>JARHVA010000157.1:3940000-4345000 GCA_037957365.1 Torreya grandis
GACACCTGTAGATATATCCCCATGTCCTGATGATGAGAGAAATCCTATGGTTCCCCAACTAGAGGGGATGATGTAGGATGTATAGATGGTTATATACAGTGGTGGGATGGATCCCATTGGTCATTATTATTCCTAGTTATAGTTTCCCCACTTGGTGTCATACTTAAAAAATAGAGAGATGTAGGGGGAGATGGAGGTGGTGGTGCTCTAGTGGGACTAACTTTGGTAGATGAGGAGGCTATTAGATCCACATGTAATTATCATACCTTGATTTTGGCTTAAAATTAATATAACACTTAATATAGTATTTGATGTCGTAAAAGTTGCTAATTTGTATTTTATACGTCTTGCTTGTAGGTAATGAGGAGTGGGCCACCATGGTAAATAGTGCAATTTGGGCCCTCACATGAAGTGTACCCATGGATATAACTAGTGAGGGTTTCATTGAGAGGGTTGTTGATATTTCGAGTGCCCATGCATCCTTATTTGATCCAATGGCGAGGGTTGTGGCCGCATATCACACTGTGGCCACTAAGTGTGTTGAGTTAGATAGATGGGACATCCCATAATGTAGTGCCATCAAGATCCTACAGGTTTTGGTTGATCAATATGACACTCTGTGGTGTGAGCATGATGAGATAATACACCAACTAGGGTCATATGAGGAGAGATTGCATGAGTTGTCTTAGGCATGGGGGCCCACATTGGACCCATGTGCTTCCACATCGAAAGACATGAGGGTCATAGATATAGATAGTGATGATGAGTATACCACTGGACATATTCTCCCAACATATGATTGGTATTATTATTTGTATAAACTCTACCATTTTGATATGTGTGTGTGTGTGTGTGTGACACTATTCACGTGGTTTATTTCATTTCATATGGATTTGCACTATTTAGTTCTATATGAATTTTGCATAGTTTACTTGCATTTGTTTTCAATATGAAGATTGGAATATACTATATTACACTTTTGTATGAAATATGTCAATTTTGTGAACCTATTTGCATTTGTAGGAATAATAAAGTAAACAATGTATACAATGAAACCCAGTTGGAAATAAGAAGGCTCGACTGTAATGATCATGTGGTAATGGAATTGCTAGTTTTGATTTTGTCACTGACTCTGAAGTATTTGTATAAATATCCTATGATTTTGCATATAGTAGTTTAGGTACCCAAATCCATTGTCTAGGTACACCTTCTCCACATGTCTCTTTATGAAGGACCCAATTGACCAATGATTCCTTGGTAGGATCAGTGTGGAAGAGATCAGTCCTAGTAGAGGGTACACTAGGAGGACTTCTACTAGTGGTTGTGTTTTGCAAAGGTTGATGGACCATGTGTCCCTCAAAAGGAGCAGCATAGGATGTCTTGACCCTCTCAAAAAGAAGTATGTGAAATAGGTCTAGATATGTCTTTTAGAAATGCAATAATTTTTTGATCAACTAACCATGTAAGCTTTTAATCAAGAGAAAAACACTCATTATCTAGGTGCCCATTTATACCATGGTAAGTGCAAAAGCGTTATCTTTTTACCTTTTCAAATATGTGTGGTGGATAATGAGAATCAGGAGGAAACTTTATGATGTATTTATTCAATAATGTGCACAATATATCATGTGGTCTATCTTGGTACTAATCAAATTGAAGTGGTTGCCTTTTTGTAGAAGTGTATGGTTTAGCTATAGGAGATACTCTATAAGTGTATTCTTTTCCTTTGTTCAATACCTTTATTGCTTGTTCACTGTTGGTTTTTGAAGTGATTCATGGCCCTTCTTAGTTTGCTTGTTTGCTTTGAACATGCTATTTGTACCATGTTTGCCTTTAGATGGTGAAGTAGGTAATTTGGTTTTTGTATTTGTTAAAACACATGCATATTTATGCACATCCCAATATAAAATATCAAAAGAAGCAAAGGGCTTATGCAACACTCTTTATCTAAGAAGAGAAAGAAGACCCCTACTAAATATAAATTGCACTTCCAAATCCGAGGGGGCATTTTGTGTTAATACTTGTAAATGCTCCAATGGTAACTTAGGTTAGGTATATTAATGAAAAATTTAATAAGAACACATCTTTGAGTTTTTTGAATGTTGATAAGGAACCATTTGGGAGGTTGTAAAACCAATTAAGAGCCTCTTGAGCTAAATTTCAATGGAAATCCTTCAATAACAGACATCCATCCTTAGCCCAATATTCAAAGGGATGCATATGTTATCGCAAGTGAATATCAGGATCCCCTTGACCATTGAAACAGGGGAACTTAGGCATGATGAAGTTTGAAGGGTAAGAAGATTCAAACACATATTGAGTAAGAGGTTGTTCCTCTAACATATTCTCTTCAAAGGTAGCCTCCTGAGATGAAACTTGCAACCTAAGAGTATTTACTTGTTGTTGAAGATCTCCCATGACAGTCATGATAAATAACATATCATAAGTAGAGATTGGTGAAGAAGTTGAATATTTGCTCAGAGGTTGTAAACTAACATTCATATGAAACATAGGAATGATAAACTCTTGACCACTTTATAAAGAGGATCATCACATGGTTGCCCAATATCTAGTAAAGGAGCACCCATGGCTAAAGAGACAAGTATATAATTTTGGATAACATGAAGGTTGATATCATTATCATTACAAGGTGCTATATTATTTGAAATTTTATGACATATAATAGTAGGGGAAGGAACTTCACTTGTAAACACATGTTCCTTTTGAGTAGAAAAGGCAAAGGAGGGAGGAAAAGAAACATTTTTCTACTTCATTTGCAACACTAGGAAAGGGAAAAATGCAAATTTAATTTCCATTTGTACTTTTCAAAGAAGGGAGAGAAAATAAAATGCTACTTTTGATTTTATTTTCATTTTATCATTCAAGCAAGGGAGGAGAAGTAGTAGATGCATATTGCTCATTACAATTTTGAGAAAGAGAAGTAATTTCGCTATTTTCATTTGATTGATCCAAAGAAGGGATAAGTTTTTCAAACTTAGCATCACTTTGACAAGAAGGCACACACTCAATTTATTCAATAGTTTCATTATTTTAAATAGGAGAGGAGTATTCAAAATTTTCAACATTTACATCATTGGAAGGAGAAGAGGAACATTCAATTTTTGATGTATCTAGAGAATGTATGCATACAACATTTTTACTTGTGACATTATGAGTGCTAACCTGTTGCTTATCTATTATATTATTTTTTGGCAAGGCACTGGCAAAATGTATTGTTCTTGAATTTTAAGACCCTTCATCGGAAAAAAAGAAATATGAGATCTAGGATCTACATACCCAATATGAATAGCATCACACTCAGAACCATATGAAATAATACTATGATCATTACCATATTAATTTATTCTTGTATTTTCATCATTAGTTCATTCATTGTCATAGTTATAAGCAAAATAAGAGCTGTTAGCATGTTTTTGATATGTCATAAGATCTTCATATGCAATACATTAATCATCAAGAGCATTTAACAAAATATCGAAAGGATGAGACTTGGCATGGCTTATAATAAAGGACTCTATAAGGACTTTAAATTTTAACCCAATGTAAAATAAAGTAAGCATAAGGCCTAAAGTAAGAAGATAAATAAACATGCCTCAAGCTATGCCCATAATATAGAAATATGAAATAAACATTTTTGAAGCATAAAACCTTAACATGCAAACTAGGGTTTTGTTCAACAAGTAGTGGATGGGTTTACCAAAAAAATTTATGCTATTTGGGGTATTTACACAAACAAAATTAAGAAAATAAAACTATTTGAATGCAATATGATGATGTGAAAAATTAAGTAGTATATGCCAAGCTACAAAAAATTAACTATTTATACATGTGCAATAAATACAATAAAATTCTAGGTAGTCAAGGGAAGAAGGAAGCATATCTTAGTTCATGTTCTGTTTTGGATTGTGATAGTGATCTAAAATCACCTCATGATAGTGAACAGTTCTCAGAATCTTCTCTCTTTGTGTTTTGACTATTTTTTCCCATAGGATGCTTGTATCAATCTTGGACAGTTACACCAATGCAGATATCCACTTCAACATAGGTGTCCAGTCCAGAATCTACACATGCACAGATTTGAATCTCTACATGACCTTTGTTATCACCTATATAACTATTTGGCACCTCAAAATATATATGCCTATGCATGTGATTCAACCAATAGACAAAAACCCTAATCTCTTTGCCTTTAACCTCTTATAACATAATAAAGAGAGGTTATCACGTGAGTTGAGCTAATCCTAGCAACCTTGACTATTGTTAAGTGTTGCCTGCATAACCAATACACAAAAGAGGGCCTCAAAATCACATGTAGTTCTCCCTCCTAGGCATTTGTGTGGAATTTTAACTGTGAAATTATATACTTTCTCTCCTATGGTAACCTTTAGTATAGATAATGCAAGAGTATAGTGACCTTTTGAGTGCTTAAGATATTCAATTTAGTACTTTAATGCAATTCGATAGCTTGAAATGTAAGGTATTTACTAATTAGAAAACTTACTTGATTAAATTTATAAGTGGTGTAATTAGACAATAACCTTTATATATATAGGGATCTCTCGATTTTGAATTAGGACATAGTGTCACGCAAAAATCCGACATTATAATGATAAAAGGGACAAAACAAAATGGTCAAAAGGTGAAAGATATCAAAAATGATAAAAAGATAATGCTGGACACATGCGTCGTGGTTGGATAATTGCATTGACGTAAGAGTCCAACACAGACATATGTGTCCAAAGGATAAAAACATAGAGATAACATAAAACACATGTGGGGATCCCTAAGATACACTAAATAAAAGACAATTTGACAACATATAGTCCCACAGGGGTAGATAAAGCAAGTGAAATAAGATGGAACTAAAGAGGTCCACATGAGACCATGCCACTAGATATCTAACTCTAATTCAAAAGATGTATACATATAAAAAGTTATGAAAACACACTATGAAACTATGTTCATACCGAATATGAGTATCTACTTTTACGCCTCCCCAAGCCACCCACCGCCCCTCCCCGCCTCTTTCTTTAATATAGTAATGCACAAACATAAATTACTAGTTTAAAGGAAAAGGAAATGCATACCTTGGTGTGTACAACACACCTTGTCTTTGCTTGAGTTTTCTTTGAACCTTCCATTTGATTATTTATTATAATCAATAATATGCCATAAAGTAATCAACATATGTAATATGCATATGATAAATAATAGAAATCATCATAAAGAAAGAGCATGGATAAAATACACTTGTGTATGTGTTGCATTGTAGTGGCTCTAGAGTATTAGAGACTAAATAAGTATAAGGAGACTTGCAACCTCATCCATCTTCTAGCTAGGAAGATGAGTGGGCTCACAAGTGGTCAACTAGGTTGCACCCTAGTGGTGTTTTATCTGGAGCGGGGAGAGTTGGGACGTGATCATGCCCCTAACCTAAGATAGGAATAGTGTTTCATTCATCAAGAGTATCATTTCCCAACCAACACAACTCAAGTGCATAACTTGGTGAGACTGGATGATTTAATCACTCCAATCTGTAAATAGAACCAATCATTTTTAGATGAACAATGTTCAAATAACAGTCCTTAACAATCCAACCTGGGTGACAGTCCATGATGTGATAAATTCCATGAAACAGTGATAGTCCATGTTGTGATAAAAATCCATGATAATCTCATGAATCTAGAAGATAGGTCAATGTCTGAGTACATAGAAGGAATGAACCCTTGTTCATGCCTCTTGTCATATTTGGTGTGAATGCCATAGTTTGTCTAGATTGTGCCTTTTGGTTTTGCATAAGTACCACTATTGTGTAATATGTGTATAATGGTAATATAAATGTATAAAATGTTATCCCAAATGTATATTAGAACCATATACTATCCCTGGTATTTTTATAGTTTTTGCATGACCTAAGCGTGGACTTGTTTCCATAAAATGCACCCACTATAATATGGAGAATCTGATAACTATGTACAAATGTGGAGGACATGTTTTCAAAACATGCCTCCATTATAATATATATATGATGAGTACTGAATAACTATGAATATGTGAAAGCCATGTCTCTATGACATGTCCCCATTAATATGCCCCCTTTTGGGAGGTGGGGAAAAAAACTCTATTATTCACCTCATCATGAAAGGAATAAGCAACGATGTCATGTATATGAGTGGATAGTAACCAATTTTACCTTGGTAGTATTGGTACATTAGAATGCAACATTGTTTGGACCATGTTTTTATTAGGTCGAGGACCCTTTTACATGTTTGGGCATATGAGCACATTGTAGTAGTACATCCAATTGGTGGACCCTTAGTTGGGTGGGCCCATCCACATATATTTACAGAGTGATGGGTACTCTCTCATGGTAGACTGCACACCATGATGGAGTACCACATTATTCTAGATATATTGACATTGGATCAAATTATATGATGCTTGTATAGGACATTTGTGGAGTGGCCTAAGGATGGGTATGAGCTTAAAAGGATATGGATTAACATGTGGTTGGCTGATTGGACTCCTAGTGGATATGAGTTATTTCAATGTGATCGTGTTCTATAATAGTTTGGTATAGAGCATGGAGTGCCATCAACACCTTACCAATAGAATCATACATTGCAGAGTGTGAATAGGCCCCATGATATGCCGATGTTGACACCTGTATATCTAGCCCCATGTCTCGATGATGAGAGAAATCCTGTGGTTCCTCGGTTACAGGGGATGATGCATAGTTGGTTATATGTAGTGGTGGCATGGAGCCCGTTGGCCATTATTATTCCTAGTTATAGTTTCCCTACTTGGTTTTGTACCTACAACATTAAGAGATGTAGGGGGAGATGGAGGTAGTGGTGCTCTAGTGGGACTAACATTGGTAGATGAGGTGGCTATTAGAGCAACATGTAATTATTGTACCTTGATTTTGGATTCAACTTAATATAACATTTAATATAGTATTTGATGTCATAAAAGTTGATAATTTTTATTTTATATGTCTTTCTTGTAGGTAATGAGGGTTAGGCCACCATGGTAGATAATGCAATTCAGGCCCTTACATGGAATGTACCCATGGATATAGCTAGTGAGGGTTTCATTGAGAGGGTTGTTGATATTGTGAGTGCCCATACATACTTATTCGATCATGTGGTGAGGGTTATGGCCACATATCACACCTCAACCACTAAGTGTGAGGAGTTATGTGCTAAGTTAGATATACATGAAATCCCACAACGTAGTGCCATTAGGATCTTATAGGTTGTAGTTGATCGATATGAAAAAATGGCGTGAGCATGATGAGATAATACACCGACTAGGCTCATATGAAGAGATATTACATGAGTTATCTTAAGCACAAGGGCCCATACTAGACCCATGTGCTTCCACATCGAGAGACATGAGGGTGATAGATATAAATGTTGATGATGAGTATACATATGGCTGAAAATATGATTGATATTATTATTTGTACAAACTCTATACCATTTTGATATATATATATATATATATATATATATATATATATATATATATATATATATATATATATATATATGTATGTATGTATGTATGTATGTATGCATGCATGCATGCATGTATGTATGTATATATTTAGATACATATATATACATACATACATACATATACATACATACATACATATATAGATACATACATACATATATACATGACATTGTTCACGTGGTCATTTCATATGGATGTGCATTATTTAGTTTTGTATGCATTTTGCATAGTTTACTTGTATTTATTTTCAATATAAATATTGGAATATAATATATTACATGGTTTTATGAAATATGTCAATTTAATGAAATTATTTGCATTTGTAGGAATAATAAAGTAAACATTGTATACAATGAAACCTAGTTGGAAATAAGAAAGCTCGACTGTAATGATCATGTGGTAATGGAACTATTGGTTTTACTTCTGTCACTAACTCTGAAGTATCTGTAAAAATATCTTGTGATTATGTATATAGTAGTTTAGTACCCAAATCTATTGTGTAGGTATACCTTCTCCACGTGTCTCTCTATGAAAGACCTAATTGACCAATGATTCCTTGGTAGGATCAATGTGGAAGAGATCAATCCTAGTAGAGGGTTTACTAGGAAGAGGAATTCTACTAGTGGTTGTCTTTTATGAAGGTCGATAGACCACGTGTTCCTCAAAAGGAGCAACATAGGACGTCTTGACCCTCTTAGAATAACCTCTAGAATAAGTATGTGAAGTAGGTCTAGATATGTCTTTTAGAAATGCAATAATTTTTTGATCAACTAAGCATGTAAGCTTTTGATCAAGAGAAAAACACTCATTATCACGGTGCCCATTTATACCATGGTAAGTCCAAAAGTGTTGTCTTTTTACCTTTAAAAATATGTGTGGTGGGTAATGAGAATTAAGAGGAGGCTTTATAATCTGTTTATTCAATAATGTGCACAATATATTATGTGTTCTATCTTGGTACTAATCCAACTAAAGTGGTTGCCTTTTTGTAGAGGCATATGGTTTAGTTGTAGGAAATACTCTATAAGTATATTCTTTTCCTTTGTTCAATACCTTTATCACTTGTTTGTTTGTATGCATTGTTGGTTTTTGAAGTGATTCATGACCCTTAGTTTGCTTGTCTACTTTGAAAATGTTATTTGTACCATGTTTGCCTTTAGGTGGTGAAGTAGGTAACTTGGATTTTGTATTTGTTAAAGCACATGCATATTTATACACATCCCAATATAAAATATCAAATGAAGAAAAGGGATTATGCAACACTATTTATCTAAGAGGATAAATAAGACCCATACTAAATATAAATTGCACTTCCAAATCTGTGGGGACATAGTTTAAAGACTACATTATGTCCTTAAATCTAATAATATAGTCTTGAATGGACTCATTCTCATTTTATATTAATACTTGTAAATGTTCCAATGGTAATTTAGGTAAGGTATATTGATGAAAAATGGATAAGAACACATCTTCGAGTTTTTTGAATGTTGAAAAGGAATCATTTGAGAGGTTGTAAAACCAATCAAGAGTCTCTTGAGCTAAATTTCGATGGAAAGCCTTCAATAGCAGACAACCATCCTTAGCCCAATGTTCAAAGGAATGTATATATTGTCACAAGTGAATAGCAATGATCCCCTTGACCATTAAAGTAGGTGAATTTAGGCATGATGAAGTTCGAAGGATAAGAAGATTCAAACACATCTCAAGTAAGAGGTTATTCCTCTAACATATTCTCCTCAAAGGTAGCCTCATGAGGTGATAATTGCAACTTAAGAGTAATTACTTGTTGAAGATCTCCCATGGTAGTCATGATGGATAACATATCACAAGTAGAGATTAGTGAAGAAGTTGAATATTTGCTTAGAGTATGTAAAATAGCATTTATATGAAACATAGGAATGATAGATTCTTGACCACTTTATAAAGAGGATCATCACATGGTTGCACAATATATGGTAAAGGAGTACCCATGGCTAAAGAGACATGTATATCATTTTGGATAACATGAAGATTGATATCATTACCATTAAAAGGTGCTATATTATTTGAAATTTTATGACATATAATAGGTGTAGGAGAAGTAACTTAAATTTTAAACACATGCTCCTTTTGCGTAGAAAATGCAAAGGAGGGAGAAAAAGAAACATTTTCTACTTCATTTGCAACACTAGGAGAGGGAAAAATTCAAATATCACTTCCATTTGTACTTTTCAAAGAAGGGAGAGAAAATACAATGCAACTTTTGATTTTCTTTTCATTTTGTCATTAAAGCAAGGGAGGAGAGGAAGTAGTACATGCATATTACTCATTAAAATTTTGGGCAAGAGAAGTAATTTTTCTATTTTCATTTGAGTGATCCAAAGAGGGGATACATTTTTCAAGATTAGCATCACTTTGACAAGAAGGTACACATTCAATTTCTTCAATAGTTTCATTATTTTAAATAGGAGAGGAGTATTCAAAATTTTCAACATTTATATCATTAGAAGGAGAAGAGGAACATTTAATTTTTTGATGTATCTAGAGAATGTATGCATACAACATTTTTACTTGCGACATTATGAATGCTAATCTCTTGCTTATCTATTATATTATTTTTTAGCAAGGCACTGACAAAATGTATTGTTCTTGAATTTTAAGACCCTTCATCGGAAAAAAAGAAATATGAGAACTAGGATCTACATACCCAATATGAATAGCATCACACTCAGAACCCTATGAAATAATACTATGATCATTACCATATTAATTTATTCTTGTATTTTCATCATTAGTTCATTCATTGTCATAGTTATAAGCAAAATAAGAGCTGTTAGCATGTTTTTGATATGTCATAAGATCTTCATATGCAATACATTAATCATCAAGAGCATTTAACAAAATATCGAAAGGATGAGACTTGGCATGGCTTATAATAAAGGACTCTATAAGGACTTTAAATTTTAACCCAATGTAAAATAAAGTAAGCATAAGGCCTAAAGTAAGAAGATAAATAAACATGCCTCAAGCTATGCCCATACAATAAATCATATCTAAAAAATTAATATAGAAATATGAAATAAACATTTTTGAAGGAGAAAACCCTAACATGTGAACTAGGGTTTTGTTCAACAAATAGAGGATGGGTTCACCAAAATGTTTTATGTTATTTGAGTTTTTTACACAAACAAACTTAAGCAAATTAAACCATTTGATTGTAATATGATGATGTGCAAAATTCAGTAATATATGCCAAACTACAAAAAAATAACTATTTATACATGTGTAATAAATACAATAAAATACTAGGCAGTCAAGGGAAGAAGGAAGCATATCTTAGTTCATGTTCTATTTTAGACTGTGACAATGATTTGAAATAACCTCATGATAGTGAACAATTAGTGGATTCTACTCTCTTTGTGTTTTAATTATTTTTGCCCATAAGAT
Source organism: Torreya grandis (assembly GCA_037957365.1). Taxonomy (NCBI): domain Eukaryota; kingdom Viridiplantae; phylum Streptophyta; class Pinopsida; order Cupressales; family Taxaceae; genus Torreya; species Torreya grandis. The sequence continues at coordinate 3,950,972 of JARHVA010000157.1, forward strand.
GCTTGTGTCAATCTCAGATAGTTACGTCGATTTAGATGTCCACTTCGATGTAGGTATCCAGTCCATAATCTACACATGAATGGATTAAAATATCTACTTGACATTTGTTATCACATATATAACTATTTGGCACCTCAAAATATATATGTTTATGCACGAGATTCATCCAATAGACAAAAAGCCTAATCTCTTTGCCTTTGACCTCTTATAACTTGATAAAGAGGGGTTAGCACATGAGTCGAGATAATCTTATCACCCCCGACTATTGCTAAGTGTTACCTGCATAGCCAATACTCTAAAGAGGGCCTCAAAATTGAATGTAGTTCTCCCTCCTAGGCATGTATGTGGAATTGTAACTATGCAACCATATACTTTCTCTCTTATGGTAAGCTTTGGTATAAATAATGCAAGAGTATAGTGACCTTTTGGGTGCTTCAGATATTCAATTTAATATTATAATGAGATTTGATAGCTTGAAATATAAGGTATTTACTAATTAGAAAACTTGATCAAATTTCCAAGTGGTGTAATTAGACCATAACCTTTGTATGTATAGGGATCTCTTGATTTTGAATTAGGGTTTGGTGGCACGTGAAATAATGACGATAGAATGAACATAAGGGATAAAACAAAATGGTCAAAAGGTGAAAGTTATAAAAAATAATAAGTCTAGACACTTGCGTCATGGTTGGACACTTGCATTGATGCAAGAGTCCAATACAGATGTAGGTGTCCAGAGGCTAAAAACATAAATGTAACATAAAACACATGTGGGGATCTTTGGGATACACTAGATAAAATACAATTTGACAACTTACAATCCCATAGGGGAAAATAAAGCAAATGAAATAAGATGGAACCAAAGATGTCCACACAATACCTCACCACTAGATATTTAACTCTCAGTCAAAAAATGTATACATGTAAAATGTTATGAAACCATGTTTATACCAAATATAAGTATCTACAGATAATTGTTAGTTTGATTATCTAAACAAACCAAAGAGTACTATCTCGAGGCTCTCTCTTTCCTTTTTTTTAATATCAAACCAAAGTCATTATTCCTTAAAGTGATTTTTGAATAGTGTTAGCTATTTTTACTCCTAGGGGTTTGTGTGTTTTGATTTGAAGGTTTTATTGGGCTCCTCTAATATTAAGTGTTATTTGAAGGTTCTAATGGGCCCCTCTAATATCAAGGGCTATTTTAGGGTTCTATGGGCTTCCATATATTATTTTAATTTTCTAGTCCTTTTTCTTTCGAGATGTTAGGGGCCAATTCATTGCATTACCTTTGATATTAACTAGGTATTAATTATAGTTTGGAATAATATACAAATATAGACTATTGATAAATATAAATAATTTAGTAACTTTGAATTAATAGTTTCTATTTCTAATTTTATTATTTATTTGTTGATGTTTTATATTTTTAATTTCTTGATCAATAAACAAATTATTTTTATTTTATAATTAATATTTTATATATAAATTAATATATTATAATAATTTTTAATATATATATATATATATATATATATATATATATATATATATATATATATATATAATTTTGTTCACTTTATTTAAATATATTTACTAACTTTAATATATGTTTTATTATTTTGTATTACATATATTTATATTTTAATATTAATAAAAAATTAAATTATTATGATTATTTTATTAAATTTGATTGATAACCATTTTTTATTCAAGTTGGGGTCACTATTGATTACTAAATTCACAAATTCAACATAAACAACCACATTCAGCGTACAAGTGCTTAGTGAAATTCAACGTCGATGGGGTTAGGTACAACAAAGTGATTTACAAACCCATCTATATCTCTTTACCATTGATTGCGTGATTTTTATTTTTTTATTAATTATTTTATTAGTAACCACTTTAATATTTAATAATATTAACTTTGTTAATTTTGTTTGACTTCCTATCTTAACTTTATTTTTTAATTTTATAATTAAACTAATTACAATTTAGTGGTAATTAATTTTTTTTGGCAACATTTAACTAATTTATACAAATAATTCTATATATATTTATATTTTTTATAAATTGTTACTTTAATTTTTTTTAGTTTTTGGTCAATTATAGATAAAATTTAAAATTTTAATTTATTCTTTTTAATTTTAATTTTTGACTTATTTTACCTAACATCTTTATTTAATTTACTAATTAAATTTAGAATAATTTAAGAATAAGATTTTTTTGAACTTTAAACTATTTGATAATGTTAAAAAATAAATAAAAATTATTTATTTTTATTTGTTATTTTATTCTAATTAATTATTTCTAATTGTTATTATCACTAATTTTTAAAAGAATAAATTTATAATTTTTATATCATTGAATTTATTTATTTTAATAAAAAGAAGTTATTTTATAAATGCACAAAGAGTTATAATATAGAGATCATACCACAAGGATTAAAAAAACACAGATATAACTATACATAAGGTGATTAGTACCAAAATTTTCCAAACAGATCATTAAAAATGTAAGAAAGGGAAAAATGGGGCAATAGAAGAATCTTTGAGAAGACATGTAACAACAAACAAAAAGAAACTAATTGTAAATTGGATTAAATTTATTGTAACTTAATCGAGGGACTTTTGATATTTGAAAATAACCAAAATCCTAGCTTTCTAAATCCCCTATAGAAGATATATAGGGAGAAAATGATTTGTAACTAAAGGCCATTGATCAACCTTTTGGATAAATTTAGGAATAATAACTGCTGCCAAGACTCAGGAAGGGGTAGGGAGTTGAAGACGAATATTTTCCAGAAGGCAGTGCCACACTTATTTGGCATAATTTTAGTGGATGAATAAATGATCTTTATTTTCTTAATATGCTTTGTAGAGTGCACACCAATTTGGACCCATAACACCTCTCTTTTTCAAATTTTCAAAATCGAGTAGTTGATTTTATGTTATGAGCCAAAATAAAAAGTTGATCTTGGGAATAACATCATTGTGCCAAATATACTTCCATCTTAGCATTGGGGTAAGGTACCTTTTAGCATCATATATCCTTTCTTAACTAAATAGGAACTTGATCCATAGACACTGCTGAAAATAAGCTTATCTTCACTTTCAAGATCTAGAGGAACTCTTCCATCCATGGAAGAATGGAAGGTCTGCCATTTAGTATTCAAATTAGTAGATTTAATTTTAGGAATTCCTTGAAAGTTCACAACTTGCTTGAGGATGAAGATATTTTACAAAGACAACCAATCACTTAGCTGACTATAAATTTGGTGTTTAAATTGACCAATAATTATATTTTCAAGGAGGTTGATTTGGAGTCTATTTCCAGGTATCTAGGATAGCTAAGAGAAGACAATATCCACAACTTTTTCAAATTTTTTCCAATTCAACATTTGATACAAAGCAATATAAAAGTACAAACAACCAATTGAGACATGACAATTATATTTTTTGAAAAGAAAGAGGCCCACCATTGATCCTTGTTGTGAGCATTATCCAAATTATTTTAGCTACAAGGGCCTTTTGATGACCTTGCAGGCTTCTTGAATTAAGGCCTCTTTTTGCTTTTAATGAGTTGTCCCCATTTGACCAAATGGTACTTTCTCTTTATGTCATGCTTTCATCCTTCCCACATAAATTTACGTATGATTTGTTTCATTTTTTTCATTATGCTCTTGAGAGCAAAAACCATACTCATTTGGTATATTGGAAGAGAATAGAGTATATAATTAATGAGTAAAAATTGTGTAGGTGGGTTTAACAAAACATTAGACCAATGATTGATTTTTTCCTCCATTTTAAAAAGAAAATTATCCTAGTGTTGAGCCTTTGTAAGATTAAAAGAAATTGAAACACCCAAGTAGAAGAAGGATTGTTTAAAACTCACCTTGAAGCCTACGATTCAGGTGATGTCAACACCTTCATGTAGTGTAATATCTTGGACAAGGCTATTTACTAAATAGGCACATATATATTACATCCCAACCCACACTTAGACTCAAATCTAAAAAATAGGCATAAATACATAAAGATCTAAACTCAACACATAAATATAATATTGGAATCTCCCATGAACAACATAATATACTTCCCAAAGACATTACAAACTTTTGATTTCCTAATACCAATAGCTAAATTAGAAATATTATTGTTTGGTACAATCCTCATAAAGGAAAATTATTACATATAATGCAAGACCATAAATCCTCACACATATTAAAATAAAGGATTACAATTGATATTATTGGATGCAATATCCATACACAACAACTAATGACAGATATAAATATTGATACTAGACAACATACTTACAAAATTGAATAGATACAAACACAATCCTTCACACAAATGTATTTAAGATCAAATCCACTAAAAGCTTACGACTCTCCACACAACTCCAAATGAAATTTTCACACCACACACTTGCACACTGCTACTCTGAAATTGCAATTAAAGCACCTTCACAGTCTCAAGATGAGATTGTCCTACTGAACCAAAGGGGTTTCATACTTTGATCTAAAAAGCAATGGGTTTTCATCCATTGATCTTAACCTCCATTGGTATTTCATCGAAGGAAGAGATGAAGTTGAACACAAGTTCAAACTACAATAAAAGGGGGGGTTTTATGATTTCTAAAAGATGAATTTACAAAGGGGAAGGCTCTCCATATATATAGAATTAAAGAATGAAAAATAAGGAGGAAACTTAGAGTAGAAGAAAATAAATGTTCCACCTCCTTCATGCATGTGATCCATCATTCTGGCATTTGTCCTCATGTGTATAAAGGAGTCAAACGTAATAACATTAAGGGAGACAAAGATCAATCATCTCCATGTGACTTAGAAATGGCATCCCACCTTCACACATGTGAGCACTAATCAATAATAGTACATTTTAATTTACTACCCATGTGCACATAAGATCAAAGAAAATATTTAATAACCTTTTGACCAAGTGATAGACAAGAAGACCATAGATCCACTCAAAAATTCATCCCACTCTTACACATGTGATTTAATTACCCATAAGAAAATGTGCCATACTTCTCCCTTAAGCCTTCCCCCCCAAAAGCAGGTCCATGTGGTCAATAAAGTAATTATTCTTGTCTCCTCAGTGGAGTGGTACTCCCCACTCCAAGCACATGCACCTTGAACCCATATGAGGACCCCCGTGGGCCATGCCACCTCATCCCCAAATTACTTCACTATTACATCATCACCTGCATCACTTTCCATGCCACCATGCATAATGACAATGAATAGTGATTCATGAATAGTACATGTGAATAGTACCTATGAATAGTAACTTGGGAATAGTGCTTTTGAATAGTGTTAGAGGAATATTGGAATTAGCTAATTTCTCACAACATCAAAATAATTACAAAGGAGACATGACAAATCCTCCCTTCCCAAAATTTCTTGCCCTCAAGCAATTTCAAAACTAAAGTTTGAAATTGACCCTGGGTAGAACCCAAAGAAGTTATAGGATCCTAGATCAATCTTAGGAAGATCTCACCATGCTGTCGCTGAACCACTCTGATTAACATTGGAATACTATTATGCCAAGTTTGCACTCTCCCTTCTTGTAACCCAACTAAACAATTATCCTCAAAAATAAAATTGGTATTCCTATAAGGACTAATTTTTGTTACATATAATATCTCATGCCAAAGAATATCAGTGTGTTAAACCTCTACAATTCCATTATCTTTCATGATCTTAGGCAACAAAAAAAAGAATCTGCTAAACAAGAAAACATGATTCTCAGTGTAACTCATCATGGCTTCCCAACAATGATGTGGGTTAATCCTTGTCAAATAGATGGTACAAATGATGACAACAGTCTTAAAACTAAAATTTAAATCCATAGCTTTGCATCTAAAATCATTCCTAATGACCTTCCGTAAAATAGTCCCTGTATATCCACTGTGTTTATGCTATACTATCCTTATTTTCAACTCCATTTCATAAAAATTTTGCAAGTACTTCCCCATGACAAACGAGGAATATGGATCACCTCTTTCCATATAAAAACTGGAATTAAATAAAAGGAGAATCATACCTCCCAATTGACATCTTTGGCTAACCTTGCCATAATGTTTCCACAACTATATCTTTCTCCCCTTTATGATTCCCTTTCCAAGCATGCTTCCCATGTGTCTCATCATAGTTATCCATGTATCGTTGCCTTAATATAAAATTTGAAAAAAGAAGGATACATACCATGCCTAACAAGAGTTGAATCTCCATCCTTGGATAAGGCTATCCTAAAAATGAGCATGAGACATTGACCTTGATCCTTACCAAGCCTCCCAGATCATATGTGCACCAGTAAACTTGGACTTGAATTGGGAACTCCACATGATCAAAGCTACAACTTGTGTCTTTGCCTTTCATATACATTTTAACATACCTCCTAAGAACATGCTTATCTGATGGATTAACAACAATATGAGGGAAGTATGTTTTTGTTCTAGTAAGCATACCATGGATTTTCACTAGAGGGTAGTCATATCCAATCTCTGACACATAAAGAATCATTCTTTAGACCTCAAAGCTAAATTTAAAAAACGTATTTGAAATCAATTCTAATTTTTTTCTTAATTTAATGAAAGGACCAATTGTAGATGTATGTAAATCAAAATTGTTACCCTTTGTATATCTCAAAATATTCTTGAAATCCCACACCCTTTGGCCACAACACTTATCAACTTGAACCCATGGGTCCTCATGCTCCATGTCTTGAAACTTGACTAAAGGATAGTCAACTCCAATCATCAAACTTTGTGCATGCTATCCAAGATGACAAAAATACAATGATGACATATGTGAAAGCCATAATTCTAAAATGTTTTCATACCTCTAACTGCCATCATAATGCCCATTTTCCTCTGCTAAAAAGTCATGGGTTGAGATGTCTTCCATACCCTCAACCTTGTGAAAACCATGGATTTCTAATAAGTAGTTTCTTTGTGTATGCCAGCCTTCTAATATCAAGTTCTACTTGTCTATATTACTCAATACCCAAAATAATTTTGATTCCTTCTTTATGTCCATGGAAAAGAACTTAAAATCATAATTGAGAATTTTTACAAAACTTAGAAAATAACCTAGATCCCATATTCTTATGTGCAAACCATTTTGAACTAGAAATAAAGGATCCTTGTATCCTTTCCTGCATATTATATATTTCATCCTCTTTCCATCCCCAAAGTGTTTATCATGGCAATAAATCTTAAATGGCATAGTAGGAAACCACAAATATGAAACATGAATTTCTTTCTAAAAATTTTCAATGTTATCTTCTTATACATCTTATTTAATTTATGGAGGCTCAACAATTTCTAACACCATCATATTAATATCCTTATTGATTTCAGATTTTGAATCATTTTCATACCTTTCATTAGGAACATCTTGCATTATCATTTGTTTTTCACTTGCAAATGCACATGGAAATTTAGCTTTATCATCATCTTCTACTAAGACATTATCTTGAAGTGTATTTTAAAGTTCCACCTTATTTGTACCTTACATCAAAGCGAAGTTTCCATCCTCAGATCTAAAATTGCTAGAGTGGTCATCTCCCTTGATCTACCCACACTTTTGGACAATATGAAATTGTTCTTGGGATAATGTTTCTTCCAAATACCCCTACAAATGATCATTCTCTTTAGAATAAACTTACTCCCATACTATTCCATCCTCTCTTGTCTCCATTTCATCTTGAAGACACTCACATAAGGTTAGACCTGCACATTGCATAAACACAATATGGGAAATAAAATTTCCCTCAAGCAACTCCTCATTTACTCCATCAGGCCACATAGACATGTTATCCAACTCCTCCTTACTTGTGGATGCATGACATATTTCATCTTCTTTTTCCTTCTCTTCACGGTGAGGGATTTATGGATCATGAGACTTTTTAGATGTATCTGAATCTGAGTTTGTATTTTAAACGACCTACACTTGCCCACCACCAAGGCATATGTGTCCTAAAGTCCATGGATCTTTACAAGAGAAACATAGTTTCTTCCTCCTTAGCTTGTTCTTGGTTTCATTATCCACCTTCTTGTGCACATCTGTAAGTGCATATTTTTGTGTTGGGTTAGCCATAAAACCCATAGACATGTTATCCAACTCCTCCTTACTTATGGATGTATCACATATTTCATCTTCTTTTGCCTTCTCTTCATGGCGAGGGATTGGGTCATGAGACTTGTAGATGTATTTGAATCTAAGTCTATATTGGAAACAACCTACACTTGCCCATCACCAAGGCATATGTGTCTTTAAGTCTATGGATCTTTACAAGAGAAACATAGTTTCTTCCTCCTTAGCCCATTCTTAGTTTCATTATCCATCTTCTTGTGCACATCTGTAAGTGCATATTTTTATGTTGGGTTAGGCATAGACTTTTTATGAAAGTTACCTTTAGACTCATTCCAAGGCAAAGGATTTGAAGGTACAGGAGTCTCCATTTTTTACAACCAATCTCTATAATTATACTTGTCATATCCATTAAAAATAAGAAGAGTTGTCTTACCCAAAGTATGCTCTAGATCCTTTAGCTTTTACTGAATTTTGGCCTTTTGCCTTATTGATTATTTATTTTTCTTCAAAGAAATGTACTTTGATATTGGCATGATTTCATGAACCATAGTTAGAAGTGTGATATACTCTTCATAAAAATCAATAAATTCTTCTGGAAGCACTTCTCTCTGAATGAATTTAGACTTTTGGGATCTATTAATTAACCCCACTCTTAGATTTTGAGATTCCACCTTTGGGATCTTGTTTAGATTATCTTCTCTGAATGTGCTATCCTCTCCATTGTTATTGTTCTTTACTAGCTTGTTCTACATCAACTGAAGCATCTGGCTAAACATATCAACAAGTTCTTTTTGTCTTTGATCAAATAAGTTAGCATTATATTTTTGATTTTAACCATTTCATCAATCTTCCTTGCTACCTTATTTTCTCTACTGTCTTCTCTACCACCCATTGTTTCTCTTGGCTGAAATTACTTCTGCTCTCTTATCATAATTTTCTTCTTTTCCTGTTCAAACTCTTCTTCATAAATGTCTCCTACCACATGTAAATACTCACATAAAGACAACATTGCTTTAGTTTCATTAGATAGACTTCGATATTCCTTATACCTACTAACATACTTAGAATTTAGGGAAACCGTTACTTCTTTTCTTTCTTTTGATAACATCTTGGGCTTTGTATACCCCAAATATTCCAAGAGTTCTCCCATGCTTCATGCAACTAAAAATACACAAAATAAATCTTCACAAACTAGAAATATCTTGGCTCTGATACCACTGTAATATCTCGAACAAGGATATTTACTAAACATGCACATATATATTAAATCCTAACCCACACTTAGACTCAAATATGAAAATACACACAAATACATAAAGATCTAAACTCAACATATAAATAAAATATTGGGATCTCCCATGAACAACATAGTATACTTCCCAAAGACATTAAAAACTTCTGATTTCCTATTACCAATAGCTAAATTAGAAATACTATTATTTGGTACAATACTCATAAGGGACAATTCTTACATATAATGCAAGACCATAAATCCCCACACATATTCAAATAAAGGATTACAATTGATATTACTGGATGCAATATCCATACACAACAACTAATGACATATATAAATATTGATATTAGACAACACACTTATAAAATTGGGATAGCCATAAACACAATCCTTCACACAAATCTACTAAAGATCAAATCCACTGAAAGCTTGAAACTCTACACACAACTCCAAATGAACTTTGCACACCCCATACACACTGCTAATTTGAAACTACAATTGAAACACCTTCACAATCTCAGGATGAGATTGTCCTACTAAACCAAAGGGGTTTTTTCCTTTGATTTAAGAAGCAATGGGTTTTCATTCATTGATCTTAACCTCCATTGGGATTTTGTCCAAGGAAGAGATGAAGTTGAACACAAGTTCAAACTACAAGAAAAGGGGGATTTTATGATTTCTAAAAGATGAATTTATAAAGGGGAAGGCTCTCCATATATAGATAATGAAAGAAGATAAAGAGGAGGAAACTTGGAGTAGAAGCAAAGAAATGTGCCACCTCCTTCATGCATGTGATCCATCATTATGGCCTTTGTCTTCATTTGTATAAAGGAGTCAAAAGGAAGAGCATCAAGGGAGATAAATATCAATCATCTCCATGTGACTTAGAAATGGTGTCACACCTTCACACATGTGATAACTAATGAACAATAGTACATTTGACTTTACTCCCCATGTGCACATAAGATCCAAAAAAGGCTTTAATCACCTTTTGACCAAGTGGTAGATAAGAAGACCATGGAGCCACTCACAAATTCATCCCACTCTCACACATGTGTGAGAAAGCACATGTGATTTACCTACCCATATTATGAATCCCATAATAAAATATGCCATACTTCTCCCTTAAGCCTTTTCCCCCAAAAACAAGCCCATGTGGTCAATAAAGTAATTATTCTTATATCCTCAATGGAGTGGTATGCCCCACTTCAAGCACATGCACTTTAACCCCATATGAGGACCCTTGTGGGCCATACCACCTCATCCCCAAACCACCTCACTATTGCATCATCACTTACATCACTTTCCATGTCACCATGAATAGTTATAGTGAATAGTGATCTATGAATAGTACTTGTGAATAATAACTTGGAAATAGTGCTTCTAAATAGTGTCAAAGGAATATTAGAACTAGCCAATTTTCCCACAACTTCAAATTAATTATAAAGGGGACATGAAACATAGGTGGGTATGAGAAGTAAATAACTAATTTATTACTATTGACCATGCAATCAGTTGCAATCTAACAAGCTGTAAGAATAGAGGAAAATCTTATAGAAATTCGAAGGGTGGATCCTCGAAGGAAAATAGTATTATCCATAAATTGAGCATGATTGAGCTCCTTTCCACCCTAGAAGGTGGGAATCCCAAGCATAAGTTTTTACTATCTTTTTTGCTCCAATGTATGATTGAGAAGCTCAACTAAAATGATGTACAAAAAAAGAGAAAGAGGACATCCTTGTATCGAACCTAAGTCTGAATAATTTAGAAGGGTTGTCATTAACAAGAGGGGCAATCCAAGGAATGCTTATACATTATCTTATCCAACCCAAAATATTATCATCAAATCCTAATTTTTTAAGAGTGTTGAAAATAGCCTTATGACTAACTTTATCAAAAGTGTTGGTTGTATCCAAATTGATGGCCATGGTTTTTTTAATGCTTAGTTTGTTGGAGTGGATGGATTATTGAGTGAGAATAATTGTATAATTTCTTGCACAACATGCCTAATTTTTGCCAAAATTAGGGTGCCTCTTTTTGCTTTGATTTTGGTCTTGCTTGTTGTAATCCAGTTGAGTCATGCCTTGCTTTTATGTTGCTAGTTGTTCTATTACACATATGGCCATCATTTTTATATATCTTGATTTGAATTCAAAATAAAATCTCTTTTCCTATCACATTATGTGATGTGAGTCTGTGCAATAAATTTTCATATACAACAGTTGTCATGAAAATGAATTTTGCCTAGTCTTTTGTCTCACTTTGCTGGTAGAATGAGCTTCTCAACTAAGTCTTGAGGGAAGTTGACATGGTTTTAATTTATAACCGGGCCTCGAGAGTCCCTCCAGTGCATCGATAACATTTGAGCCATTGACTTTCATACATAACACTTCTCCCAGAAGTGTGCACATGACATTGTTTGGTCCATTTTTGTAAACCCAACGTAATCTTTCAAGTTGAGTTCACAATTTGCCCAAGTGTTTTTAGTAAGAAATAAAGCCTTGAAACATTTTTTATTGAACTTCATTTTGCACTCTCATTTTAAAAGTGTGTTTTTGAACTCCATTTTTAGGTGCAAGTTGGGACAAGAAAAGTGAATAATGTGAAATGCAAATTGCAGGGGTGCAGATAAAACATGAGAGACACACTAATTAACACTCAATGTAGAAGTGTGCATGCAGGTCTTAAAATATAGGGGCACATTTATTAGTCCCTCCCAAGGCAAGGGACTATGGGAACCACTTTTTAATTAGTCAATGTTTGCTCAGCCAATCAATTTTTTTTAAATGCATATGAATTTAATCATTGTAAAGTTTTCTTAAAGTTTTTTCATATAAATATTGAAATATTCCCAGAGGTGTTATTTGGAAATATTCCTAAGACTTTAATGCAATTGTAAGTGATATCAATAAAATAATACTTTTATAAGTTTTTTAAAATATTTTTTACAATACATGATTTAAAAAATAATATTTGTGCAATCCCTTACAAAGTATGAAGATATTAAATACGGATTATTAAATGCTTGGCTGAAGTATAACATGTAATTTCTGACATAAATCAATTAACGGTGTACTGTGATACACTTTTTAAGCCCCCTTTAATTTCCATTTCGTCTTTTACATCAACATATATCAATAGTATGGTCTCAAAATAAAATAAAAGTGATCATTTTCGTTATAGATAAATTGGCTTAATCAAATATATTATTATCATATTTCATAGTGATGCATTTCTTTAATACTAAATGAATAATTTGATAAATTTTACATTTATATCCCTAAAAAGGTAAGGTCTCTTCATTACTCTTTCTTTAATTAATTTCACTTTTTAAATGATCTTAATTGACTTAATTGTCTAATTTTTCATACTATGTGAATATGGGGAGTGGAATATATTTAAACATAATAAATATATATTTCATATCGTCAATGTGATCCTTAATTTTTTAAAATTTATGAGCATCATAAAATTTATCTATAATTAATACAAAATTATTTTAGAATAATTGTATGTAGAAGTCTACATACTCATCATCTAATGATTGTCCAATACTTTTGAATGTAGTTTTTTTTAGGTTTCAATGCTTGTCGCAATCAATTTTAATATAGTTATTATTGCCATGTTTAGTCCAATATATGTATAATTTCATCTACTCTTTTCCATGTTTGCTATTTTTTTTAAGTTGATTGGACAACTAACATTATTTTTTGAGTATGTCTATGACTTGGTTTGGATTTTATCTAGAAGGGTGCTTTCAGGGATTATCTAACAACATGATGCTATAAATAACATCCCAAAATACTAGAAAATCATTGTTTAATTATGTATTTTTTGAATAATATAAAATTTAAAAAATAACTTTATAAATATTAACGGTATCAATGTTACAAATCAAATAAAGTCAACCCTCTAATTGGTAGCAAATAATAAAGTAAACCAAAGGCTATAAAGACCATTTGGCACTAGTAATTTTACTTTTTATATATTAAATTAAGTCAAAGCCATGTCTACTAAAATTTCACAATCATCTTATTACATGGTTGAACATTTGACTAGTGCCATCACCTAGAAGACACTTTACAAGGGAAAAAAATCCATTTGTTTTACAATATTAAACTTGTATCTTCAAGTTCAAAGTATCAAATTACACTTATATTGTAAGATACACACACAAACTCAAGCACAAATAATTCACAATACAAAGGTAGGGACTAGCCACTATGCGGCTTTTATTTTATATCATTCTTATTACTTACAATTTTTTGAGAATTTATTTGAAGAGAAGGTCCTCACTTCTTGGTATAGAGGAGAACTACCAATAGGAAGATATATTAATAGTTGAAATGTTTTTTTTTTAAACAATATAAATTGGTTACAATCTTTCACTATCTCTACCCAATATTAGAGTTTTACTTCGATAACTAGCAAGTCACTTTTATGTTTCATCCACTTGGCTCTCACCACAATTAGATTTCTGATTCAGGTTAGTATCCACTATAATCCACCCTTATCTTGGTAAAGTCCAGTCGGAGTGAGAATATGTATTAAAAGTACTAATACGTGAAAATGTACTAGTAGTTGTAATAGTTTTTGAACATACAATTGTTTTAATTTATTTAGGATTTAGGAGATTTAAATAAGTCAAAACTATTGAAATTTAGATTACATGAAATAAGGTATAAACCACAAAACTTTGAATTACTAAATAAATTGATTGCACTTATTAAATATAGAAATGACCAAGAAATGAGTTACTTAGATGATTTTTTTTTTAATCTATATTGCTTATTGTTTGTGTACAGTTATTTGAAATACTCTGTGACTTCTTGGCTTAGGAAATAGACTGTTAGAATTTACCAAGACACTATCAACGAAGCTCAAACATATGCAACAACTAGTTTCAGCCATTGTATGTCAAAATTAACCCTCTTGATTTTGTCAGTCTATTATACCATAAATCATTATTTGACCTCGATCTTATGCACATATATTGTTATTATTATCTTTTGCCTTGAAACCTTCACTCATTTTTTGATACTAGCATGACTTGAAAGAAAGGGGTAAAAGATGGGTTTAACAATCCCAACCACTCCCCACTGAGTGGTTGAGTGTTACCTACATTCTACTATCTTGAAGAGAGCTTAAACTACACATAGTTATCCCACCCTTTGTGTATGTGTGATCAATTATATTCCAGCAAAAAGCAATATAATATTTTAGCTTTCGACATTTGACATCATGCAACTTTGACCTTATGTTAGTATCCAAATTTAGCTTAAAGATTGTTTCTTTGAGGGTTTTTAGATTTGGATGTTTTGGATAGTGCCTAATAGATACACAAATGGACTTCTCAAGAATTTTCAAGTGAGTGCCATATAGGTTCTAGATAGATATGGCCTTAGGCTTGATTTGTATTGAAATATGAATTTTTGGTATTTTCCCTCATTATCAACATATAAAATTTGTGTAGGACAACCCAAGGGAGAGATTTGAAATTGAAAAAATAGTCATTGAAAGCTCCTAGATGCTGTTGGTGAAGGTAAACTCTTGTAGTAGCTGCAACTGTCCAACTATTGTCATAAGTGTTCAAAGTGAGAGAAATATGAATCTAGAATATGGTGACAACCTGCTTAAGATTATAAAGCATTAAGGCTCAAACTAGGGAGATGTTGAATATGAAGGATGACAAATTGAGTTAGCCAAGTTCATAGATAGATAAATAGATGTGAAAGGATGTGGACAAGAGTTAAATGTGTGTATATAAGTCATGCATATCAAAGATATGTCAAAATTGATATTGTTAAGTGTCTGATACCAAATTTAAGTGTATAAAATATCTCAATTTTAGTTTAGTACTAAAAATGATATATTAGAAGGATACAAAAATTGGTACTTATGTGTAACCACACTTGGTGTTGCCACGTATGCCTTTAATATCTATTGTAATGCATATCCATATATTTCATGGATTTTCCAAGCCATTGAAAAGTGCTCTACAAATTTTAGAGTTTCATTTGCTTGAAAACTAAGTCTACTTTGGAAAAATAAACCACCCTATTCGTCAAAACCCTAAACCAAATGCAATGATTGTTAAATTTAATATTAATATCACAAATCCTTTGGAGGGTTTATTAGTCCTTGCTAAGGCAAGAGACAAGGAACCACTTTTCAATTAATCCATGTTTGCTCAGCCAATCATATTTTTTTAAATGCATATGAATTTAATAATTGTAAAGTTATCCTTAAGTTTTTTCATATAAATATTGGAATATTCTCATGGGTGTTATTTGGGAATATCCCTAAGACTTTAATGTAATTGTAAGTGCTATTAATAAAATAATATTTTTATAACATTTTTCTAGAATACATGATTTAAAAAACAATATCTCAATCCCCTATGGACTATGAAACTATTAAATACAAATTATTAAATGCTTGACCAAAGTATAACATGTGATTTCTGACATAAATCAATTAGCAAAATCCTGTGACACACCTTTTTAAACTCCCTTTAATTGTTATTCCATCCTTCGTATCAACATATATCGATAATATGGTCTCAAAATAAAATAAAAGTGATCCTTTTCCTTATAGATAAATTGACTTAATCAAATATATTATTATCATATTTTTTAATGATGCATTTCTTTAATATTAAATAAATAGTTTGATAAATTATACATTTAAATCCCTAAAAAGGTAAGGTCTCTTCATTACTCTTTATTTAATTAATTTTAATTTTCAAATGATCTTAATTGGCTTAATTGTCTAATTCTTCATATTATGTAGATACAGAGAGTTGAATATATTTAAACATAATAAAGATATATTTTATATAGTTAATGCGATCCTTAATTTTTAAAAATCTATGAATATTATAAAATTTATCTATAATTAATAAATTATTTTAGAATAATTATATGTAGAAGTCTACATCCCTGTCACCCAACAATTATTCAATATTTTTGAATGTAACTTTTTTATGTTTCAATGCTTATTGCAATCACTTTCAAATATAGTTATTATTGCAATGTTTAGTCCAATATATGTATACTTTCATCCCTTTTTTATTTTTGAAAGAACAACCAACATTTTTTTGAGTGTGTTTGTGATTTGGTTTGAATTTTATCTGGGAGGGTAGATTTTAGGGATTATCTAGTAATGTGATGCAATAAATAACATCAGAGAATCATTGTTAATTATATATTATCCGATAATACAAAATTTAAAAAATAATAACTTTACAAATATTAATAGTGTCAATGTCACAAATTAATTGACAACAAATAACAAAGTCAATCAAAGATCATAAAGACCTTTTGGCACTAGTAATCTCACTTTTTATATATTAAATTTATTCAAATCTATGTTCATTAAGATTTTATAATCATCTTATCAGATGGTTGAACATTTTGATTAGTGCCACTATCTAAAAAATATTTTATAAAAGAAAAAAAATTAGTTATTTCACAATATTAAATTTGTAACTTCAAGATTAAATTATCAAAACACCTTTATATCATAAGATATATATACAAACTCAAACAAAAATAATTCAAAATATAAAAATAGGAACTAGCCACTACGTGACCCTTATACATATAAAAAAAAATGAACGAATATATTTTTTAAAACAAATGTGTAACTTAATCAGAAAAAAAAAGGACTGAATTACACCATAAAATGACAAATTGCGTTCATCATTCTTAGAACCCACAAAGAAAAATTTATTTTTCAAGTAATAACACGTGCCAAAATAGTGGTAGTCTAAATGTGGCAAGTGTCCATGGTGAAAGGATAGGGCATACGGAATGACAAAATGGTTTCTTCTCAAATCCATTATGACATGTAGTATGAGTTTTAATACCTTGATAAAATGCATGGAAGGAGGCCCAATACTTTACCCAAAGCCCATACATAGAGGATTAAACAAAATTAATCATTGGCACAAAACAAGTCTTGAGGTGGTAATGTCATGTGTTGGATAAAATATGAAAATATTTAAAAGTGCGCACAAAAAGGGGAACCCAATGGTATTTAAAACACGTTTGGGTACATATTTGCTCATAACTTTTGTATTGGGGTTCCATTTTATGAGTCGTCAGTGGTACCGGAATGCTGAATGCTGACATTGGTGACTTCGTGTTGGTATAAGTTTTTCTGTGAAAATTTTAAATTATAAAACTTTGTCATGTATCACATTTTTATCATGGTGATTTTAAATGTCTTATTTATTGTAATTCTATTTGTCTTTCAATTGAATAGTGACATTTATTGTTCGTATTTTATAGAACTGGGTGGGAAAGGAGACATCCAATCAAGATGAGGTGTTCCCTAGTTGACAAAACTCACCATTCTTACTTAATGTGGGTGTCAAAGCTATTGGAAGAAATCTGCACACAACACAATTTGTGAAGAAAAAAAGTTTTGGTCAATTTTTCAGCCATAAATTTTAAACCTCTATTCCATTTTGTATGTCGTTTATGACATTAGAAAGTCGGTTCTGCCATCTTTATAACATTGTAAGGCTTGAGGGGGAGAAATTTAAGACGTGAAACCTGCTTGTGTTTTAGTGGTCTGATTTTGTTGCTGCTAACTCGACCCAGAGGGGAGTGCACTATTCTTGATGCATTTGCCAACAACCATGCATTGCCATAAATTTATTTTGATCTCCAGGGTCTAGTGAGATGCATTTCTTATTTAAGGCCCAATGGATGAAGATCATTAATGGTTGAATTTTGGGAGGAAACCCACATGGGTCAATGGGCAGGGTTTCTATATATAGCCAGCTCATTGTTGAGAAAAGGGCTAGATCATTTTATGTATTAGAAATAATATTATGGACTAAACACTTTTTTAAAAAAATTTCCCTATTGAGTTATTTGTATGAGCAATGTTGTTCTGAATCATTATTTGTAATCTGACTAGTTAGGACCAATATAAACATTGTTATTCAAGCATATATTTCATTAAAAGAAGGTTGTTGAGAACTTGTTCATTTCCTGCACATTTAAATGGTTGATTTGAATTTTTACTTCATTGTTGAGTTAACCTTACACTCTAACATCAACACTGTTCATGGATGTGTGCACACTAGTTAGGAAAATGATTGATTTTAATAGATTTTCTCTCTAAATCGATCAAATTTGTCTTCAACGTAAAACAAGCTCATTCTTTCTCTCTCCCTTATCTTTTGCCCATTTTTTATAAATCTATTAGAGTAGGTAGATTAAATCTAATTACAATCCATATTTACATGTTTATTTTGATTCCAGACCCTCGCTTATTGTTACCAATGTATTGTTGAATCTATGTGCAATGAATGAATGTTGAATTGGATGCACTTTCTTTGATAAATCCGAGACCACTAATTTTATAGGCATTGAGTGTTTTTGTTCCCCTTGATGCGTGATTAAAACCCATATTGATGAAACAATAAATTGAGAAATCTCACATTATACCTCCCACTTATTTAAACCTAAATTTCAAACCAACAAAAGGCCCCTTGACTAGAACAGTAAACACAATGGCCTTTGAGGTATCTAGGATGTCATGACCTGTTGAAAGAGACCTTGATGAAAGCATTTCATGTTTCTTTTTAGAAGAGGTGGGGTGGAGAATTCACACCCCGCATGAGTGGCTGTGCCATGCCAAAGGACCCATCAACATAATGGTTCCAGAAAGAGGGCAAAAAACTGAAATTAAAACTTTAAACATTTTAGAGGTGTTGCTCGCACTAAGATACTATGAGTACCAAACTAAAAAATATGAGGGTAATCAAAAGATCAAAGTCCATTGAGGGTGATTTTGATTTTTTTTACTTCACCAAACATCAAATAAAAAGAACAAACAAAGGAAAATAAAAAACTATATACATTCACTCACCCTGTAGCTTACCTATTGTTGTTATCCCCTTTGTTGTCCCTTTTTTTAGCAATTTAAGCCCACCAATGGTTGCTAACCCTGCTTGGCTTGGTGGAGGTAACTACCAAGTGAGCATTATGGAAGTTGCCCATAATTTCCCTGAAAACCTAGAGAAATTCCACCCTAGGTATGTGCATAGGGGATTTTGAACTATAGAAGAGCACATACAAGCATTCAAATATTCTATAATCAAAACTCAAGTCAGTTATGAAAAAAGTGTTCTGTAGATTGTTCCTTTATAATTTGGAAGATATGGCTTATGGTTGGTATCTTGGCTTACTAGATGTATTAATCCATTCTTGGAATACGCTTGAAACTGTCTATGCCAATCACTTTAGGGTGCCTATTGATCTAGCTATCCTTAACCATCTATTTTATTTTTCACATAGGGAACTAAATAAGTCCATGAGTATGTTCAACATGCACTTCTTTAAGATATATAAGAGGTTAAAAGACCCCTAACACAAACATACATGGTTGTTATTCAAACCTATTTGAGGGCCTTAGATTCAATGACTTTTATGTTTATCTACAAGACTCATGTTGCACTAGCATCATTGTCATTGTCATATCATGAAGCTATCACTATTGAGCAAGAAATGATACTGCAAGGATATGGCATTGATCCATTGCCTTCATTGGGACAACCAGGTGTGTATAACCAAGTTTTGATGATAAACCAAGTGCTCATGCATAACACTCCCTTGATGAACTAAATAATGGGTGCAATATATTCAAATCAAAACAAATTTTACAATTCTATGCCTATGAATTCACTCATGCCTCCAAACCATGTATTGCCTTAGGTAAATAATCAACAAATTATTTATATAGCCTCTAATAACACTATTGATGTGATTAACACAAATGAGTATGCTAGTTTGAATAACAATCAACAGGCTGGTCTGACATCTTTTCATAATCGAGTGTTTGCCACTGCTACCCATAACCAAATGCAAGTTATTATTCCTACATTTCTAAATAATGTTCCACCTATGGTCAACACAATTCCACAAGCTGGGAATGATCAAAATCTAAATGTAAACCTTGAAATTGGTAATTATCAAGAGATGGTTCCAAGATTGACCAATAATATGGTTGAGTTGTGGAGACAAGTGCCTCAACATCACAATCATGTTGTAAACACCCCCCCTTAGAATATGAATTTTAACTTCCAAAGGACCAATCACTAGTGGAACACTCAACCTAATAATAATAACATACATAGTTTGCTTGATAACACAAATCAGACCAATAACAATGTTGCAAACTCTATCACTTTGACTAATTAACGTTACCCATGTGGTGTAGAATACATAACACAAACAAACATGCTAAAACTAATTGTGGTAATTTTCTCTCCATTTCAAATATCTTTCTAAGGGAAATGGAAAATATAGAAATAGTGCCCATGACTGAGATTAGTTCGAACTAAAGCAGAGAAAACCTAGGCATGACCTTGGTCTGATAAACATGTGAATTTCCATATGAAAGTGACAATGAGCTGGAAGATAACTTGGATGAGGTCTATGCCTTTAAATAATTTCAAATGGGAAATAGATACACATTAAGGAGTAAATTTCAAACAAAGTTGATAACTTATACTCCTCCAAACATAACTTAAGTTCTTCTTGATGAGAACTCTAGCAACAATTTATTTCTACCTAAAGGTCCAAACACATCTTCACAAGTAGATATTAATGTTGCACCCCCATAAACTAATAAATATTTAGAGCCAAGCAACTTGGATATAACATTGTCGAAGACCTGAAGAAAATCAAAGCCGATATATTAATATTTGAATTACTATAAATTTTTAATCATAAAGACTTATTATTAAAAGCTTTGGCTGTTTCAAAAGAAAAATAAATTAATAAAACAATGGATGCTCATGTTTTAATTTATTAAAAAAATATTGAAACTCCTCATTTTCTCCTAAAAATTCACATTTTTGGTAAGAACTTACACAATTGTTTGGTGGACTTGGGGCTTCAGGTAATGTGATGTCTTTTTCAATTTGCTAGAAGCCAGGGTTGACTCCTGCTAAGTCAAATAATAAGGTAGTTCAACTAGACAAATATAAAGTTAATGTAGTTGGTGAGTTGAATCATATTTATATTCAATTAGCTTTAGATCCTAGGGTACAACATATCATTGATATCCAAATGGTTAATATCTCCAACACATATCGTATCCTCCTTAGCAGAGATTGGTCTAGAACTTTGAACAAATATTTGGCATTTGATTCTCTCACATGTGGCTCCATGGCATGGTATACACAATCGAATTAGGAGTGAGAGAGAGCCAAAAATGACACACTTGATCACTGAATACAACAAGACTAGTTATATCTTGTATGAAGGATCAAAGCTTGGGGTCTATACGCTTGAAAACAAGATGAAAGCTCATGAAAACTTAAGTATTTACATGTTTGTGTTAGAAACATTAGAAAATTTGGGAAATCATCACCAAAATAGAAGTGAAGAAATTGAATAATTAGATGAGGAAGATATACTCTATGTACATGAAATATCATCATCCCATATTGTAGCTCTTGCATGTGGAAATTTGAATCATTCTGACCCCTGTGCTGAAAGCAATTGTTGGTGGCCCATTTCTTTATTGGATTTAGTGTAATCAATTATAAACAACATGGGACATGGTTGTACATGTGAAACAAAAAGGATAGTAATCTCTAGAACTAAAGATATTACCATTCCAAATAGCTCTGTGCATACTTCATCCATTGAAGACCGAAATAAAAGATCCTGAACAAATGAAGCACAAAGAATTTATCTTCTATATGTCAAGAAGGATGATAATGGAGTTAATATTATTGTATCATGTATGCCACAAAGTTATCCATGCCATGAAGTTAGCCATAAGAAATTATGCATGCCACGAAGTCAGCCATAAAAAACTAATGTTCATTTGTGGACGTTGAAGTTTAACAGTTCAAAATCTAAACAAGGTTGTGGCACAAGAGTTGATCTTATCAACCCAAGGGGAAAATCCTATCTAGCTACATTTAGGTTGTAGTTTTCTAGCACTAAGTATGAAACATTGGTTCATGGACTACAATTCACTCTTAGCTAGAAGGCTAAGCATTTTAAGGTATTGGGTGACTCAAAATTGGTAGTCAAGTAGGTTAGAACCCAAATGCTTATAATTACAAGTGCTTATCAAGGTATCACAACCAAATGTGGAACTTAATAGAATATTTTGATGCATTCAACATTCAAATTATGCATCATAGAAGAAATCACATAGGAGACACTTTAGAAACAACTACAACTATCTTGGAACTAAATGATGAGTCCAAATCAAATAAGTTTTTAATAGAGTTGGTCTCTACTCCTATTCTAGATAATATCATAAATTTCCATGTGTTCAATTATGATCAACACACCCTTAACTTCATCACAATTACAAACATGTTTGAATCTTAGATCATTGGCAAATCTGATACGAATGAGTTTGATCTAGATGGAGTGGTAAATTGTAGTATCCCAAATGGGATATTTATGCACATATACTAAAATTTTGAAAATTTGAATTCAACAACTATGGAAATAACAACTGAGATGAATATGGAAACACACACCAAATTGTATTTTTGATTATTTATGATAGAAATGACAAATACATAACAATCATCTCTCACACACATAGAGCTATTACTACAAACCACACTAAAGCTGCAAACTCTCCGAAGATCAGTTGTAATGTCTAAATGAAATCACCTGCAAGAGCTGCAGGGTTTTCATCCTTTGATTGTGTAAGCATCCAAGGGGTTTAGTCCTTGAATCCTAAGTTGAGCACTCAAGGGATTTCATCCTTAAATATTGAATGAAGTTGAATCACAAGTGCAACAAGTTATAGAGTAAATGGTTGATTGGAAAAATATGCCTTACAAATGGGAACAACTCGTACATAAAGGAATTACAAAGAGAGAAGACAAATGGTAGAATAGTGAGGAAAGAGAAGATAGGGCATAGAAATCCACATGGTGGGTCAATTTGTCAAAGATGACAAGCCTACACCATGCACAAAATACAACAATGATTACTTCCTCCCATGCCTTCATAATTGTGTCTCCTACTCCATGGGAAATGAATCAAATGATGGGGATTAAGTTACTATTCACTCATGTGATCACATGTGCCAAGATCCTCCACTTTTGACTTTCTCCATAATCTCCCATCATGTGCCCTCATATATTTGTGCTAATATTATCATTTTTGACTTCTCACATGCCTTCAACAAGAAGTCACAAACTTTGGCATCAACCTTTCCTTTTCCCATTAAGGACAACCCATGTGAAGAGAAAATCGAATCTAATTTGTCCCCCAAGTGGGGTAGGATGTCTCACTCCAAGAACATGCTCTAGATCCATGAAATATTCTCCCGTGTGTCAAGCCACCTCATTCATAATCCACCTCACTACTGCATCACTTGCCATGTCACTATGAATAGTGACATTGAATCATGTTTTCATGAATAGTGATAGTGAATAGTAACCCACACTATTATTCCCTTTATTATCCAAATTAGCCTATGGGAATGAGATAGGATAAGGGTATCTTGCACATGACTTGTTTGGGATAAGGGGACATCACAGTTCTCCCTTTCCAAAATTGCTTGCCCACAAGAAATTACAAATTTTGATGCTCTAGAATTTTGGGACCCTCCCAAGTAGCATCCTCAATAGGAAGATCTTTCCACTTGATGAGATATTTTGTTATTCTCTTGTTCCTAAGATTTTTCACCTTTGTATCAATCATAACCTCCAGAATCAAAATCAACTTCCCTTCATCATATATTGGGGGAAAATCAATGGAAGGCACTATATACAACCCAACAACTTTCTTCAATCAAGAAACATGGAATACATTATGTATTCTGTTACCTTCAGGTAGTTTTAACTCATAAGCTACCTCACATATTTTATTGATAGTATTGTATGGCCCATATAACTTTGGGTTTTAGTTTCTCCTTCCCACTGAATTTGATAGAGGATTGCCTATATGGCTGCAATCTCAAGTATACCATATCACCTACCTTAAATGTTCTCTCTGTCCTCCTTTTATCAACATATATATTCTATTGATTATATGCTTGCTGAAATTTTTCCTTCAAAGATCTCATGATATCTTGGCTTTGATTAACTAATTCACTTGATGTAGGTACTATACTTTCTAAAAGTATCAAATTAGGAAATGTCAGTGCATCATAACCATACAATGCTCTAAATGGAGACATACCAAGACATGTGATGAGTAGTATTGTAGCATTATTCTCCCAAATGAATCCACTTGATCCATGTTGTCTGTTGACTTAAGCTAATTTATCAAGTATCCTTCCATCATTTATTTACAATTTATGTTTTCCCATCTATTTGTAGGTGGTAACTTGTGCTTGGAGTAAGCTTGGTACCTATCAAGTGAAATAACCCTTGCCAGAACGCACTGATGAAACTACTATCTCTATCATTGATTATGTTTTGGGGTAACCTATGTAATATGAAAACTTCCTTGAAAAAAAATCAAAAACTTGAGGTGATTTGTGATCAATATAGATAAAAAATAGTCAATCTATCAACTACAACATATATACAATATTTCCCTTGTACCTTGGGCAACGCCATAATGAAGTCCATGAAGATACTTTCCCATTTTTATTCAGGTATGAGAAGTGGTCGTAGCAGTTTTGTCAAAAAATATTATTCCCATTTATTCTCGTAGCATGTTAAACATTCCCTAATATGCACAAGAACATCCTCCTTGGGACCCTTACAAGAGAATCTCTCTCTAATCTATTTATATGTTTTAAAGAAACCTAGATGTCCCACCAAAGGTGCATCATGAAATGCCTCTAGTATTTTCCTTTCCATCTTTGATTCAAGAACAATGAATAATCTATTCTTGAACAAGATAAACCCATATTCCATTATGTATATATCATCATTCTCCCAACCATTAAGAATGTTAGTATTAAAAGCATTCTTAGCATACTTAGTTAAGATAGAAGTTTTCCAATCAACAAAAATAGTAGAAATATGGAAAAGAATGGGTATTTTAGAAAGAGCATCAACTACTATATTCTTCTTACCCTTAACATATTCAATTTCAAAATCATATGCTCGTAGCTTAATTACCCACTTCTGTTGCTTGTCATTTATATTCTATTGGCTTAGAAAGAATTTCAAACTATTGTGATCTGATTTGACAACAAACTTTCCATATACCATTTTTTTCTTGATTTTTTTCAAAGCATGCATTATATCCAACATTTATTTGTCATAAATGTGTAGTCTTTTCTCATGATATTTTGGATTCCTACTCTTGAAAGCTATGGGATGTCCCCTTTGAGATAATATAGCCCCAAATCCAACACCTTAAGCATCCCAATGTATAACAAAAGGGAGTGAACAATTTGAAATAGCTAGAACTGGACATGAACTTATTACCTCTTTTAATTTGATCAAAAGTAGCTTGTGCTTGCTCTATCCATTCAAATGATACCTTATTTGTTAACTATGTTAGAAGAGCTCCCAACTAAGAAAATCTTTTAACAAACCTCTTATAATAATTTCACAAACCAATGAAACCTCTAAGTTGTGTTAGATTTATAGGGGGTGGCCAATCCAACATGGCTTGGATCTTCTATTGATCGAATTGAAATCCTTTAACAATAATCACATGGCCCAAGTATAGGATTTTAGTTAATCCAAAATCACATTTGGACATCTTAGCAAAAAATGATTGATCTTAAAGAATGCCCCAAACTGTATCCAGATGCTTAAGATGTTCTTCCCAACTTTTACTATAAATCAAGATATCATCAAAGAAAACTAAAACAAACTTTCTCAAATGATTACCAAACACCTTAATCATACATGATTGGAATTTGGTTGGTGCATTAATAAGACCAAATGGCATGACCATATATTCAAAATGCCCATAGTGACACTAGAAAGCCGTCTTTTAAATATTTTCTTCTCTCATGCAGATCTAGTGATACCCTGATCTCAAATCAATCTTTGACAAAAATACAACACCATGCAGTTTATCAATCAACTCATCAATCTTGGGTATTGGGTATCTGTTCTTGATAGTCTTCTTATTTAGGTCTCTGTAATCTATGCACATCCACATAGTACCATCCTTATTCTTCACCAACACTATGGATGATGTAAAAGGGTTAGAACTTGGCCTGATGTATCCCATATGGGGCAGTTCTTTTATTGCCTTCTCAATCTCATCCTTGTACACTCTTAGATGTAGGTATGGTGTAGTCATGATAGGCCTAGATCCTAGTTCCAACTCTATGATATGCTGAAATCCCCTTTCAAGAGGTAATCTATTTTAAAGATCTTGTGCAATTGTTAAACAATTAACACCCATGAGATTTGGTTTTTATGGAAAAGCCTTTCCATTCTTCTAGCTATGACCACTTGTGGAGCTCCATTTGTAATTCCTTTCAAAACCACCTCCTTCCCTTTGGTTCTAAACTTGAATTCCATAATTTGAATATTTGTGGATTATTTTCCTAGAGAATGTAGCCACTACACACCTAAAACCACATTAATATCTCCTAAACCAATAACATAAAAATAATCACAAACCTTATGGTCTCTGAAGGCTAGAACAAAATCATGAATCTTATTCTTGCATGATATGTTGTACCTATCAACTACAATGATGTTGAAGCCTTGAAATCCTTGTACCTCAAGTCTTTTCCTCTTTACCAATCCTTCATCAATGAAGTTGTGGGTAGACCCACTATCAATCAACATGGTCACTCTTTGTTTGGCAAGTTCTCTACGAACTCTGAAAGGATGGTATCTATGTGCTCTGGAGATGGATGTAAGAGTGCCAACATGATTTTATTCCTCTTCAAAGTGAGGGACTTATGGATTATAAGGCTCTTTAGGTGTCTCTAAACCTAATTCTGGGTCTGAAATAACTTCAATATAATGCACTTTCCCCTTTTCGAGGCATCTACTTCCTAGGGTCCATGGATCCTTACAATAAAAACCTAGTTTCTTCCTTTTAAGATCATTTTTGGAGTCATCTTCTATCTTATTATGAATGTTAGGAAGTGCATATTTTTGTGGTGGAGTAGCCATAGGCTTCTTTTGGAAGTTCCCCTTAGACTTATTCGAAGTAGGGGGCCTTGAGAGAATGGAAGTTTCCAAATTGGATGGCTTTTTGATGGCTTCTTATAAAGAGGAAGGGTTGAATGCCTTCACAAGACCTTTGAGATTCTTAGACAATCCTTCTATGAAAATAATCACTAGTCTCCTCTCTGAAATGTCAGTCACCATAATAGATAAATTTTGAAAATCAGCAACATATTCATCCACATTACCTTTTTGCTTAAGATGAACCAACTCTCTAAATTGCTCTTCGAGATCCCTTTTATCAAATATCTCAATCAACCTTTTACATAACTCATCATATGATTTTATCTAGTCAAAATTATGATTGATTAAGCCATGGTACCACCAATCATGTACAACACCTTCAAGATGAAGGGTTACAAATTTGATAGCTTCCTCCTCTACCATGGGCTTGAGAGACAAACACATATCTAGTTTATGCAACCATGATCTAGTAGTACATTTAAAAATTTCATTGAAAATGGAGAGAGTTATCTTACCCAAGGTATGATACAGATCCTTTGGATTTTGCTGAACTTTGGTCTTTTGCCTTGTTGCTTCTCTGGTTGCCTTCAAATAAATGTATTTTGATATTGGCAAGATTTCATGAACTGTAGCTGAAAATCTGCTATACTCAAAAAATTTAGAAACTTATTTAAACAAATTAGCCTCCTCTTATTGAAGCAATTCTTTTCTCTGAATGAATTTGGGATTTAGGGGTCTATTAATGAACCCTATCTCTAGATTTAGAAGTTCCACCTCTTTGTCCTTGTTCAGATTATTTCTTTTGGAGGTGCTAGTTCTCCATTATTATTATTATTATTATTTACTAGTGGGTTCTACATCAAAAGAATCATTTGACCAAACATATCAGTAAGATGGTCAGTAAGATGGTTTTGACCCTAAACCATTTCATCAATCTTCCTTACTGTCTCATCCCCTATACTATCTTCTCTATCACCCATTGTTTTTCTTGGTTGTAATTTATTTTTCTCTCTATTCCCGTACCTAATTTCCTTATCACTCAAAAACATCAAACATACAAGACCCACATGATGGCAAGATCATGAGCTCTGATACCATTATAGTATCCCAAATGGGATATTTATGCACATATACTAGAATTTTGAAAATTCAAAATCAATAACTATGGAAAGAATAATTGAGATGAATATGGAAACACACACTAATTGGTATTTTTGATTATTTATGATAGAAATGACAAATAAATAACAACCATATCTCACACACATATAGTAATTACTACAAAGCACACTGAAGTTGCAAACTCTTTGAAGATTAGTTGTAATCTATGAATGAGTTCACCTCTAAGAACCACCGAGTTTTCATTCTTTGATTCTGTAGGCATCCAAGGGGTTTCATCTTTGAATCCTAAGTTGATCACCCAAGGGGTTTTGTCCTTGAATCTTGAATGAAGTTGAAGCACAAGTGCAACAAGCTATAGAGTAAATGGTTAATTGGCAAAATATGCCTTACAAATAGGAGCAACTCATACTTAAAGGAATTACAAAGAGAAAAGAAAAATAGTATAATAGTGAGGAGAGAGAATATGGGGTGTATAAATCCACATGGGGGGTCAATTTATCAAAGATTACAAGTGTACACCATGTGCAAAATACAACAATGATTACTTCCTCTCATGCCTTCATAATTGGATCTCCCTCTCCATGTGAAGGGAATAAAATGATGGGGATTAAGTTACTATTCACTGTGCTCACATGTGCCAAGATCCTCCAATTTTGACTTTCTCCATAAGCTCCCATCATGTGCCCTCATATATTTTTGCTAACTTTACCCTTTTTGACTACTCACATGCCTTCAACAAGAAGTCACAAACCATGCCATCAACCTTTCCTTTTACCATCAAGGATAACCCATGTGAAAAGAAGAAAAAATCTAATTTATCCATGAAGTGGGGTAGGATGTCCCACTCCAGGCACATGCTCTAGATCTATGAAATATTCTCCTATGGGCTAGGCCACCTCATTCACAATCCACCTCATGGTTACATCACTTGCCATGTCACTGTGAATAGTGACAATGAATAGTGTTTTTGTGAATAGTGTTGGTGAATAGTAACCCACACAACTATTCCCTTTATTACCCAAATTAGCCTATGGGAATGAGATAGGAGAAGGGTCTCTTGCACATGCCTTATTTAGGAGAAGGGAACATCACATAAACCTAAAAATGAATAACATACCAAAAGGCATGGTCTCATTAGAATGACTAATTGACATGGATTATTAAGGTGATAAAAAAATACACGCCCTTCCAAAGGTATGCCACATGAACATTACACTTTGGACAATGCCGGTGAATCAAAAAATGTGTTATTGGGCATGACTTGTACTTAAAAGGGAAGCATGGGATTGTGAAAGCCTTGAAAAATTTTAGGGATGCCATATCATGGAGTTATGAAGACTTGAAATTTTTCAACACTTTATCTTAGTCCACACTATTCTTTTCAAGCTAGATGTTAAGCCTTTTCATCATAGACAAATGTTGGTAAATCCTTTTCTAGAACCACTAAATTTTAAATAAGAAATTATTATTAATCATAATTATATTTCCATCCCAGAACTCTACGTGGGTGGAAAATATTATCCCATAATAAAAAAGAGATACTACTATGTGTTGACTTTATAAACTTGAACCGAGCATCATAGAAGGACAATTACCGACTACCTTCATTGAATGAGGTGATATAGATTGTAAACGATTCAAAAATGAGGTCATTCCAAGATGGGTATTGCAGTTACAATTAGGTGATGGTGAACTATGAAGATCAAATCAAAACACCATTCATAATTAAATGAGAAACCTTCACGTAAAAGAGGATGTTATTCAATCTGATTAACACAAATGCTACTTTTCAATGGGCCATGGATATCACCTTCAAGAACTTGATTATAAAATGCATTGTGTCTAGATGGATGATCTATTTTTTTCCAAGAACCAAGAAGACCATGTGAGAGACTTGAGGATGGTATTGTAAAGGTGTAGAGAGTACAACATCTCCATGAATCTAAAAAATGCATATTTGGAGCCATGAAAGGAAAATTGTTAGGCTACATTATTTTTGAAGGAGGCATATCAATTGATCCAAATTGAGTGAAAAAAACTTTGAAGATTTTATTTCCTGACAATAAAAGGGAGCTGAAATAATTTTTTGGCAAGATCAATTTTGTGTGCAAGTTTATTTCAGTTATTGTAGAAATTGTGAGACCACTAAATAACATGCTGAAGAAGGATGATAAGATTGAGTGGACTGATGAGATGTAAAAGGATTTTTATAAAATTAAGGAATCTATTGTGATCACTCCTGTGTTGATAAGTCTAGATTATATAAAATGTTTATATATCTATTCATTCACCTCTGAACATTTGAGTGCTATTATTCTAACTCAAAAAGGGAAGCTAGAGATGAAAGACCCATGTCAATCATGAATTTTCCACTTGTAAATGCATAACTTAGGTATTCTTATATTGATAAATAAGATTTCATGATAATCAAAATAGTTAAGAAGTTTAGGCACTACATTCTACGTAACAAAGTGTTTACCATTATCCCCAACCTTGATGTAAAGGAAATGCTGATGCAAAATGAATTGGGTGAATGAAAGGGCAAATGGATGACCGTTATACAATAATTTGATGTGGAGATAAAAAAAATGAATATTTTTAGGGGGTAGGGATTGAGTAAAATCACGGATGAATTTTATTCATAAATTATGTGCCAATAAAACATAGTGAGGTCCATCACAAATGATGAGTGGTATCAAGATATAGTTCACTACTTTTTGAACAATGAGTCCCCAAAATACTCGAGCTCCACTCAAATAAGAGTCATAGGCCTGAAGAGCATAAATTTCATGATCAAATTAGGGTTTTTATATAGGAATAATCATGAAGGAATATATTTGAGATCTTTAAGCAAAGAGGAATCAACTGAAGAAATAAAGGATTTTCATAGAAAATATGGAATTGGGCATGGTTTATGTAGTGATACAGCCCACCAAATCCTTTAGGATTGTTATTATTATCCCCATGTGTTCAAATACACTCATTCAAATGTGACAAGCTTCCATGTTTGTCAAGTTACAACACATAAATAACATAGCCCTATTATGCCATTATAACCAATGATCAATGTTCATCCTTTTGCTAAATGGGGGTTAGATTTTTTTGGAGTCATCAATGAAAAATATTATGATAGACACAAATTTGTATTGATAGAAATAAAATATTTCACCTATTGGACTGAGGTGAAAACATTAAAAAATTATACAACCAATGTTGTAATCAACTTCCTTGAGGATCACATCATCACTAGGTTTGACATGTAATTTACTCTAGTATGTGATAAAGACCCTACATTTTCCTCTATATAATTTATTGAATGGATGCACAATAAAAAAATAACTCTAAATTACTCTTTTATTTATTACCTGCAAGGTAATTCTATTGTTGAATCAATGAATAAAAATTTACTAGACCCAATTAAAAATATCTTGAATAAAACCCCTTAGGATTGACACAACATGCTGAAGCTTGCAACTAGGATTAAATCATCCCTAGGCTCACCCCTATAGCATTTAGTGTATGGTAAATATCCTATTTTTTCATTGAATCTAAAAATACCCACCTTGCAATTTATGATATATTACCTTGATACCGACGTTCAAATTAAGGTTCATTGCTAAACTTGATACAACTAAAATAAAAATGAGATGTAATATTGCTGCACTTTAGCAAACATCAAGGGGTCATCAAATGATGGTTTGATAAGCGATACAAAATAAGAGTCTTTAGTATTGATGATTTAGTCCTTCTTGTGACATAACTCATAATAAAAAAGGACAAAATGGTAAGTTTGATGCTATCTGGTTAGGTCCCTTCCAAATTTTTGAAATCTTGGGTGAGAATGCATTTAGGCTCAAGTGTCTGATTAGCGAGGATATCCCATTTCCTATCGATGATCAGTTCCTCAAACACTTCTCCTAGGCATAAATTGCTCTGATAGGATCTTGTATATAGTTTTTTTTGCTTTTGATTTTGATTTTTGCTTTTATTGTTAGTATAGGTTACCCTTTTCTTACATTTTATTGGTGGTCAGTCCTTGTTCATTGCCAATTTTTGGTCTGATCCTATATGTTTTGGCCCTATGGGTACTTTTTGGTTGTAGGGAAGAAAGCATGTTTTGTTGTTAAGTAGTGTTAATAACATTTTATTGTGCAATTACTTTGAGTGTTTGATGATGTGATATCCTATTTACAAGTTTAGCTTCAAAGGTGTAGGATGTCCCATGTGTTATAATTTTTTTCAAGTTTATGTGAGTTTGGGTAAACTATTTGACATCTGAAAGATATTCTCTCTAAGCATTGCATAAAATTATAGTTTAATGATTTATGGGTTTGATTAGATGAAATCGATGCAACCAAGGTCTAAAGTGAAAATCTATAATTCTACCTTTCAATTAACATGGTGGTTGCCAACCTAGAATTGAGTTGTTAAATAGAAAAGAGAATAGAAAATAAAAATAATAAAAACTCAATTTTTGGGTGATTTAGATAACTTCTACTGGGGCTATGGATGCCTAGCTATTAATAGAAAAAGGCCTTAAGTGGGATTAGAGACACATTCATTAGGGCTATGGATGTTTGAATGACATCAAAGTAATGTTTAAGCATTCATCTCAAGATACACTTCACTAGCTTGATACCCTAGGTTGTAGTAACTAGTCTTTGAAAATTAGATGAAAGGGAATGAATACATGTACACACATTGGTCAATGTGAATATGTGATTTTGAATTTTAGACATTCATGTCTTACCCTTTCACAAACTTGTTCATTTTTAATGCGTTTTCTCAACCATAGATTTTGGGTTTATAAACATGTTTCTTTAATGTAAAAATACTTAATAGTATTTTCTGACATAGTCACCATTTGTTGTTTCTTGCACAACACAACCTAAATTCTATTGAAATTAGGGAACATATTTTTACTTCAATTCTTGTCTCACTTATTGCAATCTTGTTGAGTCCCACCTTGATTTTGAATGATTGGTTGTTATGTTGTGCTTATGGTAATAATTTTTCCATATCATGTAAAATTTAAACTCATTGCCTGTCACATTACATCAAGTGAGTCCATGTGATAAATTTTCATACTGAAACTTGATGTGAAAATGGATTCTACATGGTCTTTTATCTCACTTTGTTGGTAGAATGAGCTTCATGACTAGGTCTTGGGGGAAGTTGGTGTGTTTTTAATTCATATTTGGGTCATGAGAGTCCTATCATTTTTTGGACCACGTCTGAGACATTAAATTTCATATATAACACTTCTCCCAGAAGTGAGTGCATGACATTGTTTGGTCTATTTTTGTAAACTTAGCCTAATCTTCCAAGTTGAGTTTGCAACTTGCCCAGGTGTTTTCAGTAATAAACCAAGCCTCAAAACCTTTTCTTTTGAGTAGAGTAAGTCGAGGTGAAAAAATTGAATGTTTTAAACTTATCCTAAAGTGTGTTTTTGACCTTCATTTTTAGATGTGAGTTGAGATGAGAAAAATGAATGCAAAATACAAAGCGCAGGTGTGTAGATAGAACATGATAGATGTGTTAATTAACATGTTGCATAGAAGTGTGCACATAGGTATTAAAATTTAGGGGCACATTTATCTTGTAATGACATGGGAAAAGGAAATCACATAAAGTAAAGTGAATGAGTGGGTCTTTTGGCCAAGTGCATGACCTGCCTACCTAAGAAAATAAAAGAATTGAATTGCACCACAAAAGGACAAAATGAATTTATCATTATCAAAACCTACAAAGATAAAGTTCAAGCAATGACACGTGCTTTGGGTAAGATAAAAGAGTGGTAGTATAAATGCAACAAATATCCATGATGAAAGGTGGGGTGATTTATTAAAAACCACGTAGTAAAAAGGATTAAATATTTCCACAAAATGGTTTCTTCTCAAATCCATTATCACAAAGGAGGCACAAAACTTTACCCCAAATCCCATACAGGAATAAATTCAAAATTGGTACAAATGTCTTGAGGTGGTAATGTGCGAATGTCATGTGTTGTATAAAGTGAAAAAATATTTTAAAGTGTGCATAAAAAGGGGCACAAAAGGTGCAAAATAAGCATAGGAAGTTCACAATAGTCATTGAGAGATGTACACAAATACATGTGCATATGTAAATGTTGAGATCGAATGGGAGAAGACCATTGCAAAGCATAAGAGTTTGTGTAAAACTAGGCATAAAACAAGCAAAGGGAATAATGTGAGTAGAAAAAAGAACATGCAAATCTTAGTATTGAGTGTATGATGTGGGTTATGTATGCAAGTGAAACTAGATAGATCTATAATTTATCCTACTCAATAATATTCAAGCTCGGAGAAGGTAATAAACTAACAAGTCTTCTTGGAAATATGTATATATCAGGGTCATGACTAATAATGTATCCACTAAACCTATACTAAGGGATCTCTTATCACATAATGGTAAAGGAGAGGTTTCCAAGGCTTTTAGTTAAATGCCATTTTTTGATAACTCTAACTAGGTCTTATGATTGTAAATAATACTAAGCAAGCTAATCTACTAAACAACTATGCAAACTAATCTGGTAAATATAGATGCAAGCTAATTTAGTGCTCACTAAATCTTGTGTCATAAATGGGGATGATAATAAACATGCAAAGACAACTCTATCTAATATAACATAGAAATTATCTACGCAAGGAGATATACAATTCAATCCATTATTCTACAATATCTACTTATTGAAATGTGAAAAGCCAGGAATATACTTACCTTATTAAAGTGAACCTGTCTTACCTCAATCTCTCCCTTAGCTAATGATTCTTTGAAAAAGGTTGTTGTGGGCTTGTAAGGATCACAAGGAGAAATCAACTCTAGGCTATAAGACTTCTCTTATGCATCCAAGACCTCCATAAGATAACTGTTAATTCTCCAAGGCAAAAAGCTAAGCAAAGAAACCTCTTATTGATTGTATAAGCATATTTATGAATAATAATAATGTGAAATTGAATTATCCTTTATTATAAATGAAATAAAAGGGGGTATATATAGCCATAGATTGACCCTAAACCTTCCTGAGAATTTAGTTGTAGTTGGTCCAACTGACCTTGTTAGGCAAAAAATAGAGCTTTTAGGTCTCGATCTATGTTGGATTAGGCTGATATAGTTTCGTAACATGCAATAAACCCAAAATGGGCTCAATATTATCAATGTAGTAGGAAAATTGGAAAAATGGTCTTGCTTAGGTAGGGGCTATTTTAGGCAGTGAATTGCTTAAGGAAGTATATACAAGGGTTTCAATGCTTAAGAAAACAAATAGAAGTAACTTGTATTGATTTAGGTGGTGTTATAGGGGCCAATAATCATGTGAAGCACCAAAGGTATGCCAACCCCTTTCTTAGTGCACCTTTTAAGGTGTGCACTTAGAGAGATTAAGATTCAAAAGGTTCTTGTAAGAGAGAAAATATCAATAATTGATAAAGTTTAAAAATAATATTGTGTATATACATATGTCCCACTCAAAGGTCATCACATGACATGCAATTATAACATGGGATGGTGCTTCAAGAAAATAACATAGCAACTTGCAATGCTGAGCTAATAAATTATAGTAAAAAAATAAATTGAAACGACAGTAAGGAAATAACTAAAGTAATTTTTAAAAGTATCATATACGTACTTTGACTTATCTTTATTGCTGAATGGTTGTCTATTGTATTTATAATTTTGATTATGGCAGTTGCATTAATTACTTTGGAAAAACCCTAGGGATACAAAACTAAAGAGCAAAAATAAACAAATGCAAAGAAATTAAAATAACTAAACTTTGTAGAACTAAAATAAATCACTTGGTAATTTAGTAAGCTAGGGCGATAAATGCCAAGTTAGAATGAAAAGGACCAAAATATACTGGGAGTAAATTTGTTAAATGAAAAAACCAAGACTATTGAATGATAAAAAAACTCAAACAAAATGTACCTTAAGTAAGAAAGGTAACAAACTAGATCAAACCAAGGACATGTGAAAGTAAAATGATAAATCTAAAATCATTGTAAAATAAGTAAAAAACCAAACTTTAAACAAATATGGAAAAAGAACATAAATTAAAACAACATTGATGAGTGAGAAGTAACAATCTAAACTCACTTAACAATGAAAAAAGTAAAATATAGAAATGGAACATGATTATTCACAAAAAGAGTGATAAACATTTTTTGTGAATTTTAAAAAAAACTGAAGAAATTCAAGAAGGATAAAATAATGGTGTAAGGAAGTAATTCATAGTCACTCAAAAACACAATTTCATTATTAAGATAAAAAGAACTGAAACAAAGTAATTGGTAACATGTTTTAAGATGTGTAAAAAAGGGAATAAAGAAGTTCGAAAATAGATTTAGAAACAAACTTTTCTATCATGAGGGGAAATGAAATGGGTGATGGGGAAAATTTAGGCAATGCCAAGGTATAAAATATTTATCAAAATTAAGACATACAAACTAATTTGGAAAAAAGAAGACATTCGACATTAAGGACTCTAGAGAACTTGATTTAGACACACAAATTTGAGTTATCTAATGAAGTATAAATATCATCCCACGAAGACTATATGCATGGAAATTAAAATGGACATACATTCCCACAACATGTTTCTCATTATCTAGGACCCCTTACAGAGCCATCAATCTACTACGAAGATTGGATACTTGTGTGAAAAAGTAGGTAGCATTATAAATAATTTTGAAATATTCTATCCCACTCTAATGGCCTACCATACCCCAATGGACCTTGACTCTATAACAAGGCCAACTATGGATTTTGAGCTTCGTCTAGAATAAAAGATGTTCTTAATAATCATGTATTTTGGTGTGATTTTGAATTTTGATTTATAAATGTATTTTTATAATTGAATTTTGTTTTAAATGATTTGAATTTTAATTTTTTATGACTTTTTTTATTCTTCTTCCATACAGATTTAGAATAACCAATCATGGATGTTAAAAATGACTATCACTAAAAAACTTAGACTTGGTAGCTAAAAAAAAGAACTTAGAGAGCATGGTATCTATTTGTCTTGTACTTACATGTTAAATACAAATGCTATTTTGAAACTGACCTTGGTGTGCCAAAAGAGGAATGAAAATATGAGAGACAAAGAATGAACATGGAACAATTAAGTAACCTCAAATTGTAAAAAATGTGACAATGTGAAAAGAATATAATGATAAGTATGATTATAAATCATAAGAAATGATGGAATTATATGTAAACATTCAAAAATAGTTTGTTTTTAAGGTGTTACCATAAAAAAACAAAACAAATTTTGAGAGTATGAGATCACAATCTTTAACCATTGCCTTAATTTCTAAGAAAAACACTGTAATTTAAAGATAGTTTTGAAAAATTTATATATTTTATGAGGAAAGCATGGTCCTTGTTGTCCCCAAAAATAGACTTCTCATTTTTTGGGAAAACATGTGAACTATTTTGGTTCCTTAGACCAAAATAATCTCTTCCCTTCTCGAAATTTGTTTTAAGCATTCAAATTCCTCATTTTTCAAGCTTCTCAGAAATCTACGGACTCTGCAGGCTTAAATCTATGGACTCTACAGGCTTGAATCTATGGATTCTATAGGCTTAAATATATGGACTCTTTAGGCTTAAATCTATGGACTTTTTAGGAATAAAATCTACAGACTCTACAGGAAAGTTCAATGGATTTCACAGGTTGATTTCTATGGACTCTGCAGGAAAGAAGCAAGCTCTCAACACTTAGGCGATTTTAAAGTTGGTTCAATGACAAGGCTCAACCAAAAGAGTTCATCGGCAAGCTTCTAAGCAAGGATTGAACCATTGAACCATTGAACCATTTAGGTTCAATGGGTTCAAAGGTTCAACATCAACAGCAAGAGTTAAGCGCATTTGTCAAGGTTCAATGTTCAACCGCTTCAAGGTTCAACGGCTTCAAAACACTTATCAAAAAGAAGAAGGATTGAATCATTGAACTATTGAACCATTGAACCACTTTGGTTCAAAGGTTCAATGGGTTCAATGGTTCAATAGGTTCAATGACCAAATGGTTCAATGTGTTTGGTTCAAAAAGATCAAAAGGACTTAGCCAAATAAAAAGAATGAAATGATTGAACCGTTGAACCTTGAACCAAAGGGTTCAATGAGTTCATAGGTTCAAAGGTTCAACCAATGCGATGAAGATCAAAGAGCTTAGAAAGAACAAGGAAGTGACGGACTAATTGTTCAATAGGTTCAAAGGCTTCTACAGGCAAGTTCAATCAAAAGAACAAGTTTTCAACGCTTGAACCGTTGAACCATTGAACCACATTGGTTCAAAGGTTTAATGGGTTCAAGGTTCAAAGGTTCAATGGGTTCAACGAGGCTTGTTTCAAAGAATCTTGGTTCAAGCAGTCAAAGGGAATGAACCATTGAATCGTTGAACCAAAGTTGGTTCAATCAGTCGGTTCAAGTGACAAGTTCAAAGGAGTGCCCCAAGCGTCAAAGACACATGTTTCCTTACAGAGGGAATTTTTGTGGCAAAAGTGACTAAAGAAGGAAACAAAACCCTGATAGAACTCAATGGATGATGCCAAGTGTCATCTTCCAAGCCTCATTTCACTTTGTTTCTAAGAGCAGCGGATGCTGCCACGTGTCACAATTTGAGAT
Source organism: Torreya grandis (assembly GCA_037957365.1). NCBI lineage: Eukaryota > Viridiplantae > Streptophyta > Pinopsida > Cupressales > Taxaceae > Torreya > Torreya grandis. The sequence continues at coordinate 3,990,173 of JARHVA010000157.1, forward strand.
TCACATAAAATTGACTAAGGAAAATTTCCAAGGGACAAATAGCCCTTGCAAAAGACACTCAAAAACTAAAGTGAACCATTGCAAAAAACCCAAAAGGATAATTTGGGGCTCAAACAACGCTTGTAGAGGGAAGAAAGGGGGCAAATGGACCAATTCAAAGGCCAAAAGAGCAAAGGGATTTCCTTCAAAAAAGTTCCCCCAACAAAATAGATAAAGTTAATTCCTTCAAGAAAATGAACAAGGCAAAGGACAAAGCGAAATCCTCCAGACAATTTTTCTGAAGGAATTCACCCAAAAAACAAAGCAAAGCCTAGCGGAAAGACAAGGTAAGGAAGATTTCCTTCAGAAAAATTGCTCAAAGGAATTCCTTCAGACATTTTGTCTGAAGGAAATAAAGGATAAAGCCCGCTAAAAGAAAGAAGCCTGAAGGCCATCTGAAGACCGTCTGAAGGGTAGATACCCTTGCAGGGGACTCTTCCTAACCCAAAGCAGACTATTTCTCAAGGCCTCAAAGGGCAAGTCCCCTCCGAGAAAGATCAAATGACAAAGCCGAAGGAATTGTCAAGGAAAGTGACGTGCTTGCAGATGTCAAAGTTAAAACAATGAAATAGCCATTGATCCTTGCAGGTTTAAGTGCAGACCCAAATGAATTCAAAAGCTTTAATGCCAAGGCTAAAAGGAAGAAATACTAAGAAGAGCGTAAAGATTAGGATCGACCAAAAACATTTGTGCATCAGATATGTTTTCAAAAGTAGACCACCAAGTGGATATTGAAAGATGTAAACTTTCAATAGCGTGACCCATTTCTCTGCATTGAGAAAAGCAAATGGGTAAATGCCCCTAAATTCCAGCATGTCTTCTTAACAAAATTCAATGCAACATGATGTGTTACTATTCCCAAGTCCTTCTTGAAGAGGCTATATAAGGGACTCTCTTGTTATTGTGGATCTGTCTCTCTTTGATTATCAGAAACAAAACTCTACCCAAATTGAAAGGCATTACTGGGACTTTAAGCTCAGATTGTTGATCATATTTTGTTATTGGAATAAGAAAGCAAGTGACTTTTCAGACTTTGTGCTGTGATATATTTATTGTTAGAGAAACTATTCTTATGTCTTTTTCCTTAATATATTTTCTGTTCCTTTAATTCAATAAGCAAAATTAGTGAAAGTAGTTAGGAAGGCATCCTGAAGCCAACTGTGGAGAGACTTTATGCCCCCACAATTACCTTTAGTGTGTTTTCTTTTTGTTTCTACATAAAGGACCTTGGGAGACTTTGTGCCCTCATTGTCTTTTGTATCTCACTCTTGGGCAATTCAGGTGGAGACTTTGTGGTACATCTCAATTTGCTAGTTACTATGATCTTGGTTACATTTTGTAATTACTACCAAGAAGATTCTTGTGGTTTGTTGAATGGTACTTATGAAAGAAGAGGAGTTCTTTCTGTCATTATCCCTAAGATTTCTCCTTTGATTTGCACACATCATCTCTGAAAAAAGAGAGATTGATGATTTATCCTACCCTTGAGTATTATTTTCTGTTTATATATATATATATATATAAATATATATAAGGAACCTCCCCTTGATGAGATGAGAGATTAGTCCCCTTTTGATGTGGTAAACCTACACATTTGGCCGACCAATCTTCCTACTTTGGATGATCAGACCTATTTTGTTTATCAGTACGCTGATTAACAAAATATTCAACCAACAGTTTTTGGTGACCCCACTGGGGATATAGTTATGTGCATTCTAAAACCTCAAGTTTTAGATGAAATTAGTCTCTACCATTATCCATTATAGACTCCATTCTATTTTTGTGTTTTACCCATTATTATTATAACCTTACCATTCACCTCCACACTAACTAGGAAAGAATGCACAATTTAAAGCCTCAAGCTTCAAACTAAAGCAAGGTCAATTCTTTTCCATTTTTGTTTCACAATCTGGTAGATTCAAGGTATACACGAAGCCAAAGGGCTAAAAGTATTTTTGACCTTGTATTCAAGTTGGTACAACAAATTGATTTTGATCTGTTTCCTTCACCATCTCACCTCTAACGAACCAAGAGCTTTCTTCCTACTAAAGTTAGATCTCCATTGCTAAACGAAGTATCGACTTTTGCTGTTGATAAAGCTTTGCCAATAATTACCCCTTCTGAGATTTGTTATTCCTCCTTTTCATAGTCATATAATGGCAGTTCAAGGTCCCTAGGGTAATTATTTTGGTCCTCTCAATCTTACTCCACCTCTACATGAGATTCCATGCAGTTCAAGGAAGAATTTCCACAAATTCTATGGTGATGGGAAAGTTCATCCTGATGAACACATTGTAGCCTTCAACACAGCTTGTGGCATAATTGGAGTAGAATTTGAAGATGTAGCAGTCAGGCTATTTGTAGAAACATTACAAGGTGCTGCTGCAGATTGGTTTTATCATCTACAAGCTCAGTCAGTAACTGATTGGAATACCCTCAAAGCTAAGTTTGAAGCCAGATTCAAACCTACAGAAGATGCACATGCCCTTCTAGCTCAACTCACACAGATGAAAAATGAGCCTCATGAACCAATGAGGGACTTCATAGCCAAGTTTGACAAACTAAGGAACAAAATTTTTGTAATTGCTCGACCTACAGCTAAAAATCTCAAATGCTTCTTCATTAATTCTCAGTTACCTGAAGTAAGTTTTCTTTTGAGACGTGCTGGGCAAATAGATCTTGCTACAGCTCAACATTTGGCCACTGAGGTAGAAGATGATCTCATCTTAGTAGGGAAGATAAGAAGAGATCTAAATAGAAATAGACCTTCATCATCTTCTGAATATACATCTACAAGCACCACATATGTAATGGTGCAGAAGTTGGAAAATGAGTTGCTTGCTCTCAAAAAGCATATGGTGTAAGGAATGTCTTCTACTCCATACAAAGATATGACAAGAAGGATATTTCTAAATTAGTCATATTAGGGCAATGCTGCCAAGAATCAAGGGCAACAAAATCATCTTCCTCCCCCACAAGGGAAACTTGCCTTGGAAGCTCCTCCAACCAATTCGGCAATGGGATATCTTGAAGTAGAATCAGAGTTCTCTTTCCATCCTAAATTGATTCAAGAAAATGATGCTGATATCCTTATAGAAAATCAAGAAGAATCAACTGGCGACTCCTACATTGGTTTCTTAAACTACTAGGATGAACCCATAAGCAAAGGAGAAGCTTTTGATGGATCATATGCAGTGTTTACCAGGTCCAAAAACCAATCAGTCTAGCAAGTTGATAAAAGGAAGACAGAGGAGCAACCTCAACCAACAATTACAATTGCTAAGCATGGAACCACTCTGCCTTACCAGTCAAAGGATCCAGTGATCACCCAAAAAGTAAGTACACCAATTTCATCTTCACCTTCTACTTCAATTTTTTCAAACCAACCCTCCTCCCATCCCTCATAAAACTCAAAAGGTTTAAATACCTTCCTTTGTACCTAGCTCAATTCAACCATTTGACATAATCGATCATGTCAAAAAGACAAAAATACAAATGTCTAAATTTGAATATTTACAGTCCAATCCTGATCAATTGGATAAGCTGGTCCAATGTGTCAAGAACCAAACCGTCCCTGTAGGACAAGAAGCTAAAAAGGTAACTCCTGATTCACCAAAGAACATGCCCATTCTGAATAATCTTGTCATTACTCCTCCAGCTACCCCTGGGAAAATAAAACCTTTCTATGTTTCCCTGTTAATAAATGGTCACAAGCTAAGTAATTGTATTATAGACTTAGGCGCATCTGACAATGTCATGCCTGCTAAAGTAGTTGAATCTCTTTGCCTCACACTGACCAAGACATTTGGGAGATGTTTATCCATGGAAAACAAGCAAGTACCATTGCTGAGGCAAATCAAAGATGCCCAATTTGCGTTTGAAATGTTTCCAGACAAGAGAATCAAGATGACTGTCTTAGTGGCTGACGTCCCAACATCTTATGGCATTTTTCTTGGACAAAATTTCTACAAGGACATGGGAGGAGAACTAAGCATGGACCTATCTGAGGCAAGAATCCCTATCAAAGGCATAATGAAGAGGTTGTTCCCTGGAAAGGAGGAAAAATATGTGGTCACCTAAACATCAGCCCCTAAATCTCAAATTCTTTTTGAATCCTCAAGTATGGGTAACTACTTTCTATCTACAGACGAAGTGCATGAAACATCTGATAAAATTCTTGAAAGTGTCAACCCAAAAATTAGTTCAACTAGAATAACAGAAGAACTATTAGGTTGCAATACAAATGAAGAAAGACCCTCCCTCTTTAATGAAGGAAAGTCTAAAGAAAAATTAGTGTCTGATGAGGTATGGACTCTGGAATTCGATGGCAGCTGCTCCTCTATCAGTTTGGGAGCCAATATTGTGTTGATAGCTCCTTAAGGAGATATGTTTCCTTCATCTTACAAATTACAATTTAGCAACACTAACAATACAGCTGAATATGAATCTCTGTTGCTTGGATTGAAGGCTGCTCAAGACAAAAGCATCAAGTTTCTTCATGCTAAAGGGGATGCTAAATTAGTGGTTTGTCAAGTGAAAAACTTATACCAAACTAAGAATAAAATATTACACCACTATCACAAACTGGTTTAGGACCAAATTAAAAGCTTTGATGCTTTCAACATTTCTGCCATACCCAGGGAATCTAATGACAGAGCTGATGCACTTACTATTTTAAAAAATCTTTTAGTTCCTCACTCAAATTTCAAAGAAGACACATACTATTGAGCTAGTTTATATACCAAGTGTTCTTGACAATGCTGATCATTGGCAAGTGTTCAATGATGATCATCAAATCATTGCCTTCCTAGAACGAAAAGACAATTTCAAACAATACGTTTTGAAGGCAGTGAACCTCAAAAGTATGAATTAGCCTCTGAATCTAGTTTAGATATAAATGAAGAATTCTTATAGCTGAAAGGAAATAAAATTCCCAAAGGCCTGGTTTCTCTTGAGAAACTGTTTGACAAGCATGATAGATTCATCAAACAACATCAAACAGATTCAAGTTTCTCTCAGGGATTTGATCAAGTAAATCTAACTACGAAAGAAAATCCCAAGATGGTTAACATTGGTAAGTGTTTCACCCCTAAAAAAATATTCAAGTTCACCACTTTACTCCATCAATACATGGATGTCTTAGCATATTCTTATGATGACCTGAAGTCTCTCAGACCTAATGAAATTCGTCATGACATTTCTCTCAAGGCTGACTCAATGCCCTATAAGCAAAAATCCAGATAGTACAATCAAAAAATATCAAGTACTATTCTATCTGAGATACAAAAAATGTTAAATGCTAGAATCGTCTTCCCAATCCATCATTCCACATGGATTGCAAACATAGTGCCTGTAAGGAAAAAGAGTGGTGAAATTCACATTTATGTAGATTTCAAGAATCTGAATCAGTCATCTTTGAAAGATAATTACCCTTTGCCAATTATGGATCAAGTGCTTCAAATAGTGACAAGTTTAGAGATGTTATCAATGCTAGATGGCTTTTCAGGATATAATCAAGTTGAAGTTGGTGAAGCAGACCAAAACAAGACTACATTCACCACACCTTGGGGTATATTTGCATATAGAAGAATGCCTTTTGGCTTGATAAATGCTGGTGCCACCTTTCAGAGAGTAATGGACCTAGCTTTCAAAGATGAGATGGGTAAATTCATAGTGGTATACCTTGATGACTTAACCATCTTTTCAAATCACCGTTCTAATCATGTATGCCACTTACAACAAGTGCTAGAGCACTGCCACTAAAATGGTATTTCCTTGAACCCTAAGAAGTCTATTTTTGGAATAATAGAGGGGAAAATCCTCAGACACATTGTGTCTAAAGAAGGCATAAAGATTGACTCAGACAGAGTCAAGTCTATTCAAGAGCTTAATTTTCCTACAAGTAAAAATGTTGTTCACTCTTTCTTCGAAAAGGTGAATTTCTTATGGAAGTTCATCCCCAAATTTGTTGAGAAGACTAGACACATTGTGAACATGATGAAAGGGAAGACAACCTTTAGCTGGACTAGAGAAGGCAAGTCAACATTTTAGGATATCAAGACTGCCATTGCCCACGCCCCTACCTTGGTTTGTCCAGATTACAACAAAGATTTCATCATATATAGCTATGCTTCTAAACACACACTTTAAGCAATTCTTGTTCAATAGGACAAGGAAGGTATGGAATCTCTTATTTATTTCATGAGTTTCCCTCTCAAAACCCATGAGATGAAGTATTCAAATGTAGAGAAGCATGCTTATGTAGTGGTGAAAGTAGTTAAACATTTTCACTTTTATATCCTGAATTCACACACTACTACCTTAGTTCCTGACACCATAGTCAAGTCCATATTAATTCAATAGGAGTTTGGCACAAAAAGAGGCAATTGGATTGCAAAGATCCAAGAGTTTGATCTAGACATCAAGCCAATAAAGCTGGTTAGGGGAAAAGGCCTATGCCAATTAATTGCTGACAATGAGTTAGAAGATACACATCATGTAGAAGCTGAAGTGGAAGACACACTAATAGTCCTTTTTGTCTCTACTACCAATGAGTGGTATTCAGGTATTGCTCATTTATTTACTTATGGTGAATGTCCTGCTCATTTGTCTTATAAAGAAAGGAGGACTATCAAGTTGAAAGCTGCCAATTTTGTCCTTTGGGACAATGGCTTGTATAAGAGAAGCATAGATGGAGTATTCCTTTGCTGTGTAGACAAAGAGCAACAAAGCCAACTTTTGAAATCTTTTCACAATCTAGCCTGTGCAGGACATTTTTTTGCTCCTGTAATTGATCACAAGATTTTGTGAGCCAGGTATTACTAGTCAACTCTTTTCCAAGATGCATATAAGTGGGTGAGAAAATGTGAACTTTGCCAGCAATTTGTTGAAAGACCCAAGTTAGCTGCCCTACCTCTCAAGCCAGTGATCATAGAAGAACCTTTCTAGTAATGGGGGATTGATTTTATTAAGATTAGAAACTCATGTTCAAGCACTAGACATGATTATGTCATTATGACAACTGACTATTTCACCAAGTGGGTAGAAGCAATCCCAACTAAGCATGCTACTTCAAAATTTGTATGCAATTTCTTTAAAGAGAATATCATTTCCAGGTTTGGAGTTCCAACCAAAATTGTTACTGATAATGTATCTTGTTTCACCTCCCAAGAGATTACATAATTCTATTTCCATTATGGAATTACATTCTCCCATTCTTTTTATTATTTTCTATAAGGGAATGGACAAGCTGAATCAAGCAATAAAAACTTGGTAACTATCATCAAGAAGCTAGCAGATGAAAATCAAAGGAAATGGCATAAAGCATTGGTTGATACTCTATGGGCAGACATAATCACATCAAAGAGGGTAATTGGTATGTCTCCTTTTCAACTTCTTTATGGTATCAATGCTGAAATAACAATCACCTTAGAATTTCCATCCTTGAAATTGGCAAAGGTAATTTAAGATCAGACATATGAAAGCTCTCTTGATAAGAGAATCATGTGCCTAACTGAGCTGGATGGATAGAGAACCATGGTGGTGGATCGAATTGCTGCTCATCAAAGTCTGGTAAAGAAAATCTTTGACCAAAAGGCCAAAAATCGTGATTTACAGATTGGGGATCAAGTCTTGCTGTGGGACAAAAGGAGAGAACCAAAAGGGATGCATGGAAATTTTGACTCCCTTTGGAGAGGCCCATTTATAATTCATCAACACAATGGTGAAAATAGCTTTCTACTAAAATATCAAGATGGCACACTCTTTTCTCTACCTCACAATGGGCAGCATCTAAAACACTTCAACTCTTGAAGTATCAGATCATTGCATTTGTACATATGTATATTTGTATAGTTTTTAATTCTATTTTGTTTTGTTTGTTTCCATTTTTTTTTATGCCTTCTATTTCTAGGTAACATGACTCCGTAACCCAATGGTACACATGAAGACACTGGAGATTCTAGATTCTACTCCCTTCAATTCTTTTTTACAATTGATAGAAGTTCCCCAACTGGAGCCAGCTGTTGTCTCCAAAAATAGACTTCTCATTTTTTGGGACAACATGTAAAATATTTTGGTTCCTCAGACCAAAATAATCTCTTCTCTTATCTAAATTTGTTCTAAGCATTCAAATTCCTCATTTTTCAAGCTTCTCAAAAATCTACAGACTCTGCAGGCTTAAATCTATAGACTCTGTAGACTTGAATCTACGGACTCTGTAGGCTTAAATCTATGGACTCTGCAGGCTTGAATCTATGGAATCTATAGGAAGGAAATCTATGGACTCTACAGGAAAGTTTAACAAACTTCACAGGTTGATTTCTATAGACTCTGCAGGAAAGAAGCAAGCTCTCAACACTTAGGTGATTTCAAAGTTGGTTCAATGACAAGGCTCAACCAAAAGAGTTCATCGGCAAGCTTCTAAGCAAGGATTGAACCATTGAACCGTTGAACCTTGAACCATTTAGGTTTAATGGGTTCAATGGGTTCAAAGGTTCAACATCAACAACAAGAGTTAAGCGCATTTGTCAAGGTTCAAAGTTTAACTGCTTCAAGGTTCAACGGCTTCAAAACACTTATACAAAAGAAGAAGGCTTGAATCATTGAATCATTGAACCACTTTGGTTCAAAGGTTCAATGGGTTCAATGGTTCAATAGGTTTAACGACCAAATGGTTCAATGCATTTGGTTCAAAAAGATCAAAAGGACTTAGCCAAATAAAAAGAATGAATCGATTGAACCGTTGAACCTTGAACCAAAGGGTTCAACAAGTTCACATGTTCAAATGTACAACCAATGTGATGAAGATCAAAGAGCTTATAAAGAACAAGGAAGTGACAGACTAATGGTTCAATAGGTTCAAAGGCTTCTACATGTAGGTTCAATCAAAAGAAAAAGTTTCTGACACTTGAACCGTTGAACCATTGAACCACATTGGTTCAAAGGTTCAACGAGTTCAATGAGGCTTGTTTCAAAGAATCTTGGTTCAAGCGGTCAAAGGGAATGAACCATTAAACCGTTGAACCAAAGTTAGTTCAATCGATCGGTTCAAGCGACAAGTTCAAAGGAGTGCCCCAAGCGTGAAAGACACAAGTGCCCTTGTAGATGGAATTTCCATGGCAAAAGTGACTAAGGAAACAAAAATTTGACAGAACTCAATGGATGTTTCCAAGTGTCATCTTCTGAGCCTCATTTCACTTTGTTTCTAAGAGTAGCAGATGCTGCCACGTGTCACAATTTGAGATTCACATAAAATTGACTAAGGCGAATTTCCAAGGGACAAATAGCCCTTGTGGAGGACACTCAAAAATCGAAGTGAACTGTTGCAAAAAACTCAAAAGGCTAATTTGGAGCTCAAACAATGCTTGTGGAGGGTAGAAAGGGGGAAAATGGACCAATTCAAAGGCCAAAAGAGCAAAGGGATTTCCTTCAAAAAAGTTCCCCTGGCAAAACAGACAAAGTGAATTCCTTCAGGAAAATGAACAAGGCAAAGGACAAAGTGAAATCCTCCAAATAATTTGTCTGAAGGAATTCGCTCAAAAAACAAAGCAAAGCCTGGTAGAAAGACAAGGCAAGGAAGATTTCCTTCAGACAAATTGCCCAAAGGAATTCCTTCGAACATTTTGTTCGAAGGAAATAGAGGATAAATCCCACCGGAAGAAAGAAGCTTGAAGGCCATCCGAAGACCGCTCGAAGGCAAATACCCTTGTGGGGGGCTCTTCCTAACCCAAAGCAGACCATTTCTCAAGGCCCCAAAGAGTAGGTCCCCTCTGAGAAAGATCAAATGACAAAGCTGAAGGAATTGCTGAGGAAAGTGACGTGCCCGCAGATGTCAAAGTTGCAACAATGAAATAGCCGTTGATCCTTGCAGGTTTAAGCGTGGACCCGAATGCATTCAAAATCTTTAAGGCCAAGGGCAAAAGGAAGAACCACTGAGAGGAGCGTAAAGAGCAAGAATGACTAGAAACATTTGTGCATCAGATTTATTTCTAGAAGTAGACTGCCAGGTGGATATTGAAAGATGCAAACTTTCAATAATGTGACCCATTTCTCTGCATTGAGAAAAGAAAATGGGTAAATGCCCCTAAATTCCAGCATGTCTTCTTAACAAAATTCAATGCAACATGATGTGTTACTATTCCCAAGTCCTTCTTGAAGAGGCTATATAAGGGACTCTCTTGTTATTATGGATCTGTCTCTCTTTTATTATCAGAAACAAAACTCTACCCAAATTGAAAGGCATTACTAAGACTTTGAGCTCAGATTGTTGATCATATTTTGTTATTGGAATAAGAAAGCAAGTGACTTTTCAGACTTTGTGCTGTGATATCTTTGTTATTGGGGAAACTGTTCTTATGTCTTTTTCCTTAATATATTTTCTATTCCTTTAATTCAATAAGCAAAATTAGTGAAAGTAGTCAAGAAGGCATCCTGAAGCCAACTGTGGAGAGACTTTGTGCCCCCACAATTGCCTTTAGTGTGTTTTCTTTTTGTTTTTGTGTAAAGGACCTTGGGAGACTTTGTGCCCTCATTGTCTTTTGTATCTCACTCTTGGGCAATTCAGGTGGAGATTTTGTGCTACATCTCAATTTGCTGGTTACTACGACCTTGGTTACATTTTGCAATTACTACCAGGAAGATTCTTGTGGTTTGTTGAATTGTACTTCTAAAAGAAGAGGAGTGCTTTCTGTCATTATCCCTAAGATTTCTCCTTTGATTTGCACACATCATCTCTTAAAAAAGAGAGATGGATGATTTATCCTACCCTTGAGTATTATTTTCTATATATATATATATATATAGCATATCTATATGGAACCTCCCCTTGATGAGAGGAGAGATTAGTCCCCTTTTGATGTGATAAACCTACACATTTGGCTGACCAATCTTCCTACTTTAGATGATCAGACCTATTTTGTTTATCAGTACGCTGATCAACAAAATATTCAACCAACAGTCCTATCCAAAGTATTACACTCCAACTAATAAAAGACAAAACAAAGTGGGTAAAAAATGTGAAATATTATAATGAGGAAGCCCTAGTCCTATCCAAGGTCTTATATTACAACTCATAAAATAAAAAGGAAATAATGAATGAAAATAAACTTGTAAAATGAAAAATTCATGATCAAAAAGAAAATGTTAAGACTAGTCTATGAAGTAAAATATATTCATGAGGATGTTCAGGTCCTATCCATAATCTTACGATGTAACTCACGAATTAAGTGAAAGTAATAAAGATAGACCAAAGGACCAATGATAGGGGCTAAGGCTATTGAATATAATGTACTATTGAAAATTGGAGATCTTTCGAGGAAACCTACCAAAAGTGTTAGTATTTATGGTATATAAAAAATAAATTAAATATTTAAATAGATTATTTATTTAAAAATTGAGTATTAGTAGGTTCTTTGAAGATGTGTCCTTCGCTAATTTGTTATTTATAGGTACTAGGACCAAGAATGTCTTTTACTAAGTAAGAACCCTAGTATTTTTGGGAATATTTTACTTCTTTTTCATGTGTATAATCTAGTTTTAGGATTAAATCACCAATAATGAAAGTTTTTACTTTGACCTTTTTATTATGTTATTTAGTAATGCGAGCTTTGTATTGGTGATTATGTTGTAAAGCAGCCATATGTCGCTCATTAAGGAAATCTAAAGCATGAAGATGGGCCTCACATAATTATTCATTAGGAATTATACTATGAAGAGATATACATAAGGATGAGAGTTCAAATTCTATTGGTAAGATTGATTTAGATCCATATACTAGTGAAAATGTCATTTCCCTAGTAGCAGTTTGTATGCTAGTGTGGTAAGCCCAAAGTGCATGATAAAGATGGAGGTGCTAATTAGTACGAGATTCTCTAATATTTTTTTGTAAGATTTTATTCAAAATATTATTAGTGGATTCTGCTTAGCCATTACATTGAGGATGATAATTTGTTGATAATTTATATAAAATTTTGAATTTTGCACATAATTGTTTCATGTCTTTATTTTTGATTTTGCCACCATTATCTGTAATGATGGTATGGGGAACCCCAAAATGATAGATGATTTAATTGAGAATAAATTTTAAAATGGTAATACTAGTGACATTAATAAGAGGCATGGCTTCTATCTATTTGTTAAAATATTTAGTAGTAGTTATAATGAATACATGACCATATTTTGATCTAGGTAATTTGCCAATGAGATCTAATCCCCACATAGAGAATAGTCAAGGAGACTCTATTTTTTGGAGTTCAACCAAAGGAAAATAGATTAGATCGTCATGGAGTTGAAAAGGATTAAACTTTTTAGAAAAATTAATAGCATCTTTTTCTAGAGTAGGCCAAAATTAACCCATACATAAACATTTGTAGGCTATAGTATGATTGATACAGTGACCACTACAAATGCCCCCATCTGCTTGTTCTAGGAGAGCAAGAACTTCATCTTACATTACACAAAGCAGTAGGGTTCCTTATACATTATGATAGTAAAGCATTTTATATTGAAGTATGTACTTGAAATTTTATTGATGAATTTGAGTCTTTTCATGAGAATCCATGTCTAGAGGGTAGGTTTGATGTTCAATAAATTATATTATGTTTTTATACCATGGGCTTTGTTGAATAGTAACGACCTCAATATGATAAATTAGAGAATCATTTTTGTTTTGTAAAGAAGGTGTTTTTATTATTTGGATAAGAAATTGAGAATGATGAAGTACTTGGTGAGGGTGAAATAAAGATGCTGATGAAGCAAGAGAATCAGCTATAGAATTTTGATCTCTTGGAATTGGTTTGATGGTGAAAGAGGCAAATTATTTGGCAAGTGTAATATCAATTTGATAATATGTGATCAAGTTTTCACTTTTACATTGATAATCTCCACTAAATTGATGACATATAAGTTATAAACCACCAAAAACATGTAAAAATGGGATGTCTAAATCAATTGTGGCTTGCATGCCTAGTATTAGAGCTTCATATTGAAACATTTTATTAGTGACATTAAAAGTTAAATGAAATGATAAAGGTATAATTACCATGTGGGTTGGTTAGGATACAACCTACCCCAGCTCCTTGAAGGCATTTTACACCATCAAAGTGAAATGTCCAAGTATCTTCATGTAAGTCAACTATAATTTTTGGTAATTTTTCGATGACTACTTTAAATTTAGTGGTAGAAGTAGTGTAATCATTTTCTTCTAGATTATTTGCTTCTAGATCAAAAGTGAAATTGTGAAAATAATCTTTGAGAGAATTTGATTGGTTAAGACCTTCAATATAAATAATTTATTCATTAGGGAGAGTATTTTGAAGGTGGTTTATAGCTGGTAAGGAAATCATCATGAATTTCTCTACGATGACTTGTCCTTTGATAGATTTTTATGTAACAATTTGAAGGTTAAATTCCATCAATAAGACCATCCATTTACCAATTCTATCTTTAGGTAATAAAGATTTGGAAAAGAAATGATGAAGTGGTTCAGAATAGACAATGATATAAGTGGTTTGATGGAATATATAATGATGAATCTTTTCAGCTATGAAATAGATAACAATACAATCATGTTCTACCTTGGTATAATATTTTTCACAATCTATTAAATGTCAACTGATATAGTAAATAACATATTCTCTACTAGTATCATCTTGTTGGGTAAGCATTGCCCTAACTGATATGGGTGAAGAGGATGTATATAAAATTAATTGGTAATAATTTGAAGGTAGGTGAAGAGTGGGAGGATGAAGAAAAGATTCTTTCATACTATCAAATTATTTTAGGCATGAATCTGTCCATTTTAGAGCATTACCTTTTTCAAGAGAAACTTGACAGAGTAAATATGGTAAGCCATTTTTGAAACAAACTGATGAATTGTCCCAAGTTTTCCAAGGTATGCTTGTATGTCAGGAATAGAGCGATGAATAGGCATGTTGATGATACCTTTGATTTTAGTGGGATCAAAATCAATGCCTTGAATGGAAACTAGAAAACCTATAAGTTTACCAGATGTAACTTTGAATACACATTTGTATGGATTAAGTCTAACTTTATATTTAATGAGTCAATAAAAAATGATAGCTAAATCATGAAAGTGAGTTTCATGACTTTTAGATTTGATAATGAGGTCATGCACATAAGATTCAATAATTTTTTGAATAAGATCATGAAAATATGGGTCATTTCACATTGATAGGAGGCTCTAGTATTTTTGAGACTGAAAGACATTTTAACGTAGTAATATGTGACCTATTTTGAAGTAAATGTTGTTTTATGTTGATCTGTAGTAGCTATATGAATTCGGTTATAGTCTAAAAAATCATCCATAAGTGATAACATTTTATACCCAGTAATAGAATCAACAATAAAATCTATTTAAGGTATGAGAAAGTTTTCTTTTGGATACACTAAATTTAGATTACAAAAATCAATACATATACAAATAACCATTGTGTTTTTTTTAAAATGAGAATAATGTTTGACAACCATTTCAAGTAATCTATAGGTTTAATGAATTTAGCATCCAAAATTTTAATGATTTGATTGTGACATAAGGTAGAAATTCAAGGGAGAATTTTCCTTGCTTAATGTTAAGAGGTTTAATATCTAGATACATGATGATGTTATGGACAATAATGTTAGGATCAATTCCTAGCATATATTCATATGACCAAGCAAACGAGTTATGATATTTGTCAAATAAAAAAATAAAGTTATCATGTTCTTTAGGAGTGAGCTATTTAGAAATGGTAATAGGTGAAATATGAGATTATCTAATGTGGAATAGCTCAAGTATAGCTTCATCATTAGGAAGTTTAGGTAAATGTCCATAGTATTTGACATCTACTTTTAGATCAATGATTTGATTACCATTGCTATCATATTTAGAATGTATTTATCTGATATCAGTGGCTTTAGCATCTAAGGTAATTTTTGGTGTAATAGTGGTTATAGATTCCATATTATGGATATTTGCCTGAGTAGAGGTAAACGGATTGGTAATGCTTGTATTAGTTTGTTCAATAGATGAAATTTCATTCATATTAAGCTGTATAACCTTAGTTTTGTTAATGCAATCATAAGGAGGAATAAGTTGTATTGTCTTAGTTTGTGTAGAAAGTTCAAAAGATTCTTGAGTCAAGACTTTTTTAATTACCCATTGGGTATATAATAATGGAGGATTAATGTGAGGTACATAACCTTCAGGTTCTGATTCAATATCAAATGATATATGAATGACATGGACATCATGGTTGAAGGAATTTATTTTTGTTAATATATTTTGATAATTTTGTACATCTAATATCATGATTGGGTTTGGGCCATGATATAATTATCTTTAAAGTGTGAGAAATAGTGCATGTGTATGTTTTTATGGGATAATTGGTAGTTGAAACATCTAAATCACTAAATTTTTGAGGATACATAGTTAAAGGACCTTGAAATAGTTTGGCCACTCCATACTTATCACATGTAAATTCATCTTATGTGTAAGAAGTTCATATGCATTGCATTGAGGGGGAGTCTCAGCAGTATCATCAAATAGAGGAATGGTACGATCACGTGGAAGCAAAGAAGAAGGAAGTCATTCTAAAATATGTGGTATTACAAATATTTTTTAATTCCTTAGGCTTATTATTTGAATCAGTGAGAGTAACATGTGAATCAAGATTCATGTTAACAAATTTAGGGAGAGGTGCAGTGTTAATGTTAAGAATGGTTAGAATGTGATATTGAGATTTAGGATTTGGTAAATATATACTCTATGGATAATGATTAGATTCATGTTTGTAACATTTTCCATTATTGATGAATTTAATACATTGACTACCTAAAAGGATAATGACCCACATACAATATGTCCATGGGAGACCAAGTAGTATGTTGTAAGATAGTGGTAGATTAAGAACCATGAGCTTAGTACAAGTTGTCTTAGGTCTAATAATAAGTGGAAGATAAATATAACCAATTGGTTTTTTATTTGTTTTATCAAATCCTCTACACATGAGACATTTTTGTTCAAGGTTTTATTTAGTGTTTCTAATGTTTTGTATTAACCAAAAAGAAGTAACATTAATACTTGATCCTTCATCTACCAATACTTTTCGAATAAGGCTATTATTGATCACAATTTTAATAAAAAGGGGTGGATCATCAAATCAAAAAATAATTTTATCATTAATCACATCATCTTCAATAAATTATATGGATGATTTAGAGGATGTGGAAATGGTTTCAATTGTATGCACTTTTATAAGTGAACGATCATTAGAAGGGATTTTTTAATCAAGTGATGGTGGTTCTTAGATATTTTGTAATTTTATATAAAGAAGTTGCGATGATATGGAGAAGTATGAACTAAATCCATAAGGATAATTTACAAGGCATTGAATTAAGTTCTTCCAAAAATTTCCAATGTGATTTAGAGGATGAGGAACCAACATGAGGTTTATGAGATAAAATGTTTTTCATAAGAATAAGGGAACTAGATTGGGGTTCTAGTTGTCATTTGATTTGGAAGATTTGGGTGCAATAGTTATGGTATATTTAGTAATTGTTCCTTAGTGGAAGGTTTATTAGGTTTAGTGACAAGGTTTTTATAAGTAGGTTTTCATCTATAATTGACTTGGACTGTGTTCACATATTAAGAATTGGTATAATACTGATCATAATCAATGTTAATTGCACAAATATTATCATTTGATTGTTGTATGTTAGGTGTAGAACAATATTTTTGAGGTTTAGAAGAAGTGGTTTTAGTAACCTATTTATTTTTTAAATCTTTGACATAATCATTATGACTTTAATTGATCATAAAATCATGGTTAAATACATCTCTTAACATAAAAAATACAACAAATTTTATAAGCCCATTACAGGTTTCATGAGAATGACCCACATCAACATGAAATCAAAAAAAATTATTAGGGTCATACCATGAAGGTATGGTGTTTGAGAGTTTTTAGTGATGTCATGGAAGTATCCAGGTGAGTGAATGAAGTGTCTTGATAGTTTAAGTGTTAATGACAAAGTGTGCAGTGTGCTTGTCCTAGTATGATTGAATTAGGCTTGGTTGATCTTTAGTTTTGGCATGATTAGGGATGGGTTTGAAGTATTCATCATATGTGAGGGGTCTTATCAGAGGTCAAGGATGATTGGAGAGATTTTGGAAGTGCATGGTATTCATTCAATTCTTCATTATGTTCATTTTGGCATAGTTTGTTCTATGACAGAAAAATCTGAGTAGACAGTTTGCTAACATCACCATTGTCACATATTGATGAGTCAAGGGGAGTTGGTCATATGGGTGTGATCACATTAGTCCCAAGTTATTATGGTCCAAGTTTTAGGTCATGTGATTGAGAAAAGTAAAATATATAACTATGTAAATTTGGATTCGTAGGTAGTTTATAATGTTTTCCCATAGCCAAATTTATAAAGGAGATCTAATGGTGCACATTTAATCTCATCACATATCTATGACATAGAATTAATTTGAGTTTAATATCTAAGTTTAAGTAGAGCTAAGTAATAAATTTTATGGAATTATATTTCACATGTGTGAAGGTTTCAAGATCATATTGATATATGGATGGATTCCCCTATGAAAGAAGATAATATGGTTTAAATTTTAGGACATGCAATTGAGCATATCAAAAGTTATTAAGGTTCAAGGTTGGCCTTCCAAGTATATTGTAGAGGTTCCCATACCCAAATTTGAAAAAGGTTTAGACTAGATAAGGATCTAATGGTGAGTGGGTGTTTATATAGATGTAGATATATGATGCGTATTGAGTCAAAAATTTCAAAGTGTCTAATGTTTAAGCTGGTTAAAGTCTGGGCTAATCTCGAAGAGATCGACGGACCACATTTGTTCCAAATTATCAAGAAGCAATGAGATGATGATAAGTACTTGATGTTTAATAGTAAAAAAAGGTAAATACTGAGCTAATTTTGAGGGATATTGATGATTTTTATTCATTTAAGTGATGTGAGGGCACAAGGTGATGGCAAAGTGTTTGATGTTTAACAATGACCATTGGCATTTGAATTTAGCAAAGGGAAAAACTAGTCTGAAGTGTTTGAGACATAAATTTTGATCTAAGATGAATTAGAAGGTGCAGTAAAAAGAAAATTTGTAGAGGAATTCAAGGTGTATCCACAAAACCTAGGTAGAAGGCTTGAATGTTTGTACAATAAAATTTATTTAGCTCCAAATTTGACTATGTGTCTAACCATGTTCTATAAGTGACCCAAGAAGCATATTTATGATATTATTGATAGAATTTAGATGTTTCAAGGGGAATTAGATATTGGAGAATGTTGTATACTCCTTGAGGATGATATGTATAGATTTTTTAGGTTTGCGTAATCCATATTTAGTGTGAAAAATTACTTAGAAGTTGATTATGTGTTCATGGTGATGTTATGTACAAAATGTTGTTTGAGCAAATTGTGCTTTAATAGAAGAGTGTTTTGGCAGGATTAATCATTTGAGGATGTCATAAGGATCATATGGAGTGGAATCATGTATTTAAAAGTGATATTATGTTCTTTTTTACTCAATGGAGTGTGAAATGGGTGAATAGGTCTCCATAAGACCTATAAGGGATACTAAGGCCTAATTGAAAGGTGTTGTTGCTTAAGAGGGACCCATGGATGCTATGGATGACCTATAGGAATGGTATTGAGATATGTAAGATTTATTAAGGGTTAAGACAAGTATTATGGCTGACCTATAAGATAATAATCATGAAGGCTCTATAAAATGTGAAATCAAAGGTGATGATTTATAGACTTGTAAGAAGGGGTTCTAAGTGGAGGAAGAGTATAGAGTTGAGAGGTGAACGAGATTAAGGGTACCTAATGGATGGATTGAATAAAAAATTAGGTTGATGACTATGTATATAACCTATATATCATATTTTTGATGTTAGAAAAAATGTTCTTATAGGTTTGAAGACTTGTGAAAGAGAGGCATGTGTGAGTGTTGTGGAGAGAAGGATAGAAGAAAGGGAGTGTGCCTAGTGGATGGGTTATAAATCAGAGTAGGTTGATGATTGTGTGTATGACCTATAGGTCATATTTTTTATGTCAAAAACAATTATCTTTCAAGTTTGAATATTGAGGATGAGCGAAGAGGTCTAGAGTGATCCAAAAGGATGTTTTGGGTGCCTTGAGTGTGAACAAAGGATAACTGATGTCTATGTAAGCTTGGTGGTTTATTTGAGAGGTAGATCAGAGTGTGTACTATGTGTATGATCATTTGGCCATGTTGTTGATGTTATGATAGAGTTGTTACTAAAAGGTGTAGAGTGATCCAAAATGTGGTTTTGGATGTTTGTGGCTATGTCAAGAAGTGAAGGGGGTTGATATACATTGTATCTCCATTAGATTAACATGCAATTAGTGTTTAGGATATGTTCATTTCATAGGTGTTGGGAGGGTGATCAACATCTATGTTAGAAGGAATTGACCATCCTAGGGGTAGGTGCTCCTTATGAAGTAGGTGTTTCACTAAATCTAGGTCAGAAGGACTTGACCATCCTAGGGTCAGGTGCTCCTTGTGAAGCAGGTGTTTCACTAAATCTAGGTCATAAGGACTTTACCATCCTAGGGGTAGGTGATCCTTATGAAATGGGTTTTATAATAAATTCTTATGTTTTTAATACCTTATAGGACAAGTAGTCCATGTATTTTTAGGATTGAGAGTGGGGTTTATTCCCCATGAGGGTTTCCACATTAGATGTTGTGTTATGATGAGCTTCTCTAATTCATTCTGTGTATGCAGTCTCTTTGCTTTGATGGTAATATAGTTGCATATGTTTGCTGTGTTGATTCATGAATTCTAGTGAATGAATGATAAGTGATCAAAAAATGAAATATTGGTTGACTAATTCACCCCTCCCTCTTAGTCATTTTGTAACTCTAACATATGGTAGTATTTTAGGTGAAGGGTTTAAAAGGAGATAATAACTATTTCATTTATGAGACCGTTAATGGTAGGTGGGAAATAAGTTGATTATATAATTTGATTATATTACTTTTGTTTAAGGAGTATTAATTGTAATTGCATTAATTTGAAGTTTGGAAATATTCCTTGGTTGATCTATGAATTGTCTCAAATTATTTCATAAGGAAATCTTTCCTTTTGGCTTGATCAAATGATTCGTTTAAAGTTTATGGAGAATTTTTTTGAACCTTATAATGAATTGAAGGTGTTAAAGTAGTGATAAATAATTTGAAAATATTATCATCATTCATGTTATGAGATACTTTATGAGTTAATGATTTTCATCATTTAATGAAATCATGAGCTGATTTTGAGATTGATTGCTTAACATTGATAAAATGACAAACATTTTTTTGGAAGATCATTTTGTTGAAATTATTTGACTAGAGCATTATCAAAACATTCTAATTATGTGATGGAATGTTGAGGCAATTTATTATTCTATTCTAAAACATCACCTATAAATTTTTTTACTAAAAGTTTGGTAGTAGCAAATGTATTTGTTTGGATCCATTCCTAGTAGAGATTACCAAATGCTTTAAGAAATGATCCATGGTCTTTAGTTCCATAATATATAATAGTTGGATAAATGTTTACAATATCAATGGAGACAATGAAAGGAACTAAAGGTTCTTTTTGGATATTTTGAAGCATTTTATTATGTATAAAGGGTTGCAGAATGATATTCCTATTTGCATCTCTAAGAAAAGAAATAAAATTTTAATTATTTTGAGATAATATAAGAGGATTTTGATTAGTCATTTGTAACAAATGATGTTGCATTTGCATCATTTGAGAGGTGTTTATTTTTTGTGTAATGTTTATTTTTTAAACTATTTGTGCAAGGATTTGAGTAGTGTCAATTTGTGTATTTTGACTATTAGTATTTAAAGGTGGGATATTAGGATTGTTAAGAGAATGAATGTTAGTGGTGGTAGGAGGAACATTACCATGATTGGTAGTAGGAATGTTGTTGATTGGAGGGTTTTGTATGCACTCAAAATTTACATAGTGTGACATTTATGATACAAATCTAAAGATGATGCAATGACCTCTTATTTTGTGCTTCAAAAGAAACTCTCTATCTCTATTCCCTTCTTAAGTCTTCCTATTGCTCCCTTGACCCGTTTTGGTCCCCTTGGCTTAGACCTTCCTATGTATTTTAGGATTTATTTTAAAAAATGCCATATATGATGGAACCACCATCCCAAGTGATGGAACCACCACCGCATGTGATGGAACCACCTTTCTTTTTTGTAGAACTGCCCCTTACTTTTCACAACCACCATGGTAATTTTACAATATAGAAGGCAATTTTGATATAAGAAAGGAGTTGTGAATTAAAATAGTGGCAGTCTTGAAATAATATGAGATAGTTGTGTCACCCTAAATTGTGTTTTTGAAACTTCCTCTTGCATAAAGTAATGATTCCATCATAGTGGAAATGCATTCTAAAATTAGCTCCTGTAACTTTAGTTTTCACACATTTTACCCATCTAGCTTCACATTTCTTGTTATCATCACCTTATGTTCACTTCCAATCATGCCTAGCTCACTCCCTCTCCTAATTTTAGTCTTTTTTAGTTCCTCTCAAGTTAAAGTCATCATCATAGTTAGTTGAACTCTCCCATGCAAACTTTCATCTCTTTTTACAAGAAGGCCAATTTTGATCTGATTTCAAATCTAAAAATTACCATTAAAATTTGCTATTGAGAATATATTACAACCACAACCTTGTTACGATTGCCAAAAGATTCAACCTCTATTATTTTTGAGTCGACTACATAGTCATAGGTGAAGAAGTATTCTCAGTGAAAAAATCTTAGATTTTGTAAGCCATGACATTAACTAACCTTGTTTTAGATGCTCTCCATTTGTATATTATGTTTCCCCCTTCTTTTCATGTTATCCCAGAGTTTGTACACCCTTTACCTAGAGAGTTTCTAGAAATTTCTCAAGAGCATATGGAGTTAACATGATAAGGATTCTCTTATCAACACACTACATGCACTTTAGCTGATTTATTCTAGAATCAGGTTACAATTTCTTTTAATTCACAGTATTTGTTTTATTATTATTATTATTATTATTATTATTATTATTATTATTATTATTATTATTATTATTATTATTCCATAAAAGATTAAAAAAGCAAATTTTATAGTGAAATAGATCCATTTTTTAAATTTGTCTTTTATATAAAAACATGGTTAGTTTTGGTTTATGATAGCATTTCAATAGATTAGTATCCTTTCAAATAAACAATACACCTAGTAAATAATCTTAAAAAAAACATTAAAAAATCTTTATTTCTAGCCAACACAACTTTTATTTTAAGATCTAAAAAAGTCTTTTGCATTCTAAATAGCCATCTAGGTAAACATAGGAAATGTAGATAATCATAGGTGCACACTCAAGAGTGGTAGATTATTGGTCCTATTTATTTTGAGGAGTTAAAAAGTATTGTTATTTTCCTCACTAAAATAATAAAATCAGAATTTACATATCTTATTCCTATCTCATAAATCCATTCAAAATATTTATTTGTGGCAAATTGGAAAGGTGAAAAAGCTATCCTAGTTTGTTTATAAATAAGAAAATTTGTAGAAAGTATTTTATTTTTGCTCTTCTATATCATATCTCTTCCCAAATTTCTTACATATGTAGATCCAATTCATATTTTTAACTCATTGCATATGAAACAATCAAAACATATAAAAACATAGTCATCTAGTTTGCATGCTAGGAGAGCTAGGAAAATTTTGAATTTCACATGATAACATAGTTGTTATCTCTTCCTGCATGCATTATAAATTGGAAAAAGGATTAAAAAATATTTTTAATTTCATTTGATTTCATTTTTGCTTTTATTTTACTTTCAACACTTTATTTTCAGCAAACAAACATTCATTTGTCAAAAATTAGAAAAAGTCCAAACTAATATAACAAAACAAAGATAGTGTCAAAAGCCTTACTATTACATGCAAGACATACCAAAAACCTTGTCAACTCATGTAAGAAACCACATCTCACGTAATCCTTATCCACATGTACAAGAATCATATACCAAACCTTTCTTCAATATTCTATCAAACACACTTTACAATCCATTACCTGAACATGCTCATACATTTTTTCTTGGTTTCTACCTAGTCTCTTTTAGATGACCCTTCTCAAGACACCAGGTCTTGTCTGGCATGGTCTATTCCCTAGAGTTAAATATCCTAAGCCTACCATCATCACATAGTCTGACATTAGTACTAAGTTGAGATGTAAGGTATTTTGATCCACTCCAATTCCACACCTTATCATAGAGTCCTTAGCCAACTTAGAAGAATAAGAACGTATCCATGATCCACCTATCATTATTCTCCCATAAAATAGGATATGTCAATACAACATCATCCAAGCTTAGTCACCCATCCATCCTCTCATTTTCTCTTTGGGTCTAGCCTCATCTTATATCATTCACACATAATGGATGACATTAGCTAGGTATATTCAACTCGATAGTGTAAATATTTTCCCACGAGTCATTCAACCCAATGTGCCTCACTTACTTAAGCCTAGCATTAACCAAGAACTCTACCTTTTTGTGATATTAGAGACCAAAGGTCCTTGGATATCTATTTACACATAGCTTGACCCTCTAAAAAAATATTAGGATATTCATGAGAACACATTGACACCACCTACCCCAAATCTCATTCCACTCAACAATAAATCAAACCCCTAACATATCCATTATATCAAATTCCTTAGGGAGACCTCAGGGAGGAGTGCATAAATTAGCATGTGATAATTTATGTTCATACAAATTAATGAACTCAATGTGAAGGACTTTATCCTTTGCATATCCATTTATTCCTTTTCTCCCTATTCTCTTCTCCATCTCCCTTCCATTTATTTTATGGGTATCCATATACCCCAAAAATATGTCTGGACTTGATATCAACAAATGTATTAGTATAGAGGGATATAGGAGATGACAACTTAGCTCTAGAAAACCTTTGTTGATGAGTTAGAACAACCCAACCTTTGACACTAACATAGAATACCAATATTAGTACAACTCTCTTCCCAACACTTAGACAAGGAGTAGGGTTGTTATCCAAAGGATACATGATGTATCTAAAATTGTAAGTAACCATCTTGAATATAATACCATGACCATTAAAAATAGAGGTAAAACCACTCCTCATATGGCCATAAGGCCATCTATTAGCGTGTAGATCCCATATGTAGAAGGCATAGCCAAATATGATCACTACTTAAGAAGGATCCATAATTTAGAGGATGAGGTCAACCACATGCAAGATATTTCACGTCCTCCTATTAGGAATTAGGATGCATCCAACCCACCAATGACCACTACTAAAACCACTCCTAGGGTTCCCACCCTAAACTAACCCCTTCATGTAGCCTAATTTCACATTCCACTCATCCTACACCAGATACCCATGGGTCCAACACCAACACCAGTACAAATCAACTCATTAAAACCCTAGTGGGTTATATCCATGACTTAAAAAATAACCAACAAGCTCTAAGACAAGGGGTGGGGAAACCCTCTTGTGCCCACTTATCCCTCTCCTTATCCCATTCAAGTAACAACTCACCCCACATCACAATAAAAAATCTACATGCCCCCATTATTGTCAGAACAAGTACCACCATAGAACCATGTCTTCCACCAACCCCTTAGAGATATTCTCACTCATGGGGTCCCCAACCCTAAGGAATTTAAAACTCATTTATCCTACCAAGTATCTATTCAAACTACAATAGGGGGTGTATACACATATGCTCTACCACTACAAAACAACATGGCAACAAATAATCCACTATTATCCAAACCTCCATACTATGCACCTCTCACATATATCCCCCTTTGTAGAAGGGGCATGCCCCACCATATACAACAATAAGATACATGCAAACCACCTATGTACCACCACAACAAGCCACATACACCTCACCAAAACAAGCCATGTACACCTCACCACAATAAGCTGTAATGCTTATTGCATCTCACAAAGTCCCTTCATACTTACACATGTACTTTAAATGAATTCAACCCATACATACCACTGTCATACCGCCTTATCAAGTTTTTTCCACACCTGCTGGTGGCTATTAGGATAACCCATACACTACCCAACCTCCTCATTTTAGTCTCACCATGATAATGATAGAATTTAACAACATAGGAACCTATGTCGAATACCCCAAGGAGCCCCTTGATGTAAACATACAATGAGTCCTTCCATGAACCCTACTATATCTTCCTAAATTCAAAGGGGAAGCGGATCCCAATGCCAATGCAAAATCCTACACTACTAACTTCAGAGAACTCTTGCCTTGGGATGGGGTTGTATCAAAGATATTTCCAAAGACTCTCAAGGGGATAACACTTAACTGGTATTACCATCTCCATGAGGGATCCATACACTCTTTCCACCAACTTATGGTTTAGTTCATCAAGGTATATGACATGAATAAACTTCTAAAGATTGGCATATGAGAGTTCTTACATATCAAACAAGAATACAATAAATCAATTGCCCATTTTATCATAAGATGGCAATAGGTCATGCATTTATTTGCTAGCACACCTAGCATGGACCAATAATAATTGTGTAATCTTTTCCTCCATTCCTTTAACAAGGAAATGAGGGAAGTCATCCATTAATTACCATACGATTCATATGAAGATGCCTTTGAGAGTGCATTATGACTTAGCTGGATAACCATAAATAGTGGCCAAAGGACCTATAGGACTAATGGGAATATCATCACCCATAATCAAAACAATGGGGGATATCAAAATGTAAACCCAAACCCAAACAACATGAATTCCCTGGGTCCCAAGATATTGGATCAAAATAGGAATTATACCATTGATGGCATCACCGATCAAATAAAGAAACAAAACCTCATAAATAATGATCAATATCCACCTATAAATAACACTAATAATGCTAACAACATTGGGGCCAGGAACCAAAGCCCCCTCCTTCCATTCATGTGGTTGATTTTAATTGATTGCCACCTCATAACATGAAATATCAAAATCAATACCAATAAGGTGAATGACATCCATAATTCTAGAACCAAGGTTACTTTCAACAAAATAATCAATAGGGATTCAAAAAATAAGGGTAAAATATGTAACCTAGGGATTAAGACATCAACATCTATTTCTTTTTCCATAGAGTCATAGGATAAAATGTTTGAATCTATCAAGAATATAACGTATTCATATAAAGACTTCTAGAAGATTAGAGGCAAAAATATGTTCCTAGGAAGCACACATGAAAACACCCAAACCCTTCTAAATAGTTTGGTTGCTTCCAAAAAATAGAACATAAAAATATATCATGACCCTTTACCAACCATCAAACACACATTACTCAAGGCCAATAGTAGGGTAACCGACATGGACACCTAATTCAACACATCCAATTCATGATGATAGGTAATCATGATGCCAAAGCCTCCACTTATGGGGTAGTATACACTGATGTGGATCCTCAATTGAGACTTCAAGGTAAGACTTAGATGATAGGATTCATATAATTATAAGTCAAAGATAAGGAAAACACTATCACTTGTACTAGAGAGTATTGACCCATAACCCTCCATCCCTTGAACATCTTAGAAATGGAATATATTGCATACTTGTAGGAAGCTATGAATTGATTTCTAAACTAACCAAGCCATTCTCTCACATTTATTTCTTAGATCTACTTATAAACTCATGTACTCATTGGTAGACCTTGATCGATGTCCTAGGGTTAGGGCACCCATCAAGTGTCACCCCCTTCACAAGCTCATCAACCACATTGATTTGGACATGTTCCCACCTAGTCATGATTCATGTGACCTTGAATACTTCTTTGAATTATGAATCCTCCCACTCAAATTTGAAATAGCTATGAGGGGATATCCAACCCTATTTATACAAGTATGGATTTATAATAACTATGTGAAAATAACCACAGTTGACGATGGAGTGATAGTCAACATTGTCCCCTTTTATTTCTTAAAAAAGCTTGGCTATGGGAAAACCAATTATTCCATAACCCATAATACCCTCCATAGCTATGATAACCTTAAGTCCAGTTCCATAGGAACCACTATACTCTTGATCACTATGGGCCCCAAAATAGTCCTAACAAAGTTATACATTATAGATAAGGAACCAATTACAACATGATCTTAGGATGCCCTTGGATATATCAAATGAAAATTATTCCTTCCACCCTGTTCTAGAGAAATTGGTTCTTACACCTAGGAAAGGTTTTCATAGACCAAAGGGATCCTAAACTCTTTTATATGTTATAATATACTATGCATAAGAAACCAAGGTTACACATTGAATACCACCTACCTATTAATGGGGTTATAAAACCCCCATAATTAGTTAATGTCACTGAGTGCTTGAAGCTTAAGGTAGTCATCCTAAAAAAAGGGAAGGAAGTAACTCAAACCTTGTTTAAAATTAAAAAGGATTAAAATGACATATTAACAACCAAAAATATCCCTTGAATTAGAACTAGTCATTGGTACCATGATTTCCACCTTATCTACCACATAAATCATCAGTTTCATGGATAAAGATACTCCCATAGTTATTTCATTTAATCCATAAGGGGTATGAACCTACATATTCATTGGATATTAGGGTAAATAAATCCATTAGGGCTTATATTTCCTAAAAAAACTTTATATGGTAGAGGTATCCAAAGATAATAAGGCCTCCCTTCATAAAAAGCATCTTAGTAACTTTGAACATCATCGCCTGATGTTCAACTACACAAAGGTATGCTATAGTACAAATTATACCCTAGTCACTTATAAACACCTTTAGAGTATTCTTTTTGATCATGCTATGATGAAACCATGCTAGTTTTTTAGGATCCCTAATCTATCAGGATTACTCCCTCTAGAGATGTTCATCATCTTATATTGGCCCATATCAAGTTACATTTATCTTCACACTTTGAACCCAATGATGATTGATAAAAATGCTTCCCCTCCCTCAATCACCTAAATTCCAAAAGAGAGAAATCCTAATATGATAATAGGTAGGATGGAAATAAAGATCAAAACTCACATTTATCCCTATATTCCTAAAGAGGGGCGCCTCTCTTCCATTGTGCAGAAAAAGATCCCTAAAAACCACTCACCAAATCCCTACAAGTTTTTCCCACATAATAATGAGTCAAA
The DNA here is from genome assembly GCA_037957365.1 of Torreya grandis. NCBI lineage: Eukaryota > Viridiplantae > Streptophyta > Pinopsida > Cupressales > Taxaceae > Torreya > Torreya grandis. The sequence goes on from JARHVA010000157.1 coordinate 4,018,455, forward strand.
TAGTGTTACCCATTTCATATATACAATATTACAAGTTACATGACTATGCCTTGACACCTCTTCCACCTAATCAAGATCTTAATTATGCCAAGCTACTCCCCATACCTAAACGATTCCTCTACTATGTTGGTATTATTCTAACCCCAAAGAAAAATCCAAACAAGAAATATTTCACATTTCCATAAGTAATTAAAAAATTTGACCCAAAGCTTAAGATCTATCCTTTCAAGCTCCTAGAGGTTCTTCCCTTCCTCAATTCACAACACAAGGCCAACTTAAAAAACCCTCTCATTTGTTTTGTATGATGCTCATCACTTGCCCGTGCCTCGACACTAAATACCTAAAGAAGGATTACCCAAGGTCTTTGACATCCATATAATATAAATATCAAAGGATGATGGGATATCGATTGACGCATTATGCCACTACCATCATGACCATCTGACATTTATTCACTCAAATATTGGTAATGATTCAATTTTCCCCATTAATTTTAGGCCACTTAACTGAGATGGTTGCCTTCTCCTGATAATGACCATGCTTGAGGAAGATAGTCACACCCTAGTGATCGACACTATAATGATCGATATTTATCACTATGATTACCCAAGTGTTTTTGAAGTCAAACATCCTCCCCCTCCTATAGAATTAATCATCCTTAGACTATATCTTAATAAGTTATCATAGAAACACTATACCCTAATATTAAAAATGTAAAAATGACCATGTCTTACCATCGGTGTTGTAGGCTACAAGATTGTCTTATAATATTCCCTATGCCAAGAGAGACTTGTGATGAATGGGTGTTCAAAATACTATAAGTGCCTCTCTACACATGATCGAATGTCATGGTCAAGTACCAATAATTAGTTTTGCCTCACCAGTGATATTATGAGTTCCATAATTATGCCTACAATCACCCAATTTATGTTAGGGACTTTGTCCTTAGGCTTGACAGTTGGATTAACCAAAATGGAGACAGTCAAAAATTTAGACCCAACTAGTTGGGCCCCTACTTAGTAACATAATGTCTCAACAATGGAGATTATCGATTATGTATTTTAAAGGGAGAAGAGTTTGGTGTGTTTGTGGACCCTTCCCATCTAAAATGTTTCTATATCTAGTTCTTATATATCACCCCATTTCCACCTATATTGCATTTTCATATGTCGCACATCCGTTAACATAGTAGAGGTGTTGTTTTATGATTTTTTAGTCGGTTAGTTTTTATAATACAAAAACTTTAAAAATTCAATGCATCATATTTACCTATTCTCACAACTCCTTATCACTCTATATCATAGGAATTCTAAATATCAACATGTCACATTGGTTTCTGCCTTAATTATTATGAGTAGAGTGTAACTTTTCCTTACATTTTCTTGCACAACTTAGAAAAATGATGGACTATAGTGGAGTTTAGAAACCTATCCATGATAGAGTCCCCCTTTATGGTGCCTTTGAAAAATAAAAACATTAGCACACATGAAATAAAATAACTTTACCGACCTACGTTGGTCCTCGGTGATGAGCCCGCACATCTTACTAGTTATGTGGGGCCAAGGTTTGGGGTGAAGGCCTTAAACGCTATTTAAATTCAAAATTCAAAATTCCACATCTCCTTCCCTTACTAATCTTTGGTGTTGAGCCATCGCATCTTACTAGTTACATGGGGTTAGCATTGGGGAGAGGTACCTTTACTCACCTACATATAGGCTTTGGTAATGAGCCCATGTGTCTTCCTAGTCACATGAGACTAAGTGTAGGGGATTACAGATAGAAGTAAAATCTCAATGAAAAATTGCTATTAAATCAGAAAGTGTCTAAGTAAAAATTTCTTCAAAAGTGGGTTGTCCATGTGTTTACATTTAAATAAGACATCCTTTTCCCATTTAATTATTTTGTTAGGGAAAGTTCTCTCTAGATAAATCTAATAAAGTCAATAATTTATATGTTTAGCAAGAAATACATATTAACTCTTTAATAAAGAAAGTACATATTCCCCCTTTTCTCATAAGGATTAATTCATCTTCTTTTTTCTTCCAAAATTTTGAATTATGATTCATACCAAATATATTCTATTTTCACCTATTCATCCCTTGTTATAAATTGAAAGTAATATATTATGTGAAAAAAGCAATTAAATAACCATCTATAAGACAAATGTTAACATAGTTGTAGTCATATGCATACATCCATCATAGTAAGTCATCTACATACCTTCTATTTACACATATACATAAGCATTTTTTTTCCATAACAACATGTCCAAAACATATTAAAAAAATAAAGGTACACATGTGCATACATCATCACATATCTAGTCCTCTAGAGTGCATAAACTAGGAAGCCAATATGAAAATAAAAAAATTACATCACATAATGATCAATGAGAGATATGCCAAAACATACATACATACATACATATATATATTTATATATGATGTGAGTTGTCAAGTTTATACAATAAAAATGTCTAATACAAACACCCCTATAGAGGGCTATTGTGCCTTAAGGCATCTAAAAAAGAATCAATATATACATCAGTATATCCAAAATATCTACAATGAAAAGAATCAAGGATTTGTCCTCCTCCTTTGATATGGAACTGAGGTGGAAGAATGTCTGAGGATTAGGATTTGATGATGTCTCCTTCTTGTGCCTCCCTCTGATGTTGCCTCCCTATCTATAAGTCAGTGTCTAGGAGGATGGTCCTTGGTAGGAACTCCCTCTGATATAGTCCTCCATGTCTTATAACTGGAGGATTGACCACCTCCTCTTACCATGATAATATCTACCAAGGCCTCCATTATCCTCGCCTTAACCATTAGAGTGTTATTATCTATCCTTAAATCTATCATCATCACTAAATCATGGTATACTAGGGAAACACATATTTATGGCACTTAATCCCTATAATAAGCCTAATATCTACAAATAACTGATCTCACATTTGGCCATTACTTAACTAAAATAGGTTGATCAGAGTGTCCCTAATAATCATCCTCCATGCACCCATAGTGTCTAAAATCATAGGGTACATAAGATAAAATAAAATTTGACTAACATGAGAAAATATAATGCATGTGAGAAAATAACTAAATAAATATAAGAAATCAAAATGAAATCTTTAATCATGAATGAACAAAATCAACAATTTGCCTAGATCTCCCTCCTACAACTCAAGATTGAAGTCATAGCCCATAACCCCCTCCTCATCCACATTTGGATCCTCCTCTAGCTTAATGTACTACTAGGGCTCACCCTCTTCCTCTCCCAATTATTATTTATACTTTTCATGGTCCAATGGTGGTGGGGGTGGTGGCAGACCCATTTGTTGTTGTCCAAATTCAACCTATCCTCCTCCTCCTCTAGGTGCCTATTACATTAGTTAGGTGATAGACACCCCTCTCACTAGCAGGTTCGATGCTAGTCACCCTAGTATTATGGCCATCACCTCATGAGTCCCCCTATACACAAATCTAGGGATGGGAAGGTTTCTCACATAGGGCATACCAAAATGCTGAGGCATTCAATCGACCAAGTGTGCCTCAACCTATATCAACTTTTCCAAAACTTGTATAACACTAGTAAATGTTTTAAGATAGAGTCCCTCATTGGTCCATTACCATACCATGTCTTGGTAGGGTAGAGAAATCAAATTTTTTTCTATAAAAGACCCTATAGTTTGGGGAAAATCATGAAAGGGTGCCACATCTATCCATCTAGTCACCTTAATATCCCCTAGTGCCTTGATTGATATCCCTTTCTGATAAGGGACCATCCTCTCATAAACCCAACCCATAATGATAGTTAGGTGGATAATATAAAGGGATATAAGGTGAGACACTTGATACAAATATATGTAATTACATGCTAACATCTCCTGGCTCCAAGCATAAAAAGGCCCTCTCTCTTTTATATGCCACACAATTAGTGAAAACTATACAAGAGCCTATCAGTACCATTATACCCCACTAACCAAGAGACAAGGATGATAATGATGGAATTAATTAGGTTAGGTATCATTGATATCTCAAAGTAATAAAGTCTCATTCCACACTTGTCAACCACATCAGGTTTATGAGCATCTCCAAAATGGTTTACCCAATTACGGGCCTCATCATGACTATCAAAATTGAGAATAAACACTAACCACTCAGTCATAGGAAGATAAGTGATCCTATACACATCCACGAGAGTGATTGTCCACTCTAACAAGGCCTAAAAGAACATGAAGGTGTTCTAGTTAGGTTCCTAATAGGCCAGTAAGTCACATACCATTCATCTAGAAGAGGGGGTGATACCTACCCATGCATTATAAAGTATCCCGCTCCATCGAACATGGATAAATCATTAGTTTTAAAAAGCATTAGGAATCGAGGGATCCATTCCTACTCTCAAGTTATATTCCATTATATACATGCCTTCTAAAATAAGTAAACAGACCTTACATTAGTAAAGAAGTTGATCTCATAGTCTAAACAAAGTTAAAAGCATTCACGTTCTTTTAATCTCATAGAATCACCTCTGTTTGCAAGGGATGGTTGTGAAACCTCCCTATGGAATTTGTGAAACTACCCTTAGGTGGTAACATAACTACCTCAAGTGGTTATGTAAATGTGATGACACTGTAATTACCTTATGATAGTTGCAAACCTATCATGATAGTTGTAGAACCATCCCTTGTAAAAGATAGTGGTTTTATAACTCGAGTAGTGGTTTCACCAACCGCATGTAGATTCCCCAAAAACACCTAGACCTACCAAATCTAGCTAAAATTTAAACCTACCATCCCAAACAATGATAACAAAGAAAAAAAATTAAATTTAAATTGATTTCAACCACATTTTGAACAAATTTTCAAATTTGGGGCAAAAGTAAAAAGTTAGCAGAATCCTATTTGATTATGCACGACCAAAACTCCCATTGGTATATTTACCATCCTCTCATCACTTTCTTTCCAATGATTGATTTTGAATTCAAAGTGGTCACTAGCACTCCATAGTTCAAATTTCTCATCCAAAGCAAATGACATAAAAGTTGGTAGTTTTGTAACTTGAATAGTGGTTTTACCAACCGCATGTAGATTCCCCAAAAACACTTAGACCCACTAAATCTAGCTAAAATTTAAACCTACATCCCAATAATGATAACAATGATTTTTTTTTAATTTAATTGGATTTTAACCACATTTTGAACAAATTTTCAAATTCAGGGTAAAAACAAAAAGTTAGCAGAATCCTACATGATTATGCCCGATCGAACCTCCCATTGGTATATTCACCATCCTCTCATCACTTTATTTCCAGTGATTGATTCTACATTCAAAGTGGTCACTATCACTCCATAGTTCAAATTTCTCTTCCAAAGCAAATGACACAAATGAATTGTTTTTGACAAGTTTTTGAATATATTAGCCCCCAAACTAGCCATTTTGATTCAATTTTTTTCCATTTTTAGTATAATATCTTGTATTAGTGTTTATTATCCTGTATATATATGTTATCCTTCCTAAATATTACAAATTAATATTTTATCACCAATGTTTTAACAACATTTATATCTTTTATATCACATTCTATAATTTTATAGGTACACATACCTCAATACTATATTTAACCCCTTAATGAGATAGTCTAGGTAGTATGATCTTCCCCACGTGTATGGTACATACTATTTCCTTATTTTTATTACATAACCTATTTGCACTTTTTTTTCAAATCATACTTGAATCTTGTCTTCCATTTGTAGGTTGCATGGAGTCTCATTAGGTTTTGCTCCCTTATTTAGGTAAGTAAGCTAAGTATTTATAACCTATCTTTTCCTTATTGCATGCCTTACCTGGGAATACACCTTACTAATTCATGACAATGCACCCTCTTGAGGGGGCAATATATATGCACCCAAATTTACATGGTGTGACATTTTTGATAAAAATATGATGATGATGCAATGACCTCTTATTTTATACTCCATAGGGAACTCTCTAGTTCTATTCCCTCCTTATGTCTTCCTATTCCTTCTTTGGCCCCTTTCAATCCCCTTGGATTAGACCTTCCTATGCCATTTTTTCTTTGTTTTAAAAAATACTATATGTGACAAAACCACCACCCTAGGTGATGTAACTGCCCTTCTTTTCTATAGAATGACCCCTTACTTTTCACAACCAACATGACTATTTTTCAATATAGGAGGTGGTTTTGATATAAGAATGTGGTTGTGCATTACAATAGTGGTAGTATTGAAATCATATGTCACAGTCATGTCATCTTAAGTGGTGGTTTTATAATTACCCCTTGCATAAAGTGATGGTTCTATCATAGTGGAAATGCCTTCCAAAATTAGCTCTCGTAACTTTAGTTTTCATGCATTTTGGCCAAACAACTTTATGTTTTTTATTATTATCACCTTGTGTTCACTTGCAATCATGCCTAGCTCACTCCCTCTCATAATTTTAGTTTTTTTCAATTCCTCTTAAGTTGAACTCATTGTCACACATAATTGAATGCTCCCATGCAAACTCCCATCTTTTTATACAAGAAGATTAATTTTGTCCTGATTTTAGATCCAAAAATTACCATTAGAAGTTTCTATTTATAATATATTAAAGCTACAACCTTGCTAATTTTTTATACAACCTTGCTAATTTTTTTATAATATTCAACCTCTATTATTTTTAAGTCAACTACATAGCCATAGGTGAAGAAATGGTCTCAGTGAAAGTAACTCAAACTTTACAAGCCAAGACATTAGCTAGATTTAGTTCAATTACTCTCCATTTTTGGATTGTGTCTCCCCCTTATTTTCATCTTATCCTAGAGTTTGTACACCCTTTAGATATAGAGTTTATATAATTTTTTCAAAAACATATGGAGTTAGCATGCTTAAAATTCTTCTATCAACACACTACATGCACTTCAAATGATTTATTCTAGGATCGGGTTGGAGTTTATTTTAATTTTTATTTATTTATTAGATTAAGTTTAGTATAGTTTTTATTATTATTAGATTAGTCTTCCATAAAAGATAAAAGAAGTAAATTTGATAGTGAAATAGATCCATTTATTTTCATTTATCTTTGCTATAAAAATATAGTTAGTTTTGGTTTATGCTTACATTTTAATATGTTAGTTTCCTTTCAAATTAGAAATACATCTAGTCAATCATCCTAAAAAGGACACTAAAAAATATCCATTTATATCCAACACAACTTTTATTTTAAGTCTTAATAAGTACTTTACATTCTAAACAACCATCTAGGCAAACATAGGAAATGTAGATAACCGTAGGTGCACACTCAAGAGTGGTAGATTGTTGGTCCTATTTGTTTTGAAGAGTTAAAAAGAATAATTATTTTCCTCTCTAGAAGTAGAGAATAATAGTTTGCATCTCTTGTTCCTAACTTATAAATCCATTCAAAAATATTATTTGTGGTAAATTGGAAAGGTGTAAAAGCTAGCCTAGTTTGTTTATAAACAAAAAATTTTATAGAAAGTGTTTTGTTTGTCTTGTTATAAATCACATATCTTCCCATATTTATTAAATACATATATCCAATTCATATATTTATCTCATTGCATATGAAACAATCAAAACACACAAAAACATAGTCATCTAGTTTGTATGTAACTAGAGCTAGGAAAATTTTGCATTTTGCATGATACCATAGTTTCTCTCTCTCTTCCTGCATGCATTATAAAATTAAAAAATTCCATTTTTTTTATATATATTTTTTAAAATTCACTTTATAATTTTATTTTCATCAAGAAAAAAATTATTTTTCAAAAACTAGAAAAATCCAAAACAATAGAACAAAACAAAAATAGTGTCAAAAACCTTGCTATTACATGCAAGCCATACTAAAAGCCTTACCAATTATTTAAAGTAACAAAATATAATGTAAGACTTGTCTACCCACATAAACATCATATAATAAGACTTTCTTCAACATTACAACAAGCATAATTTGTAAGCCATTTACTGATTATTATGTGTTGAATTTGTTGATAAATTTTGTGTATGAGATTATTAAAGTTGTTTTCATGAACTTGTGATTACAAGTATATATGTGGGATAGAGAGTTCCATCACGACTATATGATGGAGAAATTATAGGATTTACCATTGACCAATTATGAGATATCCATAGTAGATCAACCAATCTTGGGCATGTTGGGAAACTAACATTGATTTTGTATGACATGCATATGATGATTATCTTAGATAAAAGATGTAGTTTAGATACAAATAATTTTTGGATATTGATAAGGGATATAATAGTGAATTTAGAGGATGTGGAGGATCATGCAGTTTTATATTATTGGGAGAAGAGTGACCTTATAGGGTACCAATGGGCTAATGCATATTTCTTAAACTCATTTATATATGAATAGACATGTGCAGGGTGCACATTATACCCTTGGTGATATGACCATTATTTTGTTAGAGATTATGTTGGAGAACATTATGTATTTATGGAAATTAATCTATGTTTTACTAAAATCATTTGTTATAATAGAAAATGGTGGTGTATCTATTTTATACCATATGCACTAATTTTTTTGTGATATCAAGGATCACATCATGAGATATTTATTGGGTGCCGCACCATGTTGGCCCACTTGTACAAAGAATTTCATAGGTTCAATTGAGAGGGTTTTATACAAGGATTGGGCTCAACCACACTTTTACATTATTAGGCACATGAGCACATTAGAACTATTTGACATTTTGATATGGGTGGGTACAACACACATTATGAGAGGTGAGATGATGCAGTGTAACAAAATACTATCTTATATATCTACTAGGGATATTATGTGGTGGGCCTATTAGGGTTATGGATGGTGGATAAAGGATAGGGTGGAAATGAGGTATATTAGGGTGAGATGTTGGCTTCATGACTGATGCCCTAAGTTTTATGAGCACTTCTAGTTTGATCATGTTAGTAAGAAGTTTGGCATCCCACATGATGTTCCCCTAACACCATAATTTTGGAGATGATCTGTGAGGGTTTCACTATAGTAAGGAGATATGGTTTGTACTAGTCCTATTGAACTAGATCCTATTCCATTAGAATTTGTGGATCACATGATCTAGACACCAAACACTGATGTTACTAGTTGTGCATTAGATTATACATGATAGTGATTAGCTTGTAGGTGGATTATTTTGTTTCAAGCTATGGTAGATGGTGTTCTTATGTCACAAGGTGAAGTAGATGTAATTGGTGTAGTATTGGTTGGCCCTCAATCCCCTCCTACAAGTTTATATATGTTTATTTTAAAGTTTATATATAGATTTATTTATTTTGATAATGTTAGAATTGATATCTCATATATTTTTTTTTCAAGGGATGATTTGTATCGGTCAGTCATCACAGAGACATCCCTTTAGGTTTTCACATGACATGTCTTCATGAGGTAGTCCCTAGTGGTCTTTTGGAGTGAGTGACAAAAATTACAGGTGAGCATGCTTTACTTTTTTATCATACAACTATAGCTAATACAACATATGTTGCAACAACAATAGAGTATGATGATATAATAAGTGAGAGAGATGATTATCATTAAGCACAATGAGCTGAGGATAGAGCTCACTAGACATCAAATGTCCCATCCTAATCCATTAGTGGATCTCAACTAAAATGTGTTTTAGGACTATATATAATTATAGTGTGAGCATGATACACTATAGGAATGAGTGGCCGTGTATGAGGATCATGAGTGAAGGAGTCAATCCCATTTGAGATCATGACTAGATGATAATATATTTTATTCTTCTCCTAGTCAGTTATTAGTAGAGGGAGGTGGATAGGCATAGGGCAATGAGCCCACTATTGAGTGACATAATATCATGTTTTACTTGTATTATGTAAAACATTATATATATATATATATATATATATATATATATATATATATATATATATATATATATATATAGACACACACACACACACACACACACACACACACACACACACACACACACACACACACACACACACACACACACACACACACACACACACACACACACACACACACACGCATGTGCGCACACGCGCGCGCACACACACACACACACATAGTGGATCTCAACTAAAATGTGTTTTAGGACTACATATAATTATAGTGTGAGCATGCTACACTATAGGAATGAGTGGCCATGTATGAGGATCATGAGTGGAGGATTCAATCCCATTTGAGATCATGACTAGATGATAATAGATTTTATTCTTCTCCTAGTCAGTTATTAGTAGAGGGAGGTGGATAGGCATAGGGTAATGAGCCCACTATTGAGTGACATAATATCATGTTTTACTTGTATTATGTAAAACATTATAGGTGTGTGTGTGTGTGTGTGTGTGTGTGTGTGTGTGTGTGTGTGTGTGTGTGTGTGTGTGTGTGTGTGTGTGTGTGTGTGTGTGTGTGTGTGTGTGTGTGTGTGTGTGTGCGTGTGTGGGTGTGTGTGTGTGTCTCTCTATATATATATACATACACACACACACACAAACTATATATATATATATATAGACACACATATAGACTTTGATATTTGTGCTCTTATGTTGGACTCATGTTGAAATTTATATTATATGTGATTTTGGAATAATAGTTTCATTTGATAATTTAGGTAATGTGATGAGATGACAATTGAAAGTGTTGATAAATTTGATTAGGTTTTTATAAATCAAACCATTTTGAGTTTAATTTGTGATACAAGTGTGCAATGAATTTTATTGTAAACTATCGAAAGAGTTGGCCATCTTGACGTGAATAAAAATTGTGCACCATGCTAATTATCATATATAACTTCCTTATTATACTGCATTTGTGACTCTATATTTGCAGAGATATTTTCACATGTATTAGTTACTTGTGGCACTTGTATTTGATACTAATATTTTGATATTTTTGAAGTATGCATTACTTGTTCATAACTTTGATATTCAATTTGATGATTTTGCTTTGGTATCCATATTTGTATAATTCAATTTGATTATTTTGCTTTGGTATCCATATTTTATATTTTTGAAGTATGCATTACTTGTTCATAACTTTGATCTTAAATTTGATGATTTTGCTTTGGTATCCATATTTGTATAACTTTGATCTTCAATTTGATGATTTTGCTTTGGTATCCATATATAACTTCCTTATTATACTATATTTGTGACTCTATATTTGTAGAGATATTTACACATGTATTAGTTACTTGTGGCACTTGTATTTGATACTGATATTTTGATATTTTTGAAGTATGCATTACTTGTTCATAACTTTGATCTTCAATTTGATGATTTTGCTTTGGTAGCCATATTTGTATGATTATTATGCATTAGCATGACCTTCATATTTGATTTATGGAATATGAATGTTAAAAAACTTCCTTAAAAAGTAAAATAAAAAATAGTATTATATTTATTCACCATGGCATTCATTTTTTGTATCCAAGGTTGTCCCAAAACTGCATTGCTCTGTGGAATCATATGTTGAACAACTAATATTATGTTCACTATATTTGATCCTAAAGTAATTGATAAAATAATATATCTCACACTATAATCTTATTTATACTATAAATCTTGCTCATTGTATCCCATATTGTGGATACACTATATAGTACATGTATTATGTTGTTGCATGTTATTGATAACCATATCTACTATATGTGTACCATTGACAAGTCCATGAATGATTAGAGGTTGTTTCTAAGATACCGTTAATTTCATAGGAGAGGATGGAGGAGATGATTGGGTTACCTTGTTTTCCATTATTGCAAATGTGATAAACCATTTATTTGATAATTGGGATATTTTTTCATGCAATGCATAAAAATTATTATCCTTATATTTTTTATACTATGATAGGTGAAAAATGGTTTACCTTTTATATAATCATAACAACGAGGAGGATAATAGTAATTAGGAAGATGAGTAATTAAATTTTTGTCCAATAATGTGCGTAGAATGTCATGTGATCGATCTTTGAATTTGTCAAACTAAAGTGATGGCCTCTTATTGAAAGTAGATTTATTTACTCAAGGTTGTGCTTTTTAAATTGGTTCTTTTCCTTTATTGAGTACCTTAACTTGTTCTTTATTGATTGTAGCTATTTCCATAGACTCATATATATTATAAAGGATATTATTAGGATTCTTTCTTACAGATGCAAAATCTAAATTCTTTTGTTTATTAATAGTTGCTTGTATGTGTGAAGATGATTTTGACTCATTAAACTTTTGTGTTACAAAATTGAAATCACATGCATATTTTAATATGTCTATGTACAACTTATAAAAATAGATGTAAAGTTTGTGCATGGTTATTTATTTTAATGGAGATAAGATACCCCTACTAAAGATAAATTACTTTTATAACCCTGAGGGTTGATACATTAATAGATGGAAAATATCCCTGAATCATAAAATGTAATCTATGATAAGTCCATCATGACCTTATTGAAAACCTTGTAAATGTTCCATTGTAAACTTAGGTACCACATGTTTGTGATAATTTGATAAGAATACATCTTCTAAATTTTTAATGTTAGGTGAGGAGACACTAGATACAATGTCGAACCAATTTGTAGCATCTTTTGTGAGAGTTATATGAAAATATTTTAATACAATATGTCCATCATTGTCCCATTCTCTTAAATAAAGGGTATATTGAGTCAATAGTAAAAATATCTCTACAATCATCAAATAATGGTAGTGTAGGCATAACTAAATTATTTGGATAGGGATGCTCATATATATCTCATTTAAGGGGTTGTCCTAAGATAACATTATATTTAATATTCACACAACATGATCGAGTTTGTAAAGTAAGATCAAGAACTTGATTTTTGAGATCATCAATAACATGCATCATGAATACAATATGACAAGCAAGAATGATAGTGGTTTAAAAGGGCTCACTTATGGGTTGTAAATTCTCATATATTTTAACCATTGGTATGAGATAATGACAAATTTCATTACATAGCTTAAGATTACATTATAAAACAAAATCCTTAAAAACTTGAGAATTATTATTTATTTTATCACATTGAATTTGTATGGGAATAGAGGAATCACATTTCTCTTCATGATGGATATAGGAATATTATCTTGAGAATATTTTCAAAATATATCATGATCATTATTTTGTAAATATAAAGCAATGATATCACTCTTTGTTTGAACTTCCAATTTATTTGCATCTTTTGATAGTTCATGAGAGGAAGAAAGAGTATTATTTATAACATTATCTATTACTTATAAGGGAGGAGAAATATTATCATAATCTTGTACATTATGATCCATGTCTAGAAAAGAGTATGCAATACAATGTATATGTAGAGAGAGATAAGGATTAACACATTCACTTGTGTCATTTTCTATTTATATGCAAGGGCTATGCTTTTCTAATTTGTATTGATTAATGCAATGAAATGTATTATAAAATTTAAAAGCTAAACAAGGTGCATTAACTAGTATTTTTGACTTTTTGATCCTTTTGAGAGATTATCAGAGAGAAGATATTCATTACCAATATTCTCTTTTTGTTCTACTTTATGGAAAGGGGAATACAAAGGAGGAATAGATGATTTTTGTTTTTCAAATTCAGAATTAGTATGATTATTTTCACATATGCTATATTATTCACTATTTCAACACTCATCTATATTTTAATAATCATAGTCATATCTATCAAACTAATTATTTTCATTAATGTAAGAAACATCATAAATTATACAAGTGTAATCATTAGTCCATTAATTATTATAAGTGTAATGTGTAGTATTATTAGAAAACTAAATCTACACGATGAACACCATTGAAAATTTCATATTTAGAAACCATTTTATATTTTTTAATCCACAATATAAAAAATATGATAAGTACCAATCATATTAATAGAAAAAAATCAATCATATCATGGAAAAAAGAAATGGTACAAAGTGTAACCAAGAAATGCCTGTTATTTTGTAGGCTCTCAAATATACTGATCCTAGTCATAAATAATGAACATGGCTATGAAGGAACTAACTAAAAAGGATTCCACCATTCCCATAACAACATTATCTCATCTCTAAAGTATGCTTAGAGTAATTTTTAGGGATAATTGATTACTGGTGTAATGTAAAAACAAACCATCAAATAATTGTTATGGTTAAAAAATAAAACTTATACATTTTTGATAAAATTCATATATAGTGTTGTCTAATGGTTTAAGTATTGGGGTAGTGCCCATCACACCATGTATAAGGTAAAAATAGATACCTCTTTGCATAAAATGATATCTCATATGAGTTTTAAAACTAGTAGAATACAATTTATAGAAAAAAAGAAAAAAAATTGAAAACCAATGACAAATATTTTTTTGCAAGGAAAACATGAATTCTAAGGCCCTGAGGTCAAAGTGAATATCTATTTAGTGTTTAAAATAAAAATTCCACTGAAAACCTACAATAAAAATTGATAAAGAAAGAAATGTTGGAAATAAAATTTACGAGTTCACTAATATGTTTTATCCTATTTTTTGATAAAACAAAATAAATTGTATTTGATTATAGGTGTAAAAATAGAGAATAATAGAATGTTAAAAATATACAATAACCAAAAATTTTGATTTTGAAAAATTATTAAATATGGAAAACTACTAATTTTATAAAATACAAAGAAGTGATATGTTAGGTTGTGGAGCTAAAAGCTTCACTGATGCAGACATGGAGGAGGTTGCAAAAGAGTTGCAAAGTGTCACAAACACCGGCATCGGTTAGGCCAACCAACGACGGCAGGTGGGAGACAGGAAGCAACTGACGTCGGTCATATATCGGCCGGCATCGGTGACCCCCCAAGTAGACAGGGACCGACATCGGTCACCTGTGTGGTTCAAACTATGGATGTTACAGGCAGTTAGCTAATAAACCAAGTGTTTGCATGATGAGAGCCAATTTTAGACTCATAGCTGTGGATCTAATTATTGTAATTAGATGTCTAATTATTGTTTGGATGAGATCTATATAATAGACTCATGGTTGTATTGGAAACTAGTGCTAGAGAGTAAGAGAGCAATATTATAAGCTCCTTATGTGTGAGAGGTAGAGCAATGGTGTGTTCCTCCTAGTGCCACATTACCAAGGTGGGTGATGGTTTTGGAGAGTCAACAGGATTCTTCAAGGGTGTATGATCTTGGTCATCAGGTGAGCATGGCCTTTATAGGAGATCTGCATGGTAAGTAAGATCATTGATCTACAGGTGTATGTGTGTGCAAGGTCAAGGTTCACAGGTGTGCAAAACTAGGTTGATTTGCAGGTGTGCAAGATCAGATATGACAGCAACACAATAGGGAGCAGAATCAGGTAGGATCTACTTGGAGTACAGGTGTGTACTCAGATAGAGCAAAGAGGAAGGCAAGGGAGTTCTTTCCATAAGTATGGTCTATTGAATTGTAGGTTGTTGCAGGTTCATGGGAGATCTACTTGAAGTACCTTGAGTACTTGTGGAGTGCGTGGAGCACTGGAGGTGAACACCAACTCTGTGTTTGAGTTGGGTGTTGGGACCTGAGAGAGAGAGCTTTGAGGAGAGAATTACTGTTCACTTGAGGTGTGGGAAGCCTCTGAAGAGGTGGTAGAGAAGAAGTGGCATCTTCTTTATTGTATTCTTTTCTTCAAGAGTTTTAATACAAGTTGTGTATTGTCTCTCATATCATGTGTTATTTCTGAATTCTAGTTACTTGTTGATTCTGGTTAATTTCTGCATATTAAGTTGCTTGGTTTGGTAATCAATTGTGTGCTTCTGGTGTTATTCATATTCCTGACACGTGGTATCAGAGCCAAGGTTGCAGGAAGCAGGTTTGTGTTTGGTTACAGGGCACTCTCAGGGATTTTTGATTGAGTGGGAGTAGAGCAATGGTAGATCAAAGTAAGCTAAGAATGGAGGAGTTGAAAAGCACAGACGGTCACTTACGGTCCCATGGAAAGAAAGAGCAGGTAAAAGAATATTGTTGGTTTGTGGAAGATCAACATGAAGAAACTGAAGACGCAGTGTTGTAGGTGTTGTTGCACAGGATGCTTTGGGAGGTTTCTTAGATAAAGTTAAATCTTGGTTAAAAGATTCAGTTGCCTCTTTCCATGCAGCCCCAGTTAGAGGAGCTGGTGAGCCTTGCCAAAGAATTGGCAAAGGGGAAGTGAAGCTAAAATTGCAGGCGGCCAACACATAGGTGTTGATGAAGGTCATGCAGGTCCTAGGTTTGGAGATATGACTAATTTATTCAAAAAGATTGGGTGATGAGAGATGCACAATAACTCTCACAGCGGATGCACTTGAATTAGCTGGTGGTAAGAAAACAAGTACTCTTTATCTACTTGTTTACATTACTGATTCTTCTTCTATTGCGGAGACGTGGCTTCATAGGCTTGGTCACATGAGCAAGAAGGAGATGCATGTTCTTAAGTAGAAGACAGATATATTTGACAGGCTTAAGAACTAGAAATCCTTGGTGTTTATGAAGGAGATGGCAGACAGAAACCAGTGGATGGTGTTGGATACTTCTGAGCAGAGCAGTTTGGACATGGGTTTTGATTCAAAGGAGCTCGCAGGTAAAAAGTCATCACTCACAGGTGAACACAGGTACCGGCGTCAGTTAGGAGGTACCGGCATCGAATAGATAGGGATCAACGTCGGCAACAGGGACCGATGTCGGCAGGGTCGGTAGTCAGGGACAGACGCATGGGAACCGACGTCGATCGGATGCAGACTGTGGGGTGGCTGAGGACGGTCACTGTAATGGATTTTGGGTGGACAGCACGCTGTTAAGGAGTCTCAAACACCCATACGGAGGACTGAAGATGTAAGTAGGCCCTCAAATTCATTGTTCCTCTTCTTTATACTCGTTGCTGATTGTAGAGCAAGAAGGATCCAGGAAATAGGTGGGAGCATGGCAGGGATATGATGCAGAACCAAATGAGATTTTTGGTAGGGTTGCCAATAGGAAGAAAGCATAGAGATGAATGGATTCCTTAGTTGAAGAATAGAGTGAACGGACATGTGAGATGGAAGACCAAGGCATACGGTCTTGAGGGAGCTGCAGGACAGTGGGACAGGACTGACAGGTGGTACCAGGTGGATGACAAAGTAGGGCTTTAGTCAATGTCAGTATAACCATTATGTTTGTCTTACCAGGTGGATGATGGTCGCAACATTATCCTATTGCTGTATGTGGAGGATGAACTTGGTACAGGTTTAGACATACAGGGTTTTGCTGAGCTAAGGGTAAGGTTAGTTCAGTGGCATGTCATGAGGAGTTTAGAGTAGTGAAATTCTTTGACATGGGAGACATGGAGATCACAGGTTGATTTTGTCTCTAGTGGGAGCTGATGTGAATCAAGTGTTGGCAAGGTTTAGGATGCAGAGCCAGAGCACACTAAGGGCTGGACAGGTACAATGTCCGAAATCACATGAGGTCTGGTATAGACCTGAGTATTCCCATGCAGTGGGAGCTGTCAGAGAGTTAGGAGCCAATTCGGGGAAGTGGGTTCTCAGGTATTTGAGAGGGACCAGCATCAGGGATTCATGCTATGTAGGGTCAGGACTTCACTACATGGGTTTGTAGGTTCGGATGTGGCAGGGTACTCAGATGATAGGAGGTACAACACGGGATGTGTGGTGGGTTGTCTTCAGGATTGATCTTGAAGAGGCATACAAACTAGGAAACATATTAGACAGAGTACAGGTACAGGTATAGTGCAGTTGTTTATCTCCAAGTGGGAGATTGTTAGGTTGTGGAGCTAAAAGCTTCACTGATGCAGACATGGAGGAGGTTGCAGAAGAGTTGCGGAGTGTCACAGACACCGGCGTCGATCAGGCCAACCAATGACGACAGGTAGGAGACAGGAAGCAATCGACGTCGGTCAGATATCGGCTAGCATCAGCACCCCCTAGGCAGACAGGGACCGATGTCGATCACCTGTGTGGTTCAGACTACGGATGTTATGGGTAGTTAGCTAACGAACCAAGTGTTTGCATGATGAGAGCTAATTTTAGACTCATAGCTGCGGATCTAATTATTGTAATTAGATGTCTAATTATTGTTTGGATGAGATCTATATAATAGACTCATGGTTGTATTGGAAACGTGTGCTAGAGAGTAAGAGAGCAATATTATAAGCTCCTTCTGTGTGTGAGGTGAGCTATGGTGTGTTCCTCCTAGTGCCACAGTACCAAGGTGGGTGCTGGTTTTGGAGAGTCAGCAAGATTCTTCAGGGGTGTATGATCTTGGTCATTAGGTGAGCATGGCCTTTATAAGAGATCTACATGGTAAGTAAGATCATTGATCTGTAGGTATATGTGTGTGCAAGGTCAAGGTTCACAGGTGTGCAGAACCAGGTTGATTTGTAGGTGTGCAAGATCAGATAGGATAACAACAGAACAGGGAGCAGAATCAGGCAGGATCTACTTGGAGTACAGGTGTGTACTCAGATAGAGTAAAGAGGAAGGCAAGGGAGTTCCTTCCATAAGTATGGTCTATTGAATTTCAGGTTGTTATAGGTTCATGGGAGATCTACTTGAAGTACCTTGAGTACTTGTGGAGTGCGTGGAGCACTTGTGGTGTGCGTGGAGCACTGGAGGTGAACACCAACTCTGTGTTTGAGTTGGGTGTTGGGACCTGAGAGAGAGAGCTTTGAGGAGAGAATTACTATTCACTTGAGGTGTGGGAAGCCTCTGAAGAGGTGGTGGAGAAGAAGTGGCATCTTCTTTATTGTATTCTTTTCTTCAAGAGTTTTAATACAAGTTGTGTATTGTCTCTCATATCATGTGTTATTCTGAATTCTAGTTACTTGTGATTCTGGTTAATTTCCGCATATTAAGTTGCTTGATTTGGTAATCAATTGTGTGCTTCCGGTGTTTCATATTTCTTGACATGATATACTTATCTTGAAAATATATTTTTATTGACTATTTTGACTATCTGAAAGTGGGAATTGATAAGAGAGATGACTGTGCATGATATGGGTTAAAAAATAAATAACTAAATACTCTTGGATAGGTCCACTATAAGTGGATGAAAAATAATGCATTCAAGTTAGTTAACCATAAACTTGTCCTAATTGGATGTGTTTTATGACTAATAAGAAAATTTAGAAAGATGTAAAATCTTGACAGTCATATATTAGAGGTAGAAATGAAGAATATTCCTAGATGTGACTGCTGTAAGTGAACATAAATACTATACATTTGATTCTATTGACCAAAGATATGTCTTTGTTGACTGTGATAGAAAATTGATTGGTACATTACCTATGCTGGTTTAAATTAAGAATGTTGACACACTTTCAAATCTTGAATATTACACGAGGTAATTGCAAAGATAAAACCATAGTTTCCTACACAAGCCAAAATTGGAATTGAAATGGAGGGGGGTGTTAAAAAAAAGGGATTAGGTTGGACTGACCTTGGTCAATCCCTAAGAGGGCTCAAATTCAAATTTAGTTCTCAAATTTCTAATATTCCAAAGAGGGCTCAAATTCAAATTTAGTTCTTCTACTTACGAGTATGTGTGAAACTATGAATATGAGTCTATATTCTCTTTCTTATATTTTATCCTTGGCACAAGTATGAAAATGAGAATTTAGCCTTGAATTTAGCTTCAATAAATAGAACATGAAAATATGTGAATAGTTTTTGAGAATGAGAAGAACCATCCTTATTGCCTTAAAGAAGCCTTGTATTTATAAATGTTTTGAATTTGAATTTTTGATCTATTGAGATGCAAACATCAACTTGAGATAAGACCAAACATATATAAATAAGGATTAAATGAAACATGACTTGAAATAAGTTTGAAAAATTATACTTAGACAAGTCCATGTTTCATAGATAGAGCCATAGGCTGACCCTATCTAGATATCATTGACTTATTTATAAGGACAAAAGACTAAAAATAGAGATCCCCATGAAAAAATAGTGAGATGAATGAAAAAATAGTGAGATGAATAACTAAGAAACAAACTCATAGATCAGAATAAAGAAAAGACCCTAGTAGAATGTGCAATTAGATATCTTATACATTGTTAATAGTTTATACATACAAAGTTGAAATAAATGACATAAAAGATATGATTATACCAAATTTGAGTGTCTACAGTTACAATATAGAAAATTACAGAGTTCAAATATAGTTATCATTTGGCATATAGATACATTGTATTTTATATCATTTAGAACATATTTTGGGGTATGATGCTGATTCATGCTCACTTATATACATTTTTCAAAGTCATAAATGCATGAAAATGGTTCATAAATATATCAATTACAATACATCTTAAAAATTCAAAGGGAAATGCTTAATTCAATTAAAATATATGGGCACTAAGTTCATGATGGGGTTATGAACATTATTCATTCTCTTTCAATCTTGAAATTAAAATTTAAATATGTGTGTAGTTGTATGACTCATTTTGTTATAGATAATGTATGTTTGAGTCTAGTGACACTCAATGGTGTTTTCATTACTTATAGAAAACCCATTGTGTGGTTCCTCCTTTATGTTAAGCATGATGTAAGTTTGAGTCTAGTGACACTCAATGTCCTAGGCATCACTTCTATTGAGTCCATTGTGGTTCCACATTCTTTAGATTAGTACATTGGGTATTTTTCCCTATTCATGAGAGTTAGAACATGCATATTTACAACTCAAGGGTTTGAATAGTTATTCAAAATTGGGACTTGATCACTCTCAATTCACCATTGGTTAACCATAATGAACCATATCTTCAAATGATTTAACAAATGAGCATATTTATCTAATGTTTGATCATATTTTATAGGGTATAGGTAAATATGATGTCATCTCCCTACATGTGTACTTGTTATTTACTCTCTTAATTTTTCAATTTTTAAAATTTAGTTTTCAAATTTCAAAAATAAGCATTGATGACTTCATGTGGTATTACAATGTTTTCTAAAAATTAGTGCCCTATAAAATTGGAGTATCCTGAAAGTCAAAGCGTGTTTTACACACTCAAGTTTAATTCCTTATCCTTTACTCTAACAATTTCATTACTAGAATAAATGTGGGGGGGGGGGAATGTAGACACCTTAACTTGGTCATAAGTACTTGATAATGTTAATTCTTAACATATATTACACCAACTCTTACTAGTATGAACTAACTAGTATGCTCTCTAGCAGATGGTGTTATAGGATCTAACATTGCCATTGTAGTTATCTTAGGTAAAACTTTATCTAAGATTTCATGGGGTATGGCCTAGATCATGGTTCCCCATCATTTAGTCTCCACTACAACATTTTGAAAAATAAAACCAAATCAAAGTCAAATCCTAATATATTTGAAAAACTATTATGTAAACTTATAACTAATCATTAACATGTGTGTGTGTGTGTGTGTGTGTGTGTGTGTGTGTGTGTGTGTGTGTGTGTGTGTGTGTGTATAAGCCTATAAAATAAAGTGATAGTAAACACTTATTGCATTTTATACCTATTTTTGAGTGTTTCTCTAAGAAATTATCCCCATATACTCTACTCTCGAGGATAATCTCATCCTTTTTACTTTGTCTCAAATAAGATCCGACCCATTTCTCGAGCTGCACCATTGGTACTCAATCCCTTAATAGCCTCTAACATCGTTAGGTGATTGATATATCAAGTTTAGCTGGGGAAAATTTTGTCATAGGTGAATTACAATTATACCTAACCTACTCCTCTATCCTCTCCTCTATTTGATGTTATTATCATCTCCTCCTCCCCATTGAAGCATCAAGATGTCTCAAAACTCAAACATCTACTAGTATCCCATATCCCTCTACTTCTTATGGATCTATAGAGTGCCTCATTAAATGGTTTGGGATTGATAGTGGTTTTTTCAGTTGTGGGTAACCAAAATAACCTATGACATGGGTGCATGAGTAACACTTGGACCACCATGTGGAGTGGCCCAATAACACTTCTCTCGATTGCACTTGAATCATAGATGGCCATGTACACCATGAATCAATAATCTCATTGTAAGGAATTAATATGATATCATCCTACCTCATAATATATAGTGTTGGATATGTGGGTATCACACACACTCTATGGTCTTGTTCCCACCTCCTCACTTGAGGGAGGTAGTGCTTGACCTGATGTGGCATTCCCACTAACCGATACATGGGTAATATCTCATAGATCCAACATAAAAATAATGTGATGGAACCCATTTTATATTATATTTTGATGAACATGACATATAAATCATGTATGAGATACATCCGTATGAGAAATCCCATGTCATACATTGTGACCTACTCCAATACAAACCAATATAAGGCTATAATATATAGTGGCATTGTGCCACCCAAATTGTGACATAACATACACATAGTCAGCATGCCAATGATGGCCTCAGAGATATCTAAAATATATGACACATATACATTAAATAGACTCATGAGAAGTTTGTGATGATCATACTAGTTAGACTATATGTCCCATTGGGCCAACTCTTGATGCTTCATAATGTGCTCATGAGAATCACCTATAATGGGTGTGCCATATATAAGAAACCCTAGTATGGAATGTACATCCTATAAGGTGATGTATACCTCCATAATAACCCATATACATCCCACTTGAATATGTTAATGATCTTATCTAAACACCCTAAGAATTACTAGTTCGACACTCAAATGAACTAGCACATCTCCATAATGCCTCAAAACCTCAAGCTGATCAAACACACTTTGTCAAAATTTGATAGCCTATCTAATAAATAAAGTAACAAACTCACATCCACTATCCCCCACAATCATCCTATCCTTTGAAAAATGCAAAACAACAATATCCACTCAATTTTTGATAGAAAATGAAATTAACTAAAAAGTAATAACTAAAAATAGAAACAAAATAAAAAATGGTCTTTATTTTTATTATATTGAACATTTTAGTTATAACCTATTTCATCAACCATTTACATTTTCTATTGTTTGGTCATGTAGAAACTATCCTACTATGTCAACCATATATATTCGATATCAACCATTTAGTTATTTTACTAATGCAATGACAAGATATGCACTATATTAGCCACCTTTTATACTTTCCTACTATATCAACCATACATGTATGGTATTAGGAATATAGTTCTCTTTCTACTACATCGGCCATAATTATACTATATCATCCATTTTATTAGCATTTATATTGTATTGGCCACTAACTACGGTACCAATGAACAGAGTGTTTTTTATATATACCCAATTTTGGTCAAATAAGAATAAGTATTATGTATTTAGAAACTCCTAATGCTAAATAAATATCCCAATAGCACACAATGTTTTTAATCCTATATATATTCTATCATTATTTTAAAATGATGTTTCACTATATTTTTTGAAGTTTTATTCTTTTATGTCATTATTTATTTGAGTCATAGGGATACTTAGTCTTATTTCTCTGTCATCCTATTATATTATTGTTTTTATACAAGACCATATTATTTGGACTTCCCTCCCTATTAGGTTGTATGAAATGGTGGTCTTGTCTAATACACATTTTAGAACTTTTTCCAAAGCTTTATGCTTATTTGAGCGGTTGGCATGTCAATGGGGTTTTCAAATTAAAAATTAGGAGTGTTATATTTATAGGGTTTCTTAAGGCATTTTACATCTATAAAATCACAATAAAATAAATATCATATTACAGTTTGCTTAGCATATTCATAATTACCTAAAGTTTATATTATACATGTAGACTACATACTTATATCAAAGGAAGGTCTAGGCAAAAAATCATTTTGATTCACATTTTCATATGATTCAAATCACACACATATGGTAAAGGGATAAATACATTGGCTTGAGGTCTGTATTTTTGGGTCTATGTAGGCAACACCTAGGTCAACAGGGTTCTAAGACCAGCTTTGCCATTCCCACTTCCCTATTTTGCATTTTTATCTCTATTTGATTTGTGTATAGGACTTTACTAGGGTTTTTTAAGAAGAAAAGGTGAAATATAGGATGAATTATGTGATCACACATTTGTGATAGGATAAAATGCATATATAGGAAGATCTACACAAGTTATCAATTTAAAATTTTATTGCAAGATCAATCTGGATAGTAACACACCATATGAACAACATAGTAGAGTGCCACATTCTAAATCCAACGTTCTTATCCAAAACAATTACAACAACCAAATTCAATAGATATATAATTATCCTAGTTAGTTTTATCATCAACCACAGTCACTTACAGTCTGCATTCTCCAAATATAGATAAGTCACTCACCCTCCATGTGATTTTGGATAAAACCCTAATTACTCATGTACATTCATTTTCAAGTAGATGTGTGTTTTAATGCTTATTTGATTGCTCATCTACTTTGCTCAACTTATTTTTTTATTAGATTAAATTCATTTTAATCATGAATTTGATAAAACATATTGGTGAACCCATTTTATTTGTTGAACATAATAAAACCCTGGATTTTGACCCTAGGATGTCCTTTTAAATTTTATCTTCCTAGAGTTTAAAATTAAATTATGATTTATTTCATATGTTGGACTATGTGTTAGCATTAGTTTCCATTTCTCTTCTTGTCATTATTTTAATATTTGGAAAATTTAAAATAGATAATAAAGAATCTCTCCACCCTCATCTGGTTGATGCATTCTTAGGCATTCCTTATAATTATAATAAAGAATGGACTAATTATCAAGATTATGTGTTAGATAGTTATGATGAACATGAATATATATAAGGATGATGATTAATATTGTCATGAATGTTATGAATAAAATTATTCAAGTGATGATCAATGTGTAAACAAAAGTATAGTAGATGCATGTACTTCCCCTACTTCTTCCATTATATCTTTATAAAGTCAAGTGAAAGAAATTAAAAATGTTATTTAAAAATAACCTCTTATTGGTTATGTGTTATTTCATAATACTCATAGGTTATCAATTAATTTTGATATGTATCTTTTTCACATTTCAAAATATAAATCAAAGAAGATTAAAATTCCATTGGATGAGGAAAATGATAATTGTGCATCTAAAAACTCACATTCTAATTATAGGAATGTTCCTTTTACATATGATAATGATATAGCTAAGGTTAAAAATGCACATTAATTTCCTATCCTTTCTCCTTGTCACAATGAAAATGTTATTATTTCAAATGTTCATAATGAATCTAGTATTCCTTTCGAATATGATGACAGTCTAAGCAAGGTAGAACATGCAATTATTTATCCTCTTAATTAAAATGTGAATGTTTTTATTTCTAATATAGATAATGAAAGTCAAGATTAAATTTTTTTTGTATGTGATGATATTTTAGATAAAATAAAAATAAAAAATGCATCTCTTACACCCTCTTTTAATGAAATGAAATAGGCATTCCTTTTGAATATCATAATACTTTAGGTAAGGTATAAAATGTCAATATTTATTCGCATATACTCCCTTCACAAAATGTAATTTTTTCCATTTTGAATGTTGATAGTACAAGTAATGATTTTACACCTATTACATGTGTGGATGTTGTGAGAAAAATTAAAACTATAAATATATCTTCTACAACTTATACTACTGTAAATGAAAATGTTGATATATTAAATGATGACTCTACAAGTGAACAAGGTAGTGATCAAGATGAAAATTAGAATGATAATGATTACTATGTGTATAGTAATGAGGAAAGTGCTTCTACTAATCTTAGGATAAACCCTTATTTACTCTTACCTCATAGTGATGATGATTAAATGTTACATGATGAATCAAATGATAGTTCACTTAAAGATAAATTTATTGATAATGCTCATGCTTATCCATTAAAATATAAAATCTGTGAGCATATTGATTCTAGTGATGAAAATCATAGTGTTATTTATTTTGTTTTATTAGAATGTCATGTGCCTTTGCAAATCAATGATTAATTAGAAAATAATGAACCTCTCAAGGCTACCACTCCTAAGGTAGAATTTATTACTAAACTCCCTTATCCTATTTAAAATAACATAAGAAATGCCAAAATTATTAATAGAATGAAATTATTAAATGAACCAATCCAAGATCTTAACATGCCTTCATAAGAGGTTATCTATTTAATGGATGTTGTGGGTGATTTATGACACAAAGTGCATCAACTTACATTGGAAAGTAAGGCATATAACTCATGGGTTAATTCAAATGTTATATATGGTAACCCTATGGTAAAAAATATATTATATGCCCCATTATCACAATATTTTAATATACCCACATTTTCAAAGTTCAATGGACATGGGGATCCTTATTTACATCTCAAAGCTTATATAAAATTTATGAATGTATACAATGGAAATGCGATATGGTTACAATGTTTTCCAAATAGTTTATAGGATGATGCACTAAATTAGTTGCATCATTAAATAACTTGTGGGTCATTACATACATATGCTAAGTTAAAATAAGTATTTCTTATGAAATTTATTGAGAATAAGGGACCTAGTGTTACATATGAGTGATTATCATCATTACATCAAGGAAATGTAGAGCTAGTTTATGATTAAATATTTTGGTTTAATACATGTATGCAATAATTAATCTATCAACCAAGAAACTTGGAGATAAAATATATATTTTGTAGAAGTATATTTTTCCCTCTTAAATAAAAAATATTGTATCAAACATCTAAGTCATTTAAAAATATTTGTAATGAGATTATTACATTGGAAAATAAATTGGGATTCATGCAACCAAATACATAGGCAAATTTTGATATTAAGATTATTGTTGTGAAATTTTGTGTTTCATGACAACACCTCCACTTGCACTCATATAGGGTGATTGGAGGTTTTTCAAATACAAGAATGTTATAAATTTTGAAAATAAAAAATATTGACTCCATAGCCCAATCAACAGGGATTGGTGGGATTTCTTGAAATTATGTGAAAAATATTCAATTGGAGTCTCAAATCACAAAATATAGTGTCATTAGATTTAGAAGGTGCCAAAACCTTAATATCTATTGTAAACAAGACCTAGTTTCATGATAGTCATTTTTTTGCCATTTTGGAGGGTTTCAAGGCCTTTTTGGTGATTTCACAAAAATCAATACATTTAGGTTCTCCAAAGGAAAATCATTTTCTAAGTTTTTATTAGTTTTTGAATATATTTAGTGGGTATTTGGTGGATTTTTATAAGCATTAAAATTTTGTATACTTTAGACTTGGTAGGATTTCATCCTTTGTTTGCACCTGCGAGCACTCCTAACTTCCCCAACACTATGGGAAATCTTTGAACCCTCAATACTATGGGAAATATTCAAAACCTTGATACTATGGGAACTCTTGGCTTCTTTAAAATTGTGGGAACTCTTGACTTCCCTAGCATTGTAGGAAATCTCAGCATCTCTAGCACTATAGGAACTCTCTCAGCTTCTTTAGCTCTATGAGAAATCTTGACTTTCCTGACACTGTAGAACTCTTGGATTTTTTGACACTATGATAACTCTCAGTATCTCTAGCACTATGGGAAATCCTAACTTCCTTGGCATTACAAGAACTCTGAACTTCCCCAAAACTATAGGAACCCCTAACTTTCCTAACACTATAGGAACCATTCAAACCCCTAGAGCTATGAGAAATCATAGATTTCTTTCCATTGGAGGAAATCTTAGCTCCCCTAACACTACAAGATCTCTCATTATCCCAAATACTATGGGAAATCTCAACTTCCCTAATACTATAAGAACTCATGACTTTTCTAACATTATAGAAACTCTTCGAACCCTTAGCACTATGGCAACTCTCAACTTATCTAGTACTGTAGGAACTCTCAAAAACCCTAACACTATGGGAACTCTCAACATCCCAAACACTGTGAGAACTCCTAACTTTCTTGACACTACAAGAACTG
The DNA here is from genome assembly GCA_037957365.1 of Torreya grandis. Lineage (NCBI taxonomy): Eukaryota > Viridiplantae > Streptophyta > Pinopsida > Cupressales > Taxaceae > Torreya > Torreya grandis. Next base: position 4,046,361 of record JARHVA010000157.1, read on the forward strand.
CTCAAACCCATAGAACTGTGAGAACTCCCAATACCCTCGACAATGTATCTATACTTCCAAAATCCCTTTGTCCATAAATTTTGCATATGAACTCTATTTTATCTGTTGTTTGATGGGGAAGATGTTATGATGAATAAAATTTTATCTTTAGGACCATTGTCTAAAATGTTCATCTCAAGCTCCAAAAATTAAGAGGGATTTTCTTAGATACATAATAGGGTCCAAATTCCCCTTATTCATAACTTTTGCATATGAATTATATTTTGGTTTTTGTTTGATGCATTTAGAATAATTTGTGATGAGGAATATTTTATATTCAAGTCTTTTAGACTAAAAAGTTCATATTGAGCTTAAAAAAATCATGAGGGAGTTTTTATTTGAAAATGCAGGTCATAAGTTCTGACAGCTACAAAGCAGGGTCAAAACTCCCTTTATTCATAACATTCTCATCACAATTCCATTTTGATTCTCATTTGATGTGTTGGGAAGATATTGTGATGAGGAACATTTTATGTTAAAAAGTCATGGTATGAAAAGTTCATCTTGAAATTCAAAAATGAAAGAAAAATTAGAGTACTATGTTATAGCCCTTAAGTTCCTACTACTAAAAAATAAAGTTGAAGTTCCCCTTGTTCATAAATTTCACATCAGAAATCCATTTTGACTCTCATTTGATGTGTCAAGAAGATATTGTGATTAGGAACAAGTGAAGGTGAAGACACCCTGATCTATAGATGAATAATGATTTCTATCATAACCATCTTCATAAGGTCAAGGATGCATTTTGATTTAATCTTCTCGATATTTTTTGCATGTAGTTGATTAGATCATCTTTACACCTAAAAATGTGCAACCACTTTCTATTCTTATAAATTCACTCCCTAAATCTAGGAAAAAGACTCTCCTATAAGTAAAAGGCTAGCATACATTTCTAAAGGGTCAATTAGTGGATAATTCTTCTTCCCTCTCTCATCATTCATTATACCTCTCTAAGATTCTTCTCTTTCTCATGCTCTTGGAGTTCTATGTTAGCCTAGTGATCAAGTTTAGGGTCCCCTCCACAATCATATCAGATAATACACTAGCTTTCATTGGTGCAAGGATAAGTGAATGGGCTCTTAATTATGGCATCTATCTTAGTACTTCATCAAACTACTATCCTTAGGGAAATCAACTTGAAGATTCCACCAATAAGAAATTAACCAAGATTATAAAGAGGAAAATGGAAGGTAACAAGAGGGTTTGGCATACCAAACTGAGGATAACTTTATGGGAAGATAGGATCACCCCCAAGAGAGTTACTAGTCATTCTCCATACCTTTTTGTCTATGGAAAAGATGCAAGGCTACCCATATCACTTGAGTTGCCACCTTTGAAAATTACACATAAACTCAAACTAATAGAGAGTGATGCCCTAGAAATTAGGATGAATGAGTTGAGAGAGTAATAAGAGACAAGAGAAATGCTATGAATTTCACATGGTCCCATCAAGATCAAGTTAATAGTTCATTTGATAAAAGAGTTGTCTCAAGGACTTTAAAATAAGTTGACATTGTGCTTAAGTGGGATGAGGACCAAGATAAACTAGGTAAACACTCAAAATTTGATAGCCTATAGAGTGGACCCTATATTATCACTGGTTTTAAGGAACATAATGCATTCTAACTATCAAAATTAAATGGTGAGGAATTTCCTATCCCAATCAATGGGGTGTTATTTAAGTATTGTTATTGAGGAGCATATATCATCTTTGTACATAGTAGTTTATATGTTTATTTTATTCTAAGTGTTATTTCACACTTGTTTTATAGTTAGTTGCCTTGTTGTTTTGTTGCCTTCCTAGGTGTTTAGGTTTTGGTGTTATTTTGTGTCCTTTTTTGAGTGGTGAGGTTGTTTGCAATCCTTGAAAGATTTTAGGATGCTAAGTTTGTTTTTAAATCCAAACAGAGAGGTCATCTTAGTTGAGTCGTGATTGTCATGTGTGAGCCATTTTATTGAAGGATGAGATAACTAGTTCTCTTAACCAACATGTAGGTCAACCCCTGGGAGTCAACAATGATGTTGATATCTTTCTGCCCTTGGACTCAAAAATGATCAACTCTTGCTCAAATTACTTAAATAGTTTCCTTGTAATCTTCATGAGTCTTTGGGATGTCATGACAATCTAGGAGAGGGTTAGTTGGCATTAGGTTCATAGGCATCATGTCCATATGGTGAGCTTATGTCAAAGAATGCCATGGTAGCCCACATCTCATCTTTTTTGAACTTGTGTCAAGGTTTCATCTTATATTGATTATGTCTAAAAGTCTAGTGTGACCTCCTTTGTCTAAAATCACACATAATTGATGACCTATGATGTTGTATCCCATGATCAATTATGTATCCATTTAAGCATGCAAAGAACCTACAAAATGTGGACAAATTATTGGGATTAGAGCTAGTATAAGGAGAGAATGGTAATTTTTTTTGAAGCCTTTAGCATACTTTAAGGTTTTTTTAGAAAATGTTAAGGTAAATACTTCAATTGTTATTACATTTGATATTATCTATGTATTGCCTTCAAGGGGTGTTCAAACCATGTGAATAATGTTAATATGGCCCCTAAGACACCACAAAAGTCACAAAAAGGGTAAAATATCTCCAAAAGGTCTCATAACTATCATAATATCATTATAAGGTGGCTTTATATGTTAAAAATGTCTTTTTATGGGTAAAACATCCTTCATTCACCATAAAGGGTTACCACACACTTAAATAGTGACTTTTTAGCATCCCTACATCCATAGCCTATGATTTAAAAGTGTATTTGACCTCTCATTTCCATTATTTTGTCCTCTAGTGGGTTCCCAGATCTTAAACATTAGAAAATACAAAGAGAAGATGTTTTACAAGTGCTTTCATGACTTTTATAGACTTATACAGTCATGTCAGGGTTAGAAGAGATGAGATATCTCATGGTAGATCCTTTGTAGGTATCATAGACAAGAATCCATATTCACAAAGCTAAGATCAAGGTATAAAATATATCATAACCTCCATCGATATCTTGGCAAGTTCATAAGGGCCAATTTGAGGTGAATGGTACAGTCCATATAGGGGGAGTCAAATCCCAAGATCTTGGCTAGAGGTAGATACCCTAGTGGGATTGAAATTAGTGGCATTGGATTGAAAATAAAATCCCTAGGCTTTATGAATAATCATTAAGACCCCCAGTTGGTCTTAAACCCTTTACAAACACCACAAGATCAATTATAGGAAAATTTAGTAGAAATTCAAGCTTGTTGTGACAAATTAAGCATGGGGAAGGTCTCTAAAGGTTTGATAAGTGTTTTAAACTCCTCTAAACATGATCTCATGGCAATTGCAAGGCTATATCAACATAAAGTCTTCCATAGTTGGTAGGTTGTAGGTTTATGTGTTAGAATTTTTGTGTTTCATGGAGAAATTGAGTAAAAGAATGATCAATGAAGAGTTTCTATATTCCCCACATGTTCCTCACATACTCCACATGGTCGCTAATGGGTCATATCATATCCCCTTCAAGTCTCCTCAACTCTCACCATGTGAAAGAAGGAGAAAAGATTCAATTATGAATCAACCTACTCTCATGGAAACCAATATCAAGGTTATAAGTCTATGGATGATACCTTCTCTAGGTTATAGGGGTGATTTAAGAATATGGAAGAGTTCCTCTTTCAAATGAAACAAACTTACACATGGCCCTCAATACCAACCCATACAAACTAACTCCAAATGAATTCATGGGCCTTATAGCATAGTTTAATGTTTATTTACATTGTTTAAGGTTTTTGAGGATTCTTAGGTTTCATTTTCTCCATTAATAAGATTTATGCATTTAATCAAATATAGTACCTTGTTGGATACCTAGGTAGAGGATGCTTAGGTATCAATAGGTGGTCTTGAGTAGAGAGGAGCAGTCCATATGAGGCCTCAAAAAAACATTTGATTCATAATGAATACATCAAGCTATTTGCACCATATAGTGAGCATTGTCTCGTAAACTCATAACTTCAAGAGACTGCATAATACACTTACAAGCAGAATGGTAACACATAGGTTTGCTTGGGTTTTTAAGTTGGATTTCAATTTTGAAGGAAGATGGGAAATATAAGTTGTTAGAGTAGTAACTTGTGATGAGAAATGAGATCCATAAATCCCCAAAGAATAAAATAATCTACTTACATAACAAATGATCACCTACATGTCCATCTTAGGCCTAAGGTGTCACATTGGTCTATATAAAAACTTCTTAAAAGGATTTATAGCCATTAAGTAGGTGTAGTCATGAAGGTTTAATAGACCTAATTAAACACACCCTCAATAAGATTTAAGAGGATAAAAGATGCTAAAAGACCATAATGAAAAGATTCTCATTCTAGGTATGCAATTAAGACCCTAAATGATTAACTATAGGTAACTCATGTTGTTCTCAAGCTTGAGTAGAGAATATCATGAATAAGAGTAAGTTTGGATCTTACATGGGTATACAAAGTGTTATAAAAATTTAAGGATAGAGTACCTAAGTAGAAATGTCAAGAAGAGGTGATAAAAACAAACTCATTGTGACCTTGTAGATAAAGTCCATGGACACCTACAGGACTACCTAGTAGCTCAGTTGGTTTTCAAATTGAGAGAGAAGGGCCTACTTAGTTTAAGGAAAAATAGGTCAGAGATAATCAAACCAAATTAAAATTATATTTTAAAGGTCTATCATAGGCTCTATATGATCCTCTTAGATAGTATAAAGAAATGACAAGGCTAAAAAGCCTCTGTAGGCATATTGAGTCTAGATCCCCACACACAGACCTATGTGTGTAAGGTTATATGAGTGTTTGTTGTAGATAAGATGGAGACTTAAGTATAAATAAAATTTTAACAACTCCTAAGGGACATTTAATGATATTTATAACTATTAAGATGCGAATTCACTATTGAAAAACACTATTCACAAACACTATTCATGTGATGAGGTGGTAATTACCATTCACAAGGGTGAGTTGGCAGTGGCTATACTAATGAGGTGACACTGTGACTTGGCATTGACTGGGTGTATGAGATGGATCCTAGGTGATGTGGAATAGCCCACAAAGGTATCTTTCATGGTTGGAAAGGTAGGAGAGAGAAATGGGATGAAATTATCTGTGGGCACATGGTTAACCTTTTGAGATCACATGTGGGGATCATGTGGGGAGCCATCCTTGACCCTTAACTTGTGGGTGAATATGGGAGACAAGAAAAAAAATCATCTAATCATTTGTACTTCAATAATGTGCATGTGATTGAAGTCAAAAGGTTGAGGAATATTTTGACTCACACATGTGTGCACATGGGAAAGTGGAGACAAGGATCACTATGTTTGATTGGAAGTCACATGTGAAGTAGGGACAACATGTTTGGGTCACATGGAGGTGGGATCCTCAAGTCAAAAGTGGGAGCATATTTTGATTAGCACATGTGAGGGAGAAAAGTTTCCTATTCATGAATAGTAAGGCCACATGGAGGGGATTGAAATTTATTCTCTCTCCTATTTACCATCCATTATTCTCTTCTCTAATTGTATTCTATATATGTCTGACACTCCCTCTTTATGTATGAAATCTTAGAGAGCAAGTGTAAGCTTGGGAAAGCAAGTGTAAAGTGTATGAAGCTTTTGAGTGTGTAGAAGCTTGTAATTAGTTTGTTGAGAAGATTTTCATAACTTAAATGATTTCGTGAAATAATTTTAAAAGAGAAGTGTGTTGAAGAGGAAGGATTTTGGAGAGGTTGTTATTTTGAAGATCAATAAGAAGACTACATTTTCCATTTGCTCATGATTTTTCCTTGTACTTAGAAAGCTTTCCACATTATCTACTTGTGTAATGTGTTTTTATTTGTCATTGATATTTTAGTTTATTATTTTTGTATTTACTTTTTTCATAGCAGGATATTATTTTCTAATAGCTAGTATCAGAGTTATGCTCTTTGAAAAACTCTTGTGTGAGTGTTTTCATTTGAGCTAGGTGACTTTGTGCAAGTGGGAGCTACTACAATGATAGGTTGAGTAACCAGGATTGAAGTAGAGAAATTTGATGGTAGAAATTTATCCCTATGGAATTTGAGGGTGGAGGATATCTTGGTATATAATGACAAAGCTCTAGCCTTGAAGGGTCTTGAAAACAAACCCAATATCATGATAGATGAAGATTGGATCAAGATGGATAGAAAGGTAGTTTCTACCATCCATCTATGTCTTGTAAATTCTGTGTTATTTAATGTTTCTAAGGAGAAGACCAAAAAATAATTATGGGAGAAGTTGTTAACCCATACCGGATGAAGTTAGATACAAATAAAGTATTCGTAAAGAAGCAGTTGTATAGTTTGAGGATGAAGGAGAATTCATCCATTACTACTCACCTAAATAAGTTTAACACTATTATTAGCAAGCTAGGCTCCATTAGTGTGAATATGGAGAATAAAGATAAGGCTATCACATTTTTGTGATAACTACCAAATAGTTGAGTTTATGTGGTGATGACCATCAACAACTCATCATATAGAGCTCTTAAGTTTAATGATGTGGTTGTAGCCTTGCTTGGAGAGGAGATGAGAAGAATGCCTTCTAGTGAATCCTCAAGTAATGAAGCCTTAGATATGAGAGGGAGATCTAGTGAGAAGAGCACACAAGGGAGATCACCATCTAGATCATAGTCTAGAGGACCCAAACAAAATACCAAGTGCTAGCATTGTGGAAAGCCAGGACACTTGCAGAAGGATTGTTGGCATTTGAAGAATGAGGAAAAGGATGGAAATCATAACCCACCTTCAGTTAAAGCCAAAACATAAAATTTAGAGTAAATGACAACACATGAGGATTTTTGACTTAGTAGTAGTAGATCAAGTGACAATGCTTGGATGTTAGACTCAGGTGCATATTTTCATGTCTCCACATAGAGATTGGTTAATGGGTTACCAACCATGTAGTGGAGAGTATATTTATATGGGTGATGATCATTCATTAGATATTGTGGGAAGAGAGGACATAAAAAGTAGGCTACATGATAGTAGAGTTATAATGTTGAAGGATGTGCATCATATTCTTATGTTAAAGAAGAATATAATGTCCATCAAGAAGATGGATGAGTTAGGGTATTCTTGTACCTTTTGGAATGGTAAATGTAGAATTTCTAAAAGATCCCTAGTGGTGGGAAAAGGAGAATATTATGGCTCCTTGTATCCACTATGTGAAGATTCATAAACATTAGAGATTTCTTGGGGTGATGTGATTCTAGCTAAAAGTAAGCCCTATAAGAGGGTGAAGTTTAAAACACAAGTCAATGTTTAGTCTTGATTCAAAATCAATCAAGTGTAGTTTTTGAAAATAAAGAAGAAGGGGTAAATGATGTGGTATCCTACTAACCACATGATGTTATATGGGATGTTATAGATGACAAAAAATCCATGTAAAGGAGGAGGTACAATAGATACATGACATTATACCTGTTTGAAGTAGTGAAAAGAGAAGATGAAGAAGACAAAGTGATATCTAGTGTTCTCAAAAGGAAAAGGCCATGTGTTTGGACATGTGGTAGAACATGATACATTATTTAGGCTCAAAAACTTGGTTGGTGCATTGATGTATCAAGTAGTGTGATGACTTCCCTAAATTGTGATTGGTCCACTTGTGCCATGTTTGGGCATGGTTGATAACTATAGGCTATGAGGAGAAGTTTGGTATTGAATTATATGTCATGTTATTTTTTGGCTACTATTAAGAGTACTATATGAACTATTTTTTGTTCAGAGTTCAAGTAGTTTGATTCCTACATGGTGATCTCTCTAGAAGAGATAGAGTATCATGAGGGATATAAGGTTGAGGTAAAGAGTTGATGGTTTACAGTTTGAAGACTATACAGCTTGAAGTAAATGTGTGGATGGGATTGTAGTGGTAGATTCATGAAGAGCCAGATTGTTTAGTAGAGGTTACTACTATATATGTTGATGACAGGTTGGAATCAGGCCCCAACATGATCATTTATCTAATGGATTAGTGACAAGGATGCAATGAAGGTGGTATGAAGAGCAAACCAAGGATGAAAATACAAAAGGATGGGAAAGAAAGGAAGTACCCTACTTATTATAGTGTGAGTTGTCTTCCTAGGATCATACTATAATGGATAAGAAGACATGTTCTCTTATGTGTTGGATTAATTAGGTTTAGAAATCCTCATGATGCCATAGTGAGCACTAGACTAGATACTTCCAAGAAGTGGGAGTTGTGAGTGGTTCATGGTAGATTACTGATTAGAGGATTAGTCTGTGTGTGTGTGGAGAAGTGACGAATCACTTCAAGTGTTTCAATATGATATGGAGGAGTAGATATTGACAAATCCAGTTAGAATAAAGAATTTTTAGTAGTGCAATAAAACTTCCACTGGGTTTATGTTAAGGAAACATAGGGCATGATTGGTAACTAGATGGAAGAATACGTAAGTGTGGTAAAGCCTATGTATATTGACTTCAAGTGAGAGAATGTTAGGATATGAATTCACTATTCATGGCCACTATTCATATGATGAGGTGGTAGTTATTATTCACAATGGTGAGTTGGTGGTGACTATGCTGATGAAGTGGCAGTGTGATTTGGTAGTGAATGGGTGTGTGATATGGATCTTAGGTGATGTGGTATGGCCCACAAAGGTATCTTTCATGGTTGGAAATGTAGGAGAGAGATATGGGATAAATTTATCCTTGGGCACATGGGTTTACATTTTGAGATCACATGTGGGGATCATTTGGGGAGCCATACTTGACCCTTGACTTATGGGTGCATGTGGGAGACAAGAAAAACAATATCTAATCATTTGTACTTCAAGCATGTGCATGTGATTGAAGTCAAAATGTTGAATATTTTGACTCACACATGTGTTCACATGGAAAATTTGGGACAAAGATAACTATGCTTGATTGGAAGTCACATGTGAAGTAGGGACAATATGTTTGGGTCACATGGAGGTGGGATCCTTAAGTCAAAAGTGGGAGCATCTTTTAACTAGCACATGTGAGGGAGACAAGTTTTCTATTCATAAATAGTAAGGCCACATAGAGGGGGTAAAATTTTATTCTCTCTCCTCTTTACCATCCATTATTGTCTTATCTCTTTATATTATATACATGTATGACAATAAATTTTTATATATGTAAGCTTAGAGATCAAGTGTAATCTTGGGAAAGCAAGTGTAAAGTGTATGAAGGGTGTGAGTGTGTAGAAGCTAGTAATTAGTTTGTTGAGAAGCTTTGCATAAATTAAATTCTTATGTGTAAGCATTGTAAGATAGGAGTGTGTTGAAGAGGAAGATTTATGGATATGATTTTATTCTGAAGATCAATAAGAAGACTATAACTACCATTTGCCTATGGTTTTTCCTTACACTTAGCAAGCTTTCCATGTTATATACTTGTGTAATGTGTTTTTCTTTGTCATTGATATTTTAGCTTTTTATTTATGCATTTATTTCTTTCACATCAGGATATAATTTCATAACACCAACTCTATTTATAGTGAGAAAAGGGGTAAACATATACTTCCAAGGTCATTTACATCTGTAGACACCTAAATCTAGCCATCGATAACCTCCAATCAGGCTTGTGGCCAATTTCCACCCAAAATGCACAATTTGGTCTAAAAACACTAAAATGAATTAAATGAGTTGAATTTGATATATTTTAGTGCCAATTTTGGCTAGGGTATCCCTAATTGGGAAAATTCAATTTATGGGCCAACTAACTTTGATCAGATCATTACGAGTCAAAATGCCAATTTTGCACCTAGGTGCTCTAGATTGCTCTTTCCTATCAAATCTCTTACATGAGACATGTGCCTTTGTTATTTTATATTGGTAACATCCTAAATGGGAATATGGATCCAATGCATTTGACATTTCCTTCCAATTCTAATCCAGTCAAATTTTGGACCAATAACAAGGCATTCTGATCAATTTGAGTAATTTGTACACAAAGTGCTTAAACATGCTTCAGAGCTAATTAACCCAAATCAAGGCCTAATTAATAATTCCATGGAAACTCATTGAAAAATTATTTTTAGAAATTAATATTGAATATCTATATCATCAGGTGAACTCATTTCTTGGGAAAACATCTCTGGGCCATAAATGCCACAAATATGAGGATTCATGCCCTCCATGCCTCATCAATTCCTTCCATGATGCCCTCCATGCCTCTTAATTTCCAATTTTTTTAATTTTATAATGAGGGTAATTATAAAATTAATTAAAAAAATTTAATTAATCCTCAACCACACATCTCAATCTTAGGATGGATGGTTCAGCTTGATTCTAGACATTCTCAAAAATCTATAAATAGAGAGGCCATGAACATCATTTCTAAGCTATTTTGGTGTAAAGTTATAATGCAAAAATATCTGAAAGAAGCCATTAAAATTAGTGTTACCATGAAAAATTGATTCCAAGTCAAGCCAATCCATAAGCCAAAGGTGCCACAGAGAGATAGAGGTAGCCAAGCTTCCGTTGCCAAGTACTTCATGAGCACAAGCTGAGCAAGCCACTATAACAAGCATTTTGGAGCATCCAAGGAAGGTGAAAGAGGGTTTATTTTACATTTTAGTTGTGTGTTTTGTTCATGTTTGTTAAATAATCTATCCTTAATGTATAGGCCTAGAGATGTTATGCTAGTTAGTGTGTTTCTTTCATTTTGTTTTCATTTTGGAACTAACACCATACTAACCATTATCTCTTGAGTCAAATTCCTAGATCCACATATGGCACACCTGGTGGGACTAGATGAATATCACACATGAAGAAGATCATTTTTTAGCTTCAAAATATTTATTTGGACCATTAAAACTCTTGCAAATTGATTTTCTAACTTTATTTTACCATTTTTGTTTGCCATGGGTTTACACAATAACCGACGTCAGCTAGTAAGACTGACATTAGTTGGATAGCTTAATCGATGTTGGTTAGTAAAACTAACATCGATTAGATACATTTAATTGGTCACATTGGTATAAATGATGTCAATTAGGTAACCATCATTGGCTAGAAAATGTAACCATCATTAGTTATATAACCGATGTTGGTCACTATGTTTTTCTTAAAACATAGACCTGAGAGCTCTTTTTTTAAAGTTCATTGTTTCAAACCTAAAAGAGATTCAAGGATAAAGGACATGATAACATTTTTTTTTTAGGACCAAGCTTGACATTTTCTAAAAACATGTATCGATCACCTTTTGCATGCTTAAAAATCAATCAAGAACCTTATTTTGGTGTTTAACAAAAATAATTTTTTTTAGATATTTATGGTGAATGTTTTCAAAGTTTACAACTAAGGCCAAGGGGTCAAATGAACACCACCTCATTTTCCATTTGGGATTAAAAATGAACTCATGTTTTCAAAGATTTTTTTGTTTATTTAGTTATTTAGACTAAATTTTTGTTTGGAAAAAAGAGGGATGTTGTGTGTGTATGCTCTTCCATTTGTCCCCTTTAGGGAACCCTTGGAATCTAAAGTGCCATTACTATTGCAAGTAGCCTAGTCTAAGGCTTAGAAATAAAGTCATTTAAATCACTCCCCAAAAACTTGTTAAAGTTTGGGTGACCTTAAAAATGACCCTAAAGTCTTTCTACTTTCATGCTTTCTTCATTTTTATGCAAACTTGGCTTGAAAGGGGGACTTCATCACCTACCTTGAGTTCTTTAGGGAAGATTTGACCTAGGGTTTCACCTCTTAGCATTGAATTCATTTGGATCCTAATTGGAGTTGCACACAAGACATAGTGGCACTTTGGACATCACACTACACTGGGCAAACAACAAGATGTAGTGGTTGTAAAAAGGACTAGACCTTTTTACAACAAGCCAAGTGATATGGACCCAAAATTCATGCTTTTATTTTGCATTGTTTGGCATGAAAGTCATTGTGAAATTGATTCCCCTAGAACATTCAAAAACTTGTTAGATCTTAGACAAATCCCCACTTGCTGTGGAAGTATTGTTGGTGTAAGGTACACCTCAAGGTCCATGTTATAATACTGTCATTTTAGAGAAGGGGGGGTGTAAAAACCCTATTATATAATGTGTATTTAATTTTATATGAACACTTAAAATCCTCTCAAATGATGTATATTGATGGATCCCAACAATACCAAGTAACCTTATCAGTTTAGAATCTAAGAGTGATTAATTAGTTGGTCTTATCCTAGATTAAAGTATTGTTTAAAGTTAAAACTTGGTGTAAACAAATAATTTAAATGAAGCACATAGTCCTAATTTTACTTTGAACAAAGAGGCATTATGCTTCCTATGTGAGATCATCAATTTGTCTTGTTCAAAGTTCATCAAAAGCTTGAGAGTCATATCATCCACTTTGGTGTAATTATGCTACCCAATTGAGTCTAGACCTTTACCAAAGTTGTTTTAAGTCCTTAACTTATAATATAAATTCATAAATTATACCTTTATAAGTTCATAGGGTTGATGTGTTAAGTGGGTTAGCCATTTGCACTAAACTTGAGGGAACTTAAGTTTAATTTCCAATTTGGGTTGAAGGTCATTCAAGACTCATAATCACTATCATCACTTGATAAAATTAGGCCATTTTGTGCTAAAAACTTGCACTTTGAGTCTATGCAATACAAAATTTTGAGTGAATAAAAGTAGTGTTATGCTATCAAAATTGTGGGAAAATGTCTTTGCCTTAGAGAGTTTTTGAAACAAACTTTTTTTTATCACACCTTTTGGGTAATATAGCATCATTACATTGTCCAAAACATTTCACATATTTTTTCATAGACCCTCTTGCATAGAATTTAAATTTGTTCCTATATATTCAGACCAATCCAAGTGTACTTTTATGATCTTTTGTCTAGCATAGTTATACTATTCACTTTTGTCTAGCATGTTTGCCAAAAGATCTAAGTTTATACCATTATTTATGAGAAAATAAACTAACTCTAAAAGTGCCTTTTGTTTCATACCTTATACCTAGTTGATCAATTTAATGACCAATAATCAAATACCTAGTGTTTATTAGAAGTGTTTTAAATCAGTTAGATCAAAAACTTTCATCTATTTTAAAGTTTGATTTTGACACCGTTTGGCCAAGAGTCCTAGCGCATGCCTTGTTTGAGCCTAGATTTTGACACCATGTTTGGCCAAAAGACCTATCAAATTTTAAATTCTTAGATTAGATTGATTCGAAACACTTTAAACTTAGAGTTTGGCATTTTGATTTTTGATCCATTTACTTGATTATGTTTGTGAACAGTGAAATGTTAGATACTTCATGCTAACTTGTTTTCTCACAAATATTTTCATACCTTTTCAATACTTTTGATGAATTTGGACCAAGTTGTAACATCATTTATTTTTGATTTTGTTCTTTTTAGAGTTTTTTGAACTCTTTGACCTTTTATTGCAAAACATTTACTATGGATCCCAACATGTATTCCTACACTCATAGTGGACTCATGTAAAATTCAAGGATTAGTAATGTAGTTACATAGGAAGAAATGGTGCAATTGGCCAAGAGTCCTAGTGCATGCCTTGTTTGAGCCTAGATTTTGACACCATGTTTTGCCAAAAGACCTATCAACTTTTAAATTCCTAGATTAGATTGATTTGAAACACTTTAAACTTAGAGTTTGGCATTTTTATTTTTGATCCATTTACTTGATTATGTTTATGTGAATAGTGAAATGTTAGATATTTCATGCTAACTTGTTTCCTCACAAATATTTACATAAACCTTTTCAATACTTTTGATAAATCTAGACCATGTTGAAACATCATTTGTTTTAGATTTTTCCTTTTTAGAGTTTGTATAACTCTTTGACCTTTTATTTCAAAACATTGACTATGGATTCCAACATGTATTCCTACACTCATAGTGGACTCATGTACAATTTAGGGATTAGTAATGTAGTTGCACCAGAAGAAATGGTGCAAGACCCCTATGCAGATAATATTGTTTATGAGACGTATTTTTATCCCTCTTATAATACTTAATCAGGGGCACAAAGCCAAGATCCATTAGCTAACTATCTGGTTAACACACCACCTTATTCAGAACTAGACCAAGAATAAACCACATAATATCTAGCCATAATACCCATAATAGATGAGCCATTTCTTCCACAGTTATATTATACTAATACAACTTCTATGTATGATCCATTTTTTTTTTAGCAACATTTGTTTGAGAATAAAGATGAGATTTTGGTTAGAGCTATAGAGGTAGGGGCAAAGTTTCTAGCAGAATTTCCCTATGAAAATTTACCATGTCTATTAAGAGTGCCCTATAATATCATTTACAATCAATAGGATTCTTCTAGTAATCCTATGGATCTAGTCTAAACAATGTATCAAGATCCTAATATATCTAATCGAGGCAAAAACATCATATAAGATCACTTTAACCAAATACAGACAATATATCAAACCTACCTAAATCTAGCATGTGATTTCAATTAGATAAACATGGTAAGTAAGCCTCTTATTGACCTATTTCCTTCAACAGGAGTGTTGATAGAGTTAACTAGACAAGAGAATCTGAGTTTTGAACCATTCGCATAAACCACTTCGATAGATAACTTGATGCATATGACAATTATTGAATAAGTGTCTTCAGTTTCTACACAGAATAATAAACCAAATGTAGTGGACAATGTACAAACAATGTCCTATCCTGATCAAAGTGGTATTAATGTACAAACAACTAGCCAACAAAATATGCCTATAGTTCATCCCACAAGTGGATTATCATACTATGGAATAGGAGTTTCTACACCCCAACCTCAACTGGTTGCTTCCTCAAGTGTATAACTTACAGGATTAGGTAATTAAATAATGGATAATGTCATGCCTCAATGATAAAATGTAATGAACCCTACTCCTCCTCAACAAGTAATGAGTAATATTCCATAATATCAAACACAATCTAGTATATCAACGCAACAGAGGACAAATACATTTCCACCTTAACTAGGGGCAATAAATGTTCCACCTCATCAAGTAATGATGAATATACCTCTTCAGTCATAGACTAATATGCCAATTCAAAACCAAGCAATGACTAGTCAATAATGTGTAAATATTGGTCAATGATAGATGCTAAATCTATAACATGTTTTCACTTCTCTATAGGGATTCATGAAACAAGGAGGTCCCCATATTTATCAAGTACCTAGTAGATAACCATTGGTTCAAAATGTGTCACAAATTTAGATATAGGGTCTTAGACCACAAGTTCCCACTCAACAACAAGGTTTGATTAGTCAGCGACATGTCCCTTTTCAACCACAATAGGCATAATATAGTTATATTCCTCCATTCTAACCATAAAATCCTCTAGGTCAAACCTTTATTTCCAACTCAAACTAATTATGCAATTTAAAGTACATCTTAGTTCACATATGCATATTCCTAGTCTATTCCCCAACCAAACCAATGTACCCCAATAGGTATCTCCATCATATCCTAGTCAAAGTGTCCCACTTATGACCTCCTAACCATCTACCCAGACCAATATTCTCCCTCAAACCAATGTTCCTTATAGTTTCCTATCCCAAGAATTATAATAAATGAAGGATGTAATTGCTACCATTCAGGCTAAGAAACAAACTAAAAAGTTCAAATTGGATGACGTGTGTTCCTACCCATTCAACATGGAGTATTTATAGATACCATTTCCTCCAACATAAGGACCACAAAAATTCAACAAATACAAAGGGAAAGGTGGCCCTAAGGCCCACTTAACTAAATTCTTTGTTGCATGCCAACCAGTGGCATATAATGACATATACCTTTTGATATTATTTCTAAGGAACTTAGCTGGTCAAGCCCTAGAGTGGTTTTTAAAGTTGCCAAAAAATTTAGTAATGGATTTTGATGATCTTTCTGATAAGTTTGTGTAACACTTTTCCTATTATCTCGAGCATGCAATTTCATTAGTGGACTTAATGCAAGCAAAGCAAAAAGCTGGTGAGAGTTTTATAAGTTATTTACAATGATGGAGAGCCCTTGCAAGTCATTTCACCCATAATTTACTAGATAAATAATTAGCTGTTGTGTTTACTAAAAATTTGCATAGTGAAATAGCTTACCATCTAAAACTACAATGTGCCCATGCTTTCAAAGAGATAATTGATAAAGGTTTATTGATCGAGTGAGTACTCATCAATAAAGGAGTCATCAAGCTTAATTTAACTAATCAAAATCAAGGTAAAAATTAGGGAAATGACCAACATCAACATCCTATTCAAGTGCAAGCATCACAATCGACATAGGCTAATAACCATGCAAGATAGAAGCAATTCAACCATAATAGGAATGTTGTGGGAAATAGAGTAACCAAATCCTGTCATGTCTAAATGGTGTAAACATCATCTACACCACCTTTTTAGCTTACTTCTACACATAAACCTCTCTAACCAATACCACAATCATAATAATCAAGACCTACATAATAAATACAACAACCTTTAACACTACAAACCCCTCCTCCTAGGAGAACCATGCTTGCACATTGTGTCTTTAGTGACCTAGGAGAACCTATTGAGTCTATATTTTCAAGCTTGATGTTTCTAATTTGATTAGTTGGCCTATATCAAAACATTATCTACAAGGCATTCCTTATCCTGATTAGTGCCATGAAAATGAATTCTATGACTCTCATTGGGTCAACAGGCATAATCTACGAAAATGTGTCCAAATCAAACATTTAATTGAGAATATGTTGGAGAATTGGGAGATAACATTGGATAAAGGTGATTCCAATTTCAATCAAACTCTTGAGATTTATCAAAACCCCTTTCCCTGACATAATAATCAACAACAACAAAATGATCAGCAACAACAACAATGGCCAGTGCAGTAGCAAAATCAACAGTATCAAAATCAAAGGTTGAACCAATAGAATCAACAAAACCAGTAGTAGAACCACAATGATCGAATAATAGACAAAACTAAGGTCTAAATTGTAACAACCAACAAACCTACCATGTAATTTCACATGACTACAATAGGGTTGTAGGTCATATTGTAGGGGGTAGCATTAATACAATCTCCATTAATCCTAGACCAAGCACTAATCAGCCTAGACCATTGATAAACAACAATATTTAGCCAAATTACATGGATAATCTTTCTTTAACCTGAGAATGCATATAGGCAAACCAAAAACTAGAACTTACCCTTTTGGACCTTATATTGACAACTCATCCTTGCCATGTGACCACATGCGAGTGCATCGGCAATTGAGACTTGTCTTGTCTAGTCCCACACCATTCCCAACATTGGTTGGAAATAATGGTCTAGTATTTAATCCCAATTATGAAATCACAACTACTAACCAAGATAAGAAGTTTGATATTGTGGAACAATTGCAAAAGACACTAGCACAAATTTTTATTTTAGATTTGCTATGAATGTCAATAATCCACAAGAGCATCTTGAATGAGTTTTTGACCCAATCCATTATTTTTAGTGAAATATCCCCTGATAAATTTCAAGTTTTGGTTGGACACCTAGCTCCAACCCAACAAGTCACTTTCAACCAAAGTGATATATCTTCCCTTGTCCCATTCCATAATAACCCATTATACATAGAATTTTATATAAGATGACATAAAGTGAAACATGTCCTTATAGACAATGGATCTTGCCTCAACATAGTGTCTCTAAAGCTCATCAAGCTTCTTGGGTACACAATAGTAGATCTCCATCTAGAAACAATAACTATTGAAGCCTATGATAATCAGAAAAGAGAATCATAAGGCACCATTAGTTTTCTAGTTATCATTGGGCCTTTAACCTATGATACATTTTATCATGTGCTTGATCTTGAGTTATCATACAATAAGCTTCTATGAAGTCCTTGGTTACATGAGATTCATGTAGTCTTGTCAACACTGCACCAATGTATCAAGTTTTCTCACTCATAGATGGAAGTGAATATTCCAATAAATTTACACCCATATGAACACTGCAAGCATCTTGAAGCTGAATTTCAAAGCTATAATTATCATTACAACATGAATCCAAGTTCCAAGAAGGATAAAGGAAAGGATATAATTATTGGTCCTTCACCAAATAATTACATAGATCTTAATACCTTGGATTCACTTCCCACATTCTACCTCCTGAAGCTTCTAATCATTTCACCATTTCAGATAATGGACTGGGAGAGTATGTGACCCATGACACATTTAATATTGCCAATATTCCTCAAAATATAATTTTTTTTGGGTGACCTAAAGACACCCCACATATGCATTGACAACAAAGAAATAAAGATAAGGGACCTGTCACATTTGTACCAGTATCTGACCTACAACCGAACCCTCTTGAAGGGGAAAAATCATGGTTATACAAAGACAACCAAGTTGATTGTTATAAAAATGCAAAGTATCCTATTCCCAATAGGATCATGGAGTGTCACAATTATGAATAAAGAGGCCTTAGATCAAATCAACAAGGAACCATCAAGCCAATTTCCATGACTAAGTATGAAAGACCTTATGGACTTGGATTTAAACCACCTAGGGGTGACCCCACATATCTTATTCAAACTCTATCACTAGCAACTAGTGAGGATGATGTTGATAGTGAAGCAAAGTCTTATCATTGCCTTACCTTTGATGATCTATCTGAAACCAAAATGTTTGATAATAATGCCATTTGTACCCTGACCCTAGCCATTCATTATAACTCTTTGCCATTATATTATCTCCAACTAATAGATTGGGACCAACAAGAATCCAGTCTACCGATTGATGAGTTCCAAAACGATGAGGCATTCTATGATTTTTTATGCCTTAGAGACAATATTCCATTGGGATATCACAAATTAGGATTCTCAATCACATTGGATCCTGTAGCCTATTTTGGAGAGCGAGTGAACACCCTTAGCCAAAAACAAATAAGTAAAACATTGAGGTCCCAAAGTGAAAACCTTTTTGAGGCACTTTTTGACTAGGGAAAAAGTAAAGATAAAGGTCATTCTAGTGGTGAAAACTTGTTTTAGGCACCATTAGATGGGGGTGTTCATTTTTCTTTGAATTTAGACCAAGAAACCACCAACGATGAACTTGCTTATGGAACTGAGTTCAGATTTAAGCAACAATAAGTATTTGATCAAATTCTTCAAGATTTTTTTACTATTTTTGTCACATGGTTAGATCTCTCATTAGGGGAGTTAGATTCATCATGCCTAGGAGAAGTTGAAGAGAAAGTCCTAACAGAGGACCCTAACATAATTTAATAGTTCAAGTAATTGCCTACTATCCTATAAGATGGTTTGACCCTTCTAGTCAAAGCTACAATAGAGATAAATATTGTGACTCCATTAGACCTAAAATGGATAAAATTAGGTGTGTCCCTCATGGAGGAGGAACATGACATCTTTATAGCTTTATTAAGAGAATTTTTAGATATCTTTGCATGGGCCTATTATGACATGCCAGGTTTAGACCCCACCTTGGTTCTGTACCACCTTGTGGTTAATCTTGATGCCAAATTGATAAAATAAAAGTTACGTAAGATGCATCCTCACATTAAAATATTGGTAAAGAAAGAGTTGGAAAAAATCTTAGAAGCAAGATGTATCCAATCCATTAACTACTCAGAATAGATCTCTAATGTGGTGCCTATTAGTAAAATGCCTAAAGGGATCAAAATTTATACTAATTTTTGAGACATAAAAAAAGCTTGTCCTAAAAATGATTTTACCTTACCTAATATCGACATGATCATTGACTCCATTATAGGTTATGAAATGCTTTCACTCATGTATGGATTTTTAGGATACAACTAGATCAAAATAACACTAGAAGACTAACATAAAACAATGTTCACCACTCCGTGGGGAATATTTTGTTATCAAGTAATGCCATTTGGCCTTAAGAATGATAGATATAAATATCAAAGTGCCATAACTATCATATTCCATGATATGATGCATGACATTGTTGAAGACTATGTCGATGGCATATTAGGAAAACCTAAAACTAGAGCTAAACATCCAACAGTGTTATGTAAGATATTTGAAAGATTATGAGAGTACAAAGTTAGACTTAATCCAAAGAAATATGTGTTTGGTGTAAATTTAGGAAAATTACTTGGCTTCATCTTGTCTCATAGAGGTATTGAAGTTGATCTGGCTAAAGTCCATGTTATAATCGAGATGTCACCACCAACTAATATAAAGCAACTTCATAGTTTGTAGGGTAAGATCCAGTCAATCTGATGCTTCATCTCTCAGTTAGAAGAGAAGTGTTATCTATTTACATACCTTATGAAAAAAGGAGTTGCATTTCACTGAGATGATCACTACCAAATAACTTTTCAACAACTCAAAGACAATCTTATTAATCTACCTATTTTATTACCTCCTATGCTAGAAAAACCATTCTTTTTATACCTATCAGCTACAAACCATGCTTTGGGGGCACTCTTGGCTCAACATGATGACAATGGAAAGGATCATGTTGTATACTACCTAAGCCGTACCTTGGTTACATATGAACATAACTATGCACCTATTAAAAATGCTTGTCTAGCCATGGTCTTCGTAGCTCAAAAACTACACCATTACATGTTGAATAATAAGACATGGTCATTTCAAAAATAGATCTGCTCAAGTATCTATTATCTAAAATAGATTTTCAAGGTAGAATGGCTAAATGGATCATGATTATGAGTGAGTTTGACATAGAGTATGTCAATCATAAGGCAATCAAGGGACAAGTTCTTGCAGATCAACTTACTAAAGCACCTCTCATAGACACACAACCACTCATATTATAATTTCCTGATAAATCCATAATGACCATCCTTAACACACCCCTTGAGGAGCAGCCTTGGAATCTATATTTTGATGGTTCATTTACTTCACATGGATCAGGAGCAAGGCTTTTGTTTATTACACCACAGGGGGATCTAATCCCTAGATAATTTAGAATCAATTTTACTTGTACAAACAACATGGCTGAGTATGAAGCACTTGTTGAAGGACTTTGAAAATCTATGCATTGGAACATATCTCATCTCCAAGTTTATGGTGATTCTCAGTTAATCATCAATCATGTCATAGATCATTTTCAAACCAAAGATGACACGTTGGTTCCATATAAAGCCATGGTCGACACTCTTAAGCAACAAATTGCTTAAACATTTAGTTTGAGCACATACCAAGGGCCAGTAACAAAACTATAAGTTCCATGGCTACTATTGGCTCTCTAATTCAACAAACAAATAAATCTAGAGAGTATCAATTCTTCATCAAGCATTTGTCAACACTAGATCATGAACCTTCAACTATTGTAATGATTTGTGATATTGTTTTTCCTAATTCTATCTAGTACTCAGACCTCTAAAACCACTTTCATGACCAATTTATACCACCTAACCTATCTCAAAAACAAACCAAAACCTTCATTCATCATTCCACTCATTATAATCTACTTGGATCCACCCTTTACTATAGTAGTTATGATGGAACTCTACTCATTGTTTAACTTTGATAGAGTCTACACTAACATTACAATAAGTTCATGAAGGAGTATATAGAGCTCATTCTAGTGGGGTATCCCTATCCAAAAAACTCTTACGTACTGGTTATTATTAAACCATGATAGATGTAGATGCCACTGAATATGTAAAGAAGTGTGAAAAATGTCAATGGCATGCTAATCTGATACATGCCCCAAAAAAAACTTTGAAACTGATGTTGAAATCATGGCCATTTTCTACATGGAGACTTGACCTCATTGGGAAGATTAACCCCACTTCATCTGACAGCCATAAACATATCCTTACCACCACTGAGTATTTCACTAAGTGGGTTGAAGCTATACCCCTCACGTGACTGGAAAGTAAATTTTCAAATTCATTTTCAACCATCTCATTTTCAACTACGGTATCCCCTCTAACATTATATCTGATAATAGATGATCATTTAATAATAAGGATGTAGACTAACTATGTACTAAATATAAAATCACATAACATTTTTATACATCAAATTACCCTCAAGGTAATGGCCAAGCTGAGGCATCCATCAAAACCATTGTCAATATTCTCAATAAGATTTTCAATGATGCCAGTTGTGATTGACACTTAAAAATATTCCTTGCCCCTTGGGCATATCATACCAATCATCTTACCCCCACAAGAGCCACTCCATACTCAATTGTTTATGGTACTGAAGCCATCCTTCCCATTGAGATCAAATTGCCTTCACTACACATATCTTTCAAGCATGTCTTGGATGATCATGACTATCGAGTAGCTCACCTACAAGAGCTAGACCTACTTGATGAGAAATGCACAACCACACTCAATAATCTTCAAGCATATCATAACCAACTCAAAGGCAACTATAATCAACATGTTAAGTATAAAACATTTGAACTTGGTGATCTTGTTCTTAAAGAAAACTAAAAGAATACCATGGTTGAGAAGAAGCATAAAGGTAAATTAAAACCAAATGGATAAGGCCTTTCATCATTACTATAGAATATGGATTAGGAGCATACAAGCTTGCCACATCAAATAGAGATGAAATTTTAGAGATGATGAATATTATTCATCTCAAGCAGTACTATGCTTGAGCACTAAGGTGTATTTTCTATAAGGACTATTTCAATTATGCCATTTTATTACTATTCTTCTTTGACCAAACACCATCCTTATCTGTCCTCTTTGTTGTATCCACTTTCCACTTCCATTCTATTGTCCCAGTGTGTTCTAAAGCCTAACACATTTGACCTTGGTTTTTGCCATTCGTTACATAGTTTTAGCATCAAGGTATCTGATTAGTTTCATCAGTTGATTCAAGTACTTCAGATAGAGATCATATTTTTGGACAATGTGACAAAAGTTTTAGTAGTTGCATCCTTTGTTTGTTATTATTATCTTACCACCGATCTTGTTACTAATTATAACTACCTTTGGGAAAATTAGTACCATTGATCTATGCCATTGTGTCCTAGTTATAACCACTTATGGAAAAACTAGGGGAAACATTAATCCTTGACATACCATCTTATCACTTCCTATGTCATACTATGCCTTTTTACCAACTGTGCCTATTTTGTTTGAATTGACTACTACACTAGTCAAATTTCTCTGTTGTAGGGAAAAACTACAGTGATTTGAGGTCCTAATATGGGACTATGTAGGTAGTGCTTGATATTTTTTGAGGTCAGCTCAATCACCCTTTTATCCATGCTCTCATCATTTTATGAGAAACCTAAGCCAAATTCTCACTATTTTTTAAGTAACATAAGCCATGCTTTCACCATTTTGTGAGCAACCTACACCACACTCTCGCCATTTTGTGAGCAACCTAAGCCATGCTCTCACCATTTTTTAAGCAACCTAAGCCACACTCTCACCATCTTATGAGCTTGAACCATTTATTGTCTCATCATTATTGATTGAGTTGAGACACTCCAAAACAATTCCAAAAACATTTGAGAAATTATTAGAAAACAATAAATCAAATTGACCACTTCTTTGTCTTAAGGATTTTGGGAACCCTTACTAAGTTACTAGCACATCATTTGTCAGTTAGTTTCCCCATCCTTTTTGGCCTTTTTCTCTCACATACTTGTTATTTTTCAAGACCATTCCTCTTCTTCTATCACTCCATTCTATTTGTTTTCATTATTTATCACATTCTTCCCATTCCCTGGAAGAACTACATTTGGCCTAAAGTTTTTTATTGGATATTACATCCATAAAACTATGTAGGTAGTGTCCACTTGCCTAGTGCATATGGAGATAGCTCAACCACCCCCTTCCTTTTCTTCTATTCCCCCATTTTGTTCATTTGTTAAGTTGTTACCTATTTTCTAATGGCAATATTTGTATGGTTTTTATTGCATTGTTTGTTTGTTTATTTCTAATTATTTTGTTTATTTGTCTATCTATTTGTTTGATTTCAATTTTTTTTCCTTAATTTAATTTATGTGTGTTCATTAGGTGATTCCTTGCCCACACTTATACTTGAATTCATCCATATTCATATGTTTACATTGTCATCATGGTTTCTATCATTGGAGCATTGTTTTCTATTGTGTATTGGATTATGGGAATCATTCCTTATGCATATTCAGCCAAGTCCTCATGATGTTATACCATGATGCCTACCGACACATGATACAACAAACCTAAGATTCAAGAAGTCTATTTAGTAATGGCAGCATCTCTTCATCACCAACATCCTGATTCTATCCTAATCATATCCCAAACAGAGTAATTAAACAAAAAAGAATTTCATTCTTTATTAGTTTGGATGAGCATCTCCCAACTAGTAGGTTGTTCTAATTCATCATTACCCTCTATTTTAAGTTATCATCCTCCTTGATCAAGTTTATCATGTTTTCCATAATAGAGGTCCAATGATTATAACTGCCTATGGGCAAATCATTGCACACCGTCCCACTTGTATTTCTCAATGATTATAACTACATTTGGAAAAATCATTATGTTGTCACCACTTTAATTTTTTTACTTATACAAGGGCATGTTATTATCTTGTTTGTCTATCCTAACTGGGGCAGGTCAATCTTCTCAATGATTATAACTACCTTTGGGCAAATCATTGTGTTATCATACCATGTTACCATTATCGGGGTACATTGCTTAGAACCACATTTGGGAAAACCATTTTTCACTATCCCACTTGCATACTCAATGATTTTGAATACTTTTTTAGTATCATTGTGTTTTTACCCCATCATCTTTCCTTTCTTTGGTCCCCTCATTTTGCTTCTTTCTTTTTGAGGGACTGTTTATTGACCTACTTGTGCCAACTATTCCCTCGAGGGGCATCATACAATTGATTTATCATTGTTGTAGTTATAGGCATACATGACCTTTTCATTATTTGAAAAGATGTTTCTATGCTTATAGCTTGCAACTCCTTCCCAAATAGGGGCAAACTATAGACACCTAAATCTATACACCGATAATCTCCAATTAGACTTTTGGCCAATTTCCACCCAAAGTGGACAATTTGGCCTAAAAACACTAAAATGCATTAAATGAGTTGAAATTGATATATTCAAGTGTCAATTTTGTCTATGGTATCCCTAAATGGGGCAATGAAATTTATGGGCTAGCTAATTTTGATTAGATAATTTTGAGTCAAAATGCTAATTTTGAACATAGGTGCTCTGGATTGCTCTTTCCTATCAAATATCTTACATGAGACACATGCCTTTGTTATTTTTTGTTGGTAACATCCTAAATGGGAATATGAATCCAACACATTCTACATTGCCTTCCAATTCCAATCGAGTCAAAATTTAGACTAATAATAAGGCATTCTGATCAATTTGACTAATTTGTGCACAAAGTGCTTAAACATGCTTAAGATCTAATTAAACCAAATCAAGGCCTAATTAATAATTCCATTGAAACTTGTTGAAAACTTATTTTTGGAAATGAATATTTAATATTTACATCATCATGTGACCTCATTTATTGGGAAGACATCCTTATGCCATAAATGCCACAAATATCAGGATTCATGCCCTCCATGCCTCATCAATGCCTTCCATGATGCCATCCATGCCTCTTAATTTCCCATTTTTCCAATGTCATGATGAGAATAATTATAAACTTAATTCAAAAAATTAAATTAATCCTCAACCACATAGCTCAATCTCAGGATGGATGGTTCAGGTTGATTTTAGACATTCTCAAAAATCTATAAATAGAGAGGCCATAAACATCATTTCTAAGCTATTTTGGTGCAAAGTTATAATGCACAAATATATATAAGAATCCATTGAAATTATTATTACCATGCCAAAATGATTCCAAGTGAAGCCAAGCCATAAGCCAAAGGTGCCAAGGAGAGATGGAGGTAGCCAAGCTTTCATTTCTATGGACTTCATGAGAAAAAGCTGAGCAAGCCACTATAACAAGTATTTTGGAGCATCCAAGGAAGGTAAAAGAGGGTTTCTTTTGCATTTTAGTTATGTGTTTTATTCATGTGTGTTACATAATTCTCCCTAGGTTCTAGGCCTAGAGATGCTATGCTAGTTAGTGTATTTCTTTCATTTTGTTTTCATTTTGGAACTAACACCATACTAACCATCCTCTCTTGAGTCAAATTCCTAGATCCACATCATCTCTTGTTTGAGAATCCTATCATGAACATATAATGGTCATAGTAGGTCTAATGAAGATGAATGGTAGAGACAGAGATATTGGACACTATAAGACTATATAGAGGGTTGGATTTTAATATGAGATATGCTAATAAGGATCTAAAACCACCATAATCACTTATAGGTGGTCTTGTACCTTGAAGATCCGTTTAGGCTTATAAGGGCTAAAACCTTACATAAGCTCTCAAACCTCCAACTCCACTCTTGTGATAAGATGAGTTCTTTAAGAAGATGTGGAGATATAAGAGGTTGCATAGAGATGGTACTGGTGTTAAAAGGGGGTTTAAAGTAGTGAGAAATTAAAAAAGGTGCCTTTTTGTCCTAATATCCCTGCTTGAGCTCTCCCATCAAAGTCTAGCAACTCAAGCTATAAATTTGGATGATCATATCTTACATGAAGAGGTGAATGAGGACCAATGTTCTTAGGGGAAATTGAGTACCCCTATTTAATTTCCATCTATGGTACAAAGATCTATATCTAGGGGCAACTTTATGAATAATCCTTAAGATTGTAGGCATGCCCAAACTTCTTAGAATAAGCCTGAGAGGTACCAACCTTTACTTATATCTCACCAAAAAAGATGCATGACACCAAGATATGTTAGGTAAATATGAATGGGTCTATTCACTCAATATTCTAGTCCTTAAGTTTCCAATCTACGGCTTGTGATTCATGAACCATTATTAAGATGGTAGGCCACTCCAAACCCTCCAAAACCCTCATAAATAACCCAATGACCAATAAGTTGTTCCTGATGACTCCAATAGACCCGAAACATAATGAAAACATCAAGACGTCACCTACAAGTCCTATGTTCCCATTGTGAACTAGGTATTTGGCATGTGTGGGGTAAAATATGTAAGGAAATGGTTTATAATGTCTTGTTTTGGGATTATTTTCATGGTTTCTAGGCATGTTCGAGCTCTTAAGTGAGTTGGAAAGTCTCTTGGACTTGTGTAGAGATGTAATGGTCTCGAAGCAACCATTCTTGAATCTTTATAGTGGTACAAGAAAGCCTAATGAATAGACTTGAAGTCAGTAGGAGAGATAACCATCATTTGCATTGAGAGAAGAGTATTATAGGTTTACTCACATAGTGAAAATGTCTCTCTAAGGCATAAGAATCACTATATAAACCTCTCCAAGAATCAGGCTTAACACTCTCTTGAAAGTGTCTAAGTCTCAGGTCTATCACTCACCAAGGTGACTAATGCATTCTATGGACTATAAATGGCATGAAGGGTGGTAACTAAGTGAGTTATGGCCATGTTAAAACATGTAATTGCATTCCCAAAATAGATGCATGATCTATATTGCAAATTAAGGAGTAATGGATCAGTTTTAAAGCTAATGGTGCCTTAACAAAGTTAATTATGGCTAGAAATAGGTCATCTACCACACTTATATGCCCAAAAGGCTCATTAAAGGCTACTATGCCACCAAGATAATGTATGGGGAGAGTTATGAGACTATTTTTATACCCCTTATTCATGTTTATAACTATTTTTGGATGAGTGATGGCTATTATGGCCCCTCCACTCTATCTCTACACCATATTCTCCCCCTCTCTCTCATATTCTATAAATCGGACTTCAAAAGCCATTGTATTCATCCCTCGACTAGGTATGAAGAATCTCTACCCATTTGTATCTTGTAACATTTGAGATACTATAAGGATTGACTCTATATTTTCCATATTAGTTTCTAGTGTGTTCATGCTTGTTTGATTTGCATAATCAATTAATCTTTCTCCCTTTGTAGGTCTTTATTTCTCATCTAGATGTTAATGGATTGGTGTTATGTAGGTTACATGGTTTGTGAAGTTGCTAATGATTGTTCTTATAGAGGAAACTAATTGGTTGTGTCTTGAATCATACCTCTCATCCATCAACCTCAATTTATAATCATTTAACATAGCCTTCATGTGAAGCACTGATGTGTAGGAGTCATTTTAGAGAGTGTGTGTTAGTAACTATTCCTTATTTTATCCACGAGTGTTATTAAAGGATCAAGTAGAGGAGACATAACATTGGTGCATCACCTTCTATAATATAGGGTTTCATTTCATATATTTATTCTATCCCTTTTCATTGGTAAAATAAGTAGGCTTAGTAGTTGAGTTTAGATGATGTATCAGAAGAGCTATCCCCAAAACTAGAGAATCACCTCACCCATTAGGCTACCCACACCTAGAGGTGATTCCATTATATCATTTGGATGAGGCAAACTTGAAACTCCCTACCTAAATGGTGAAATCTAGACTAATAATAATTTATAGCACACCTAATGGGACCAAAATTCAAGGAGGTTGGAGCACTCACTCTTAGTAGTTGATGACCTCAAGGAGTTTCAGACATTCTAGTGGTAATGTAACACTCAAGTTTCATGCCAAAGGTCATCACAAGGTCTTCATCCAAGGGTAAGGAAGGTAAATTTATTGAATTATCTTTATATTTTTTTAGAAGGAAGAGGTACCCTAGGTTTAATCCCTATCCCACACCACCTACTTCTCCTAGTCCTATTAAACATAGCCCTACTACAACTCCTACATCTCTAATGGATATACCTATAAATTAGGCCTTTGTACCCTTCAATGGTGGAAGCCCTCTAAACCTAAATCAATTTGATGATATCCTTGCTATTGCACTCAAAAGTCTCTGATACTTCACATGATATAAGTGTACCACTCCTATTGAACATACCAAAGACATTTCAAACCTTTGTTTTATGGATAATTTGACTTAAAATAATGTAACAATGAGCTTGCTAGCTATCTCCTTGAAAGGCAAACTAATTCAGTGGTATAACATTATAGCACCTTCCTCCATCAACACTTAGGATGAGTTTGGGGAGAATTTATGTAAACACTTTAAAGATATAAGTGACCCCTTATCCCTAATAGAATAATTGATCACAATCAAAAGGGATACTCAAGAGTTTATGGTAGATTTTAACTACAAGTTTCAAAAAACTTGGGATAGGATCCCAACAATAGATAAACCCACCCCAAATTATGTCTAATACTATTTGAGATCCCTCAATTATGATGTGGTAGTCATGATACAATCATTGGGTGGGAACACATTACCCGATGCCTATGAAGTGGAAATTATTATGTTATGAAGACTATTTACAACTCAAAGTGTATTATGGATGAATGTCTAGGGTTCTTTGGGTGAACACTGGGATGTAGTTGTAGGCAAACATTGGGATGCAATTGTAGGTAAACATCAAGATGCAGTTGCAGACAAACACTAGGATGTAATTATGGGTGAATGTTAGGATGTAGTTATGGGTTAACACCAACATGGACTTATGGGTGAATGCTGACATATTGTGATTGAGTTTTGGTGCAATGCAAACATTAGTGTATTGCAGGTGTACGCCTATATTATATGGGTGAGCATCAAAACCATGATGTTTTGCCATGATTTATTATAAATAGGATGTAATACATGTAGTACATGATGATTATTATGAACTAAGTTGTGAAAAGATAACATAGTGTGTAAATTTAGGTGCAAATTTAGGAGGGTTTGTTGAGTGCAGCTCCAAACAATATTTGTGCATTGTAATTGTGAGAAGACTAATTTGAGAGTGGATTGTACTCTTTTAGATTGTAATAAAATATGAGCAAGTGTTTCTTGGTATATGTATCCCACATTAGGTGAACCATGTTAAATTTGGTCTTCTTGTTGTGCATAATTATCTTCTATACTGTATGTATCTCTATTTATAGATATTGTTATTTTGATTTTATGAAATAGTTTTTCATTCATTTCTGTATTATTCCTATCAATAGGTATCTAAGCTTTAGGTTGTATTTGTTGAATTATTGAATCATAAGAAGGGTTATTAGTTCAAGTCAAAAGGTTGAAAAGTTCAACAAACAAAACTTTGGTCTATGGAAGATGCAAATGGAGGATTACCTCTATCAGAAAGACCTCCATGCTCTAATGGGAGGAAAAGTAAAGCCACCATTGGGTACATTAGATGAGGCTTGGGAAATGATTGATAAAAAATCACTTAGGTCCATTAGGTTATGCCTTGCATCTTCGGTCACATTTAATATGAGAAACCGTCTACTTATAATAAAATATTTTTAATGAAAAATTTATTCAATATGAAGATGTCTAAAAATGGTTTAGTTTCTGATCATTTGAATGAATTCAATACAATTATGAGTATGTTTAACTCTGTAAAAATTAAATTTGATGATGAATTTAGAGATCTACTTATTTTTTTTCCTTTCTAGAGAATTGGAATGAATTGGTAATGGTTGTGAGTAACTTGGTCTCTAATAATACAAGTTGAAGTTTAAGAATGTCATAGGAGTAATTCTTAGTGAGGAAATGCAAAGGAAAACCTATGGGGAAACATCTACTTTAGGTGATGCTTTGGTGGTGGAGAGTAGAGGGAGACAAAAGTATAGAGGAAAAAGAAAGCATGGAAAGTCAAATGTTCAAGGAAGGTCCAAATAAAGGAGCAGGATGACATGCTAGAACTGTGGAAAGCTAAGACATGCAAAGAAGGATTGTTGGTCTCTTTAAAACAAGAAAAAAAATAAAAAAGACACTAAGGAGGTGAATGTGGCAATAGGTAATGTTTATCAAGATGCATTAATTCTCTC
Organism: Torreya grandis; assembly: GCA_037957365.1. Lineage (NCBI taxonomy): Eukaryota > Viridiplantae > Streptophyta > Pinopsida > Cupressales > Taxaceae > Torreya > Torreya grandis. The sequence goes on from JARHVA010000157.1 coordinate 4,077,212, forward strand.
CATTGATAATATTATTGAGTCTTGGGTTTTATATTTAGGGGCTTCTTTTCATGTTACACCACATAGTCATTACTTTATTGATTATGTTCAAGGGAATTTTGGACTTGTTTACCTTGGTAATGATGAGCCTTGAAACACTGTAGGAAAAGGAAGTGTTTAGATCAAGATGTAGAATGGGAACACTTGGATACTAAAAGATGTCATGCATGTGCCCATGTTGAGACAAAATTTAGTATTTGTAGGGCAGTTTGGTAGTGAAGGTTACATGGTGACTTTTACAGTAGATTCTTAGAAGGTGATAAAGGGTGCTCTTATGGTAGCAAGAGGTAATAATTTTGGTACCTTGTACATATCAAGTAGTGTTGAATATTGTAATTTAGTTGCTATATATGCATATGTAACTTTGTAGTACAATAGGCCCAGTCACATGAGCCAAAATGGCATGAAAATTTTGAAGGATTGGTTGCCTAGATTAAAAGGGTCTGATTTAAATTTCTATGAAGACTATGTGTATGGAAAATATAAAAGGGTAAGGTTTCCCAAGGTTAGACCTACGAGGAAAGAGAATAAGTTAGAGTTGGTTCATTTAGATGTATAGAGGCTAGCTCAGGTATCTTTTATTGGTGGTTCATCTTATTATGTCACTTTTATTGATGATACAACTAGGAAAGTTTGGGTGTATTGCATTAGGAGAAAATTTGATGTGTTTGATACATTTAAAGGATAGAAAACCTTGGTTGAGAATGAAATAGGTCTCAAGTTAAAATGTTTTAAGTTAGATAATGGTGGGTAATATTATAGAAATGAATTTTTTGATTACTATCCAAAGAATGGAATTCACAAATAGAGGACATTTCCAGGAACTCCATAGAAAAATAGAGTGTTAGAAAGAATGAACATGACTATCATGGAGTGTGTTAGGACCATGAGGTTTCATGTAAGACTACCCCTTCAATTTTGGGTATAATTAGTAAACACGACTATATATCTAATCAATAGAGGACCTTCATCTACTTTGGATGGAGGCATACCTAAGGAAACTTGGTCTGGTAAGAAGGTTGATTATTCCTTTCTTAGAGTATTTGGTTGTGAAGCTTTTTTTCATATTGATATGGATGATAGGACCAAGTTATAAGCTAAGTTTGAAAAATGAACCTTTATTGGTTATGGTGAGGATGTCTTTGGTTTTCAAATTTGAAATATTAAGGAGAAGAAAATATAACGGTCCAAGGATATTGTATTTAATGAAAAATTCATGTATAAACTACAGTTTTAGGATCAAATAGTGGATTCCAAAAAAGAGTACACAATGTTGGAGGACATTATAGATAATAAAGTGTGTAAGAAACTAGGTTAGGCACCTACTCCACAAGAACCACAAAATCCTATGGTGAGAAGGTCTTCTAGGGTAAGAAGGGAACCTAAACATTTTTCTCCATATCTTAATTATTTATTACTCACTAACAATGGAGAGCTAGAGTGATTTTAAGAAGCAATGTAGGTAGATGTCAGGAAGAAGTGGGAGTAAGCAATGGATGAGGAGCCCCGGTCTCTCATGGAAAATTAGACTTGGGATTTGGTAAACCTACTTGAAAGCAAAAGAGCATTGTAGAACAAGTGGGTGTAAAAAATTAAAGAGGATGATGGAGGTAAGAAAAGGTACAAGGCCAGATTGGTGGTAAAGGGGTTTACATAGAATAAGGGAATTGATTTTTTTGAGATTTTTTCTCCAGTGGTAAAGATGACTTTTTATTAGGACTGTTCTTGGGATAGTGACAACAAAATACTTACACTTAGAGTAGTTGGATGTGAAGACTACATTCCTTCATGGTGATTTGGAGGAGGAATTATATATGGAGAAGCCATAGGGATATGATGTCATATGAAAGAATAACATGGTGTACAAACTAAAAAAGAGCTTGTATAGCTTCTAACAAGCTCCACAATAGTGATACAAGAAATTTGGTAGTTTTATGTTGGAATAAGGATACTCTAGGCGTCATTCAGACCATTGCATTTATATCAAGAAGTTTGATGATGATGATGAGTATGTTACTTCCATAGAGGCAAGTAAAGATATTATTTGGTTATAATAATTGCTTGAAGATTTAGGGCATAAGTAGGAGGAAGGGAAGTTATATTTTAATAGTCACAGTGTTATACATATAACAAAGAACTCTAATTTCCACTCTAGGATGAAGGATATATATTTGAGATACCATTTCATCAGGATAAATTTGGAAGAAGAGAAGTTGAAGTTAGAGAAGATTCGTACAAGTTAGAATCATGCAGACATGATGACCAAGGTGGTCATAAGGGAGAAACTAAAGTTATGTTCAGTTTCAGCTGGCCTTCACAAGTGATCATGAAGGGTTGAGAAAATTTCTTAGAGGAAATCAGTCTCCAAGTGGGAAATTTTTATTTTATGAAGACTATTTCCAACTTACAGTGTATTGTGGATGAATGTCTAGGGTTCTCCAAGCGAATGCTGGGATGTAGTTATGGGCAAACACTAGGATGTAGTTATGGGTAAATGTTAATATGTAGTTTTAGGTGAATGTTAGGATATAGTTATGGGTGAATGCCATGATACAGTTGTGGTAAAATGATAGCATGGAGTTGTGGGAAAATGTTTACATATTGTGATCGAGTGTCAGTGCGATGTGGGCATCAGTGTATTATGGGTGTACGCTTGTATCATATGGGAGAACATCAAAACCATGATGTTTTATTGTGATGCATTATAAATAGGATGTAATACATGTAATATATGATGATTATTATGAACTAATTTGTGAAAAGAGAGAATAGAGCATGTGAATTCAAGTGCAAATTTAAGAGGGTTTATCGAGCATAGCTCCATATAATATTTGTGTATTATAATTATGAGAAGATTGATCTGAGAGTGGATTGTACTCTTTTGGATTGTAATAAAATATGAGCAAGTGTTTCTTGGTGGATGTAATCCACATTGGGTGAACCACATTAATCTAGTATTCTTGTTGTGCATGTTTATTTTTTGTTCTTTATGCATCTCTATTTATAGATCTTGTTATTGTGATTCTAGGGAATAGTTTTTCATTCATTTATATATTATTCCTATAAAAAATAAGTACAAAAAACTATCTTATTCAAGTAGTAAAACTCACACCAATTATTCTTATGCCATTATTTATAGAGATGTATCATCATGTGCCTATCATTGCCCCCATACCTACACCAACTAATAATGAGCAGGCAGATACTAGTTAGGCAAATAGATTGGTCAAACTTAAAGGGTTTCTCAAGGCACAAAACAAAAATATAGTGGCATTGGAAAGGTAATAAATTACACCCCATAGACCCTATATCCTTATAAACCTTATCAATTTAATAGACCTCCACACCAAGCTAATCCTCAAGGGCAAGGGCAGATCACTCATGCAAGGCCATACAACAACTTTAATCATAACACTGCCAACACTTCTATAGCATTAGTTCCCATTAAAAATAATTATTCTCAAGAAGGAAAATGGTATGAACCTTGGGGAACACCTCATTAACAAGGTGTTATCTCAATTTAAGGTGCTAATCAAGCTCCTCCTATGCAAAATAATCAAGATCCTCCTACACAACACAAAGAAGTTCCTCATGTGCAACGTGAAGAAGTACCTTTTATGAATTAATAAATCAATAAGGAATGAGTGGGCAGTATACTAAATCAAAGGCTACATTTATTATATTTCAAGAAGGAAAAATCCTTTTGGGACATTGTGTAGTCAATTAGCTTGGAGGTGCAGCTAAAGTAGACAATCCTATTGCAGTCAATATAAGGGTTAAAAAAGGGTAGTGACTGGTGACTTATAGGTAGGGAGATCATCTCCTTTACCTTATCAACCACTTCAGAAGACTAATGAGAAAGATGCAACCCTTAAAGCTACACCACTCTAAAAGGGTCAAAATGGGAAAGGTCCATTCATACCACAATTCATTCAAGCTCCAAGTAGTGTTGTTGTTCCTAAATTGCATTCAAAGATTGGTGCCCCTCACATCAAAATTGTAAACAAGTTAAAGAAGGCTCATGTCACCATACCAATGTGGAACACATTACTCATTCTAGGGTGGAAAGACCTTATTCAAAAATATTTTTCAAAGCTTAATGTATCTTCCAATTAGATAGAAAAGGAAGGTGTAGTCTTAACCAATACTAGTCAACCTACTCAACCCCAATTGGCCAAGGTAGACAAACCCCCTCCCTTATATTTTTATATCATAATAGGGGATTAATTAGTAAATAACCATAATATAGATAGTGATGCAAGTACATATGTTATGCCAAAGTCAATAACAAATAAATTGGGTTTAAAATATGAGCCTAATTATAAGAGAGTATTATAATTAGATGGGTCTCCTACCAAGACATTTGGTGTGATTAAGGACCTAAATCTTATCCTAGTTTCTTTCCCAAATTTCACCATATCCCAAGATGTTATTTTGGTTTATCTACCCCTATTTTGCCTTATTTTTATCTAGGGACTTCACTATTAAGAAAGAAGGGTACCTATCTTTAGACTGGTCTTATATGGACTTTAGAACTAAGTATGGGACCAAAGTCACCATTAAGTCTAAACCTATCTCTAGGTTTCATTTATATCCCTACATGCCTAATCTATCGAATGTTAACTACACTATTATTAATAAATACGAACACCTTGATGATCAAGATAGAATTGTGCCACTTGAGGGCATATCAAACCTACTTCTTTATGAGTGGGTGATAGATAACTATGGATATGATCCTTCTAAGAGCACTGAGGAAGTAGGAGTAGGGATATATTGTATGCATGAGGAGAAGGTGGTCATACTATCCCTTACAAATCTATGTCAAGATAATGATGGAGTATGGATATTATTTTATGATGGCTCTAGGTGAAAGAATGGAAGTGGAGCAGGCATCATGCTCATTTCTCCATCTAAGCCAAATTATTTGCCACATTATGATTTCACGTTATGATTTATAGCCTTTAAACCATGGATTAATAGGGTTATTAGTGTATTATCATTACTTTGACTTGAAATTTATGACATATACTAGTATGGGATAGTGATATTATTGAATAGTATACATGATGTGGCAATTGTATTTTATTATTTTGTACATTGAAGATGTATATTTGCTAGTTTTTCATCATTGGTTGATATATATGATCATTCAGACTAACTACCTATTGTTTTAAGGTGGATGCAATATTTATCCTACACTCAAATCATGATGAGGGAGAGCATCATTGAAAAGGATTTGTTAGATGGGACGATTAGGTGATGATAAAGAAATTATTAGTGACCCTACACACATGCAATTAGATTTGAAAAAATTAAATATTTTAAATGCTAGTGTATAATTAAGTAAATATTGTTTGTGATTATATTAATATGAAAATTTAGTTCTTAATATACATTAGATTCCTTTAAATTAATTATCTTGATTTTTTAAAATAAATCAGGAAAATAGATATTAATTGCTAAATAGATATTAGTTATTGTAGATATGATTATCTAGCAATAAGAAACAATTATTAACTAAATATATAGTATTTAATAAATAATTATCCTTGTAATGATTACTTTCATGGAATTTAAGTTATCTTAATATGCTAACCATGGGTTATGGAAATCTAAATTTAGTCTTGAAAAGCATGCATGAGATTGCATTGAAAGATAAATTTAGGTATCTTTATTTAATTGGTCAACTTAGTCTATTATTTTAGATAACTTGAGAAATTTGGCATAATTTTTTAAATAAACAAAATAAAATGTTTTAAATATTAATTATGAAAGTTGAAAAAAAAAGATAGACTATGACTTGTAAATAAAAGATAACCACAAAAAAGTGAAGCTATTGAAAGATAAAATACCACGCATGGAAGGCAAAAGGAGAGATATGACATTCCATTGTATAATTATCATGAAAATAAGAGAGGATTTAATAAGGAAGTCTTTGAAGTTTTTTTCAAAAAATATAAGACATGGAAATGGGAGAAAGGAATAAATTAACAACGCTACATAGGGGAGAAAGAAAGAAAAGAAAAAAAGGCATATTTTATCAAACATGTAGGTTTTATAATTTATTTTATTGTGTGTAATGTAGGTGATAAAAGAGAGTAAATAGTAGATATGTTAAATATATTTATAGAACTATGCTTCATTTATTGCATATTATCTTTGGAGGTCAACATATTTTCTATAAGCTACATACTTATAGCGTATGCGTCTCATTTTTTAAGCTCAATATTTGAGTAAGGAATGTCTTATCCTTGATGTTTTAAGTCAAGGTAAGAATATAAATAATCCCTTTAGTGAAATATGGATTTGTATTTGGTAGTGTTATATACTGTTATAATTGCACCTTATTTCAAACTAAGTTATATACACACACACACACACACACACACACACACACACACACACACACACACACACACACACACACACACACACACACACACACACACACACACGCGCGCGCGCGCGCGTGCACACACACACACGCACACGCACACGCACACGTACACGCACACACACACACACACACACACACACACACATATATATATCCTTATTAGCAGTCTGATCAAATGGCGTATCATTTAAATTGTGGTCAACACTTTACACTATGAATTGAGAATCATCATTTGAATGATCAATGTCTATATATATATAAATAATCAAGAAACAATTTTAAAAAAATTAGACTATGTTATTTATATAGTTAGTATTATGAACTTAGATCTACATTTTAATAATATAGGTCAGCATTTCATTTCTTTAGGGTGCAATTCACAAATGTACATATATGTATTCCATATTGGAGTCTCAAAATTGAATGTTGAGTTTATAAATGAGAACATTGAGTATTTAACAATAAAGGCTGAGTCATTCGATTAAAATATTGAATTTATAAAACACCAAGTCTCCAAATTAAATCATCCAATCACTTAAAAATAATGCCAAGACTCTAAATGAAGTCATTGTGTATATGTTTTAAAATGCTGAAGTCATTACTATGTATATGTTTTAAATCATTGAATCCATTAAATGAAATTCTGAGGTTATAACATTTATGTTGAATATTTAATGAAAAACTATTGTGTCTAAATTTAAATCGCTAAAGTCTTTCAATGAGATGTTAAACACTATTTAAAAGTGTTGAGTCATACATCTAAAGGTTGAGTTTGTAATCATATAATAAAGGTTGATTTATATATTAAATCAAATAGACTTTAACCAAATAACTGAGTATATAAAAAGATGACTAAGTTTTGATAGAACGCTAAGTCCTTATTAACCATATCAATGCAAGATTGATTGTTTAGTGAAACTTAAATTTTACCTCAAATTTTTGTGTCATGGATTGAGTAGAGTTGCATTTTAAATAATAAGCATGATTATCTTGGGATTATTATATATTTTAAAGGCCGAGTTTTTTTTTAATAATAAAATTAAAATACACTTTTATTTAATGCAAGATTGAATGTTTGGTGAAAATTTATTTTCTTCTTCAGATTTTTGCATGGCTGTTTGAACCGAATTACACCTCTTAAGTTTCACAGTGAAGCATAATTGCACTTAAGAAATGAATGTATAATAAATATAAAGCTAAGTTTATATTTAAATGTTGTGTATATATTCATTGAGTGTATAACATAGTGTTTCATTGAGTCATGCATAAAGAACACCGAGTTTTTAAATAAAATCCTTAATAACTTGCATAATATCCATTTGGTAGATTTTCTAGCTTATCACAAATATTGGTTGTGAAATAAATAAATAAATAAGGTTCAAGCATACCTTTGATGACTAAGTTCATGTTAGTATCTATTATAAAATATTGTATGTGTTTGATCTAGCTTATAGAGTTAAATGCACCTTATTTCAAACTAAGTTACATATATGTGTTTGATCTAGCTTGTAGAGTTAAATGCATGAACGTAGATTGTGTAGATTTGAGACACATAAAAAGAAATTGGTGAAAGCCTTATATGATGGTTTTGAAACTAGAAGATTATTCTCTTCTATGATGAGATATAACTATGATTATCGATATTGAAATATATATTCTAGAGGGGTCTATTTGGTTTTAATACTCAAGTTATATCTTAAAGGTTCATGGAAGTTCTATTTAATAAATCTTGTAAAACCTTGACTTGTGTTATAAATAATTGTTAGTACATATATATGATGATAAATTTGAAAACCTTTGTATAGTACATATTGTGAAAGTATTTATATGTAAAAATAATTAAACTGTTATAGCATAAAATAGTGCATTGTGATGTGTGCTTAGAGATTATGTGTTTATCTAATTATTATTGTGAAATATAATCTAGAGTATACCTAGGTGGTATAATTTTGTACTTTCTTATTTAATAATTGTAGTGTAAGATTGATTATTCATGTTTGAGTAGAGTGCTATTGTATAATGAGCTATGATAATATGAGATATCATAAAATACTTTAGTTTGAATGTATATACCAAGATGGTATATACTATAGTTGTATGTTTAGACTCAAACCTAAGTTGATTGATTTAAGCATATGTGTTGGTTATTACTTGAATAATATATTTTGTAATAATTGGTAGGACATATTGTATGTGTGCATACAAATTTTAGAGTGTAAATAAATTTTAGGTTAGACTTATGTGTATGTTTGACTTATTTCATTATATATATACTTTTTAGAAAAAAGTTTATAATTCATTGGATTTATGACTACTTTGTATGATTGATTGTGAAAAAACAAGTAGTTGTGCCTTAAAACACTAGACTATGATAATATGGGATATCACAGAGTTTAGTTGTTTGGATATTATTGTATTAGTTGGAAAAATATAGTTTAATGTGAATTTTACTTGGGTGGTATAAAGTCAAGGCATTATTATTAAGTTTCATTCATGTGTTGATGTATTAAATATACACTTTGTTTACTCTTATGTTTAGCATGTGATGTGATACAATTGCTAAGATGAAGTATTTAGTTTGAATCTTGTATTTATATAATTTATGTTGAGATATTATCTTTTGGTACATGTGATTTACATGTTAGTGTAATATCTTGAAATAGAAATGGGCTATGATACACTACATGTTTAGTTTTAAAAATCATACACACTTGGGTACTTGCTTGTTCTCTGGATTCTCACATCATTATATCTACCTATCCATGAAGAGAGGGTCATTCCCTAATAGGGGGATTATATAAGATATTTTTGGTATGTGGTTGGTGTGAAAAAGTGGTCAGATGATGATCTCCCTCCCCACAATAGTACTACATACCTAGAGACTACACTTTAGATTCAATGATACATGAATTGGTTTGACTCAAGATCTAGAGGGATTGGTATCCATTTATTAGATTATGATGAATAACTAAAAGAAATGTAATTATAATATATATTTAAGTAATAATTGTTATATTGGTTGACCAACTGTAGCTATAGCTTAATGTATTTACTTTCCTTGGAGTTGTTTAAGATAAATATTGTATTTGATATTTAAAGTAGAAGTACTATTGTTATAAGTTATAATTTAGATATGTTGTAATATTTTATTATGTGAAATGAATGTTAAATAATTTGTTTTTAAAAAAAATGACTACATTTCTAAGTATAACATGAGGGGTTGCAACATGTAGTATCAGATTTGTATCTATAACTCTAGGACTTAATGAGTCCATTAGCATTTTTGTACCTTTATATTTAGTAGAGAAGAGAAATGTGAATATGTATGTGGTACATTGAGTGTGTAACCTAAGAGCATTCATACCCCCTTAGATTTGTTAAAAGGGTTGGTTTATTAAGTGTCTCATTGGTGATGATTGTATAAGGTGATTGGGTAGGTAAGAGCATAGCTTAGTTCTTGATTTATGAACAAGAGTTTCCTACCATATTTTTGATCTTTAGATTGAACACCTCAAGTGTGATTATGTCTTTATTGAATCACCTTCACCATTTATGTTTTATGTTATGAGTGTTTTAAAAGTATGGAGTGCTTCTCACTTAAGTAGATATGCATTATTTTTGTGTCTTACACAAATCTTAGGAGAGATAAATCCTGTAGGACCATTCTAGGTTAGCACCACCTAGTATGGTGGGAATTTTCTTGTAGTTAAATGTATATGTCTTAGATAAAAATTCTTGTATATTAGGAGTTTTCTATGTGGATTAGAATCCTTATATTTATATAGAATTGAGAAGAAGTGTCATTTCTCTTAGTTAGCTTAGAGGTGAGTTTTTATGTTTTCACTCTCCTCTTACATCATTTTTAGCTACTTAAAAGATTCATATTTTTAGGATGTTGATTTAAGTGTTTCCGTAGAAAACTTGTTTCCAAAATGTTATTTGATCTTATTTACCTTGAGTTCGTGCGATAGTGTTTCCTGCTTATTGTTGAGAGAAGTTGTAGGATTGGATAGATTCATGCATCTTTGAGGTTAGAATTTTCTTTCTGATTGTGGAGGTAGGTTATAATACTACACTTACAAGTATGGTAAGTGAATAGTGATTGGTAACGTGGAATTATGATGTTTCCTTTTACCATGTGAGGGTATGTAGTAGATTTAATTTTGAGATGTTAGTTCTTTATTTTTTCATTTTGTGACTTTATATAGTTACTATTATATCTAATTTGTGTACTAGACCACAAGGGGTGGTTAACATGAATTTATATTAACTATAACTGATTATAATTATTATGTTATTATATACCTTTATTTAGACTAATAATTTTTTTTGAATTATGTTGTTTTGAAGAATTATATATATACCTTTTGCTAGGAGAAAGTAGGGTATGGGATGTGTAGAACATCTTGGTAGTCTAAAATGGTATAGATAACTTTTTAACTCATTGTGTTCTAGTCATATAATCAAGGAGACATTATCTTGCTTGTTATTTTATAAGGTATTAAGGATGGTATAATCCTTAGCCTTTGTATGATATGTTAATTATGATATTATTTCCTCTTTACTATAAATATAACATTATAGGTTAAGTTACAGAATATGATACTAGTTATATTTGATTAGTAGCAACTTAATACAATCTTGGGATGATTTTATGACTTTTATTGTATGTATGTTATTACATCTAAAATCATTTAGAATATAATATTTATTTCTATGATCTATTAGTATATATTTGTGTTTCATTGAACCTTGTGTACATTGATGAGATCGTTAGGTTGTGGAGACCTAAGAGAAGAGTGGTGAATTAGGGACATGAGTTCTAAGTGATAGGATCATATTATACTTAACCTCACATTGACTTGAATTGAAGTTGAGTTGGATTTGATAGACTGATTTGTTGAATCCAAAATTTGACAGGTAAATTTTGTCAAATTTAATCATATGGCCATATGCATCTATATAATGGATGGGTATTCCATGATTTTATATACATTATATTTATAGTTCCTATTCATCATCATACTTGTCAAGAGATATGATTTAGTAGTGATAATATTGACATGTTATACTTATTTGAATCTATACAGAGTAGCAATAGTATTAACATATACACATCATTCTTGCTAGGTTCCCTAATACTTTTCTCCAAAATGAGAAATACATTCTTTAGGTTAGAGAGATGTGTAGAGGGGCTAAAATATTTTGTGGAACTCTCCTTGGTCAGTTGTTTTGACTTTTGTGATGATCTCATGTAGGCTTCTCTTACAGTTTTAGACCTCAGGGTGATCATGATAGAATCGATCAGAGTAAGTGACATTCATAAAAATTGTTTGCATGATAGAAAACATCACAGAGTAGGGTCTTATAAGACCAATACCCTGAGAATAGTGCTAATTAGAAGAACTAGTATGAGTTATTCAGTTAAAATTTTAGATTGGTTAGCATGATTTGATACTTGATACTATATTTTTATTCTTTTAAATTCTGTTTGTTATTTAAGAATTATTGTGTTAATGGGGGATGACCAATTTTAGGGGGGAGGATGTCACATATTGATTTCACCTTATGATTTATAACCTTTAATCAATGGACTAATAGGGTTATTGGCATATTATCATTGCTTCAACTTAAGCTTTATGACATATACTAGTATGGGACAATGATATTGTTGATTAGTATATATGATGTGGCAATTGTATTTTATTATTCTATACATTAAAGATGTCTATGAGTTAGTTTTGCATCAATGGCTGATTTATAAATTAGACTAACTACCTAATTATTCTGAGGTGGATGAAAGATTATTCCTACCCTTAGAGAATGAAGAGGGAGAGCATCATTGGAGAGGATGGGCTAGATGGGATGATTGGGCAATGATAGAGAAGTTGCTAGTGAAACTACACATACATATATTAGATTTAAAAATATTATATATTTTAAATGCTAGTGCATAATTAAGTAAATTTTGTTTGTGATTATATTAATATGAGAATTTAGTTATTAATATGCATTATATTCTTTTAGATTAATTATCTTGATTTTCAATAATAAATCAGGAAATAGATATTAATTGCTAAATATATATTAGTTATTATAGATAGGATTTTATAGCAATAAAAAATAATTATTAACTAAATATATAGTAGTTAAATAAATAATTATCCTTGTAAAGATTGTAATCATGAAATTTAAGTTATCTTAATTTACTAACTGTGAGTTATGGCAATCTAAATTTAGTCTTGAAAAGCATGCATGAGATTGCATTAGAAGATAAATTTAGATATCTTTATTTAATTGGTCAACTTAGTCTATTATTTTAGATAACTTAAGAAATATGGCATAATGATTTTTAAATAAAAAAAATAAAATGTTTTAAATATTATTTATGAAATTTAAAAAAAAAAAAGATAGAGTATGACTTGTAAAGAAAAGATAATTACAAGAAAGTGAAGCTATTGAAAGATAAAATGCCATGCATGGAAGGAAAAAGGAGATATTTGGCATGCAAATTTTGATGGATAATTAGCATGTAAAGAAGAGATGATTTAAGAAACAAGTCTTTGAATTTTTAAAAAGAAAAAGAAATAGAAGACACAAAAATTGGATAAAGGAAGAAATTAGTAATGCTACATAGGGGAAAAAGGAAGTAAAGAAGAAAAAAAGTGTATTTTATCAAACAAGTAGGTTTTATCATTTATTTTCTTGTGTAATATAGGTGATAAAAAAGAGTAAATAGTAGTTGCATTACACCTATTTATATAAATATGCTTAATTTACAATGTATTATCTTTGGAGGTCAACATATTTTTTATAAGTTGCATACTTATAGGGTCCATGTCTTATTTCCTAAGCTCAACATTACAGGAAGGAATGTCTTGTCCCTAATGTTTTTAATCAAGCTAGGAATATGAATAATACCTTTAGCAAACTATGGATTAGTATTTGGTAGTGCTATATACAATTGTAATTGTGGCTTATTTCAAACTAAGTTATATTATAACATCCTTATTACTATTTTGATCAAATGACATATCATTTAAATTATGGTCAGTGCTTTACACTGTGAAATATGAATCATTATTTGAATGACCAACATCTCTCTCTCTCTCTCTCTATATATATATATATATACATATATATATATATATATATACATATATATATATATATATATATATATATATATATATATATATATATATATATATATATAATTAGGCAACCATTTAAAAAAATACTAGACTACATTATTTATAAAGTTATATTATAAATTTTGATCTGCATTTCAAAAACATAGGTCAACGTTTCATTTCTTTAGGATGCAATTCATAAATGTACATATTTGCATTCTATATTTGAGTCTTAAAATTGAACACTGAGTTTATAAATAATAACATTGAGAATTTAATAGTAAAGGCTGAGTCATTCAATTAAAATGTTGAATTTTTAAAACATCGAGTCTCCAAATTAAATCACCTAGTCACTTAAAAATAATGCGAAGACTCTAAATGAAGTCATTGTGTGTATGTTTTAAAACAATGAAGTCATTACTATGTATATGTTTTAAATCACTAAATTCATTAAATGGAATTTTGAGGTTATAACATTGATTCTAAGTATTTAATGGAAAATTGTTGTGTCTAAATTTAAATCACTGAAGTCTTTCAATGAAATGCTAAAGTATTTAATGAGACACTAAGCACTATTTAAAATCTCTAAGTCATACATCTAAAGGCTAGGTTTGTAATCATATAATAAAGGTTGAGCTATATATTAAATGAACTAGAGTTTAACCAAATGGTTGAGTATATAAAAATATGACTAAGTTTTGATAGAACGCTGAGTCATTATTAACTACAATAATGCAAGATTGAATGTTTAGTGAAAATTTAATTTTGCCTTAGATTTTTAGTGTTGTATTTTAAATAATGAGCACGATTATCTTGGGATTATTATATATTATAAACACTGAGTCTTTTTAATAATAAAAATAAAGTATGTTTCTATTTAATTCAAGATTGAATGTTTGGTGAAACTCTATTTTCTTCCTCAAATTTTTGTATGGTTGTTTGAGCTGAATCGTACTACCCAAGTTGCATGGTGAAGCAAAATTACAATTAAAAAATGAGTGTATAATAAATATTAATTTAAGTTTATATTTGAATGCAATGTATATATTCATTGAGTTTATAACATAGTATTTTATTGAGTCATGTATAACGAACACTAAGTTTTTTAATGAAATCCTTAATGACTTGCATAATACCCGTTTGGTAGATTTTCTAACTTGTCATAGATATTGGTTATGAAATAAATCGATAAATGAGGTCCAATCATACTTTTAATCACTAAGTGCATGTTAGTATCTATTACCAAAGATTGTATGTGTTTTATCTAGCTTGTAAACTTAAAATCATGAACCTAGATTGTGTAGAGTTGAGACACATAAAAAGAAAATGGTGAAAGCCTTATATGATGGTTTTGAAACTAGAGGATTATTCTCTTCTATGATGAAAGATAAATATGATTAGAAAGATTGGAATCTTGATTATAGAGGGGTTTATTTGGCTGTAATACTCATGTTATATCTTAAAGATTCATGAAATTTATATTTAAGAAATCTTGTAAAACCTTGACTTGTGTTATAAATAACTGTTAGTACATATATATGATATTAGTTTTGAAAAAAATTGTACAGTACATATTGTGAAAGTATTTATATGTAAAAATAATTAGACTATTATAGCATAAAATAGTGTATCATGACGTTTGCTTAAAGATTATGTTTTCATCTGATTATTATTGTGCAATATAATCTAGGTTATACTTGGGTGGTATAATCTTGTACTTTCTTGTTTAATAATCATATTGTAAAATTTATTATTCATGTTTGAGTAGAGTGATCTTACATAATGAGATATGATAGTATGGAATACCATAGAATAATTTAGCTTGAATGTATATACCTAGATGGTACATAATGTAGCTATATGTTTAGACTCACACTTAAGTTGATTGATTTAAACGTATGTGTTCATTATTACTTGAACAATATGTTTTGTAATAGTTAGTAGGACATCTCATATGCATGCATACAACTTTGAGAGTGTAAATAAATTCTCATTTAGACTTATATGTGTATGTTTAACTTGCTTTGTTATATATGTATTTGCTAGAAAAAAATCTTATAATTCTTTGGATTTATAACTTCTTTGTATGACTAATTGTGAAAAAATTAGTAGTTGTGCCTTAGAACACTAGACTATGATAATATGGGATATCATAGAGTTTAGTTGCTTGGATATTATTGTAGTAGTTAGAAAACTATAGTTTAATGTGAATTTTACTTGAGTGGTATAAACTGAAGGAATTATTTTTGGGTTGGAATAGATAATAATGTAAGATTTATTCATGTGTTGATGGATTAAATGTACACTTTGTTTACTCCTATGTTCAACATGTGATGTAATATAGTTGATAGGAGGAAGTATTTAGTATGAATATTATGTTTATATGATGTATGTCAAGACATTATCTTTTGGTGTGTGTGATTTACATGTCAATGTAATATCTTGCAATAGAAATAGGTTTTCTATGATACACTACATGTTTAGTTTTAGAAATCATACACACTTGGGTACTTGTTTGTTCTATGGATTCCTACATTATTATATCTACCTATCCATGAATAAAGGGCCATTCCTTGATAGGAATATTGTGCAAGATATTTTTGGTATGTGGTTAGTGTGGAAAAGTGCTCAAATGATGCTCTCCCTCCCCACAAAAGTATTATATACCTAAAGGCTACACTTTAGAATTAGTGATACATGAGTTGGTTTAACTTGAGCTCCAAAAGGCTTGGTATCCATTTATTATATTAGGCTAAATGCCTAAAGGAAATGTAATTATAATATATATTTGTTATATTTGAACAATAGTTGTTGTATTAGCAAACTAGTCATAGCTTTGTCCTAGTGTATTTACTTTCCTTGGAGTTGTTTAAAATAAATATTATATTCAATATTTGAATTAGAATTAATATTGTTCTAAGTTATAATTTAGATATTTTGTAATGTTTTATTATGTGGAATGAATGTTAAGTAATTTGTTCTTAAAAAAATTATTACATTTTCTAAGTACAAATTGAGGGGTTGTAACAATATTTTTATGCCATAAGGCTATAATTAAAATGCACGTGTAATACAACACAATATGATGCCCTTATTAATGGGTTAAAATGGGCAAGGAGAAGAGGTATGAAGCTTTTAAAAGCTATGGGAGATAGTGAATTGGTATTCTATCAAGAGAGGGAAGACTTCAATCAAGAATCCATTATTAAAGTCATATAACATAGGGTTTGGGACCTCCTAGAGGACTTTGAGGCGTTTGACATCCACTCAATCCCAAGAGAAAAGAACCAACATGCAGACAAACTAAAAGTAATAAGGGCAAAATATGACATCCCAAGTGAAGTTAATAACTTAAAGGTTTAGTCACAAATCAAAGTGGTATGCAGATCATTAGCACCTATTAATGAAGTCAGCTAGTAAGTCTTTGATAGTGATAGGTAGATATCATGTTTCTTGCACTAAGAGGTAAATTTTTTCTCAAGGAATCAAGGCAAACCTCAACAAAGTATGGTGACTAGATTATTCATTTGATGACCAAAAAAATTCCTAAGGGATTAGTGAACCTTGAGAACATATTCAATGAAGATGATCTGTTGAGAAGAGATAAAGTTAGTATGTCAACCAAGGAAGAACATTATGATAAGGTCACCATTTTAAAGGAAGGGCTACTCAAACTAGGCAAGGTGAACACTAGAGAATAAAGGATTGTTTTCATAGAGTTGTGTAAGGAGTTTGTAGACATATTTTCTTGGAAATACATTAAATTAAAAGGGTTTAAACCATATTTAGCTCTAAATACCATAGATTTGGAGGTAAGTTCCAAACATTTTAGGTAGAAGCAAAGACTGATTAACCCCAAAATTGAACTCCTCATGAAGAAATAGTTGACTAAACTAATTGAGTCCAACATTATATTCCACATCAAACACTCTTCATGGGTGGCTAACCTTGTGCCTATAAGGAAAAAATAATGGGGAGATAAGGTTATGTGTAGACTTCAAAGATCTTAACAAGGTGTTATTGAGAGACCATTACCCCTTGACATCCACAGACCAAATTATTTAAAAGGTTTTAGGTTCACAATGTTTCTCCATACTTTATGGATACTCAAGGTATAACTAGGTGTTGGTGAAGGAAGAGGACCAACACAAGACTACCTTCACAACTAAGTGAGGTACTTATACTTACAAGAAGATGCCCTCTGGGCTATCCAATATAGGAGCCACCTTCTAAAGGGCAATAGATGTAACCTTTCAAAGACTAATAAATGATATTGTGCTCATATATCTTGATGAAATTATAGTAATATCAAATGATGCTAAAGATCACTTGACACTAAAGTTGATATTTGAAAGGTGAGGGAAATATGGGGTCTCTTTGAACCCCAAAAAGTGCATTTTTGTAGTCCATGAGGGCAAAATTTTAGACCACATTATGTATAAGGAAGGAATCTCCATATAACCTAAGAGGGTGAGTGAAATTTTATTCCTATCATTTCCCAAGCATAAGAAAGGATTGCAAAGTTTCCTAGGTAAGATCAACTTCATTAGAAGGTCATTCTTGTATTTGCTAAGTTGGTTAGACCCTTAACTTATATGGTCAAGAAATAGAAAATGAGTGTTTACATGTGGAACTATATGAGGTTTCATAGAGATAGTATAGGTCTTAAAATGGTTGTTTCACATAGTGATAAATATAAAAATGTGCCTTTTTAGCCTAATAGCCCTCCTTGAGCTCTCCCATCACAGTATGCCAACTTGAATGACAAATTTGGATGCTCTTATATTGTATGAAGAGTTACATGGGGCCTAGTTCTCTTATAGGAATTTGAGTAACACTATTCACTTTCCATCCATGGTGGAGAGAGATTAATATTGGGGGGAAGATTTATGAATGATCCTTAAGATTGTAGGCATGCCCAGACTACCTAAAATAAGTCAGAGAGGTTCCAACCTTTGCTCAAATATCACAAGACAAGATGCATGGGACCAAGATATATTATATTAATTTTAATGGGTATATTCACTCAATATTTTTGGCCTTAAGGTTCCAATATAATCCTTGTGTTTTATGAAGCATCGTTAAGATGGTAGGCCACTCCAAACCCTCCAAAACCCTTATAAAGAACATGATGGACAAGAAGTTGTCTTAATGATTTCAATGGACCTAAAACACATTAAAAGAATCAATATGACACCTATAGTTCCTATTTTCCCCTTGTGAACCAGAAATTTGGCACACATGGAGGTAAATATGTAGGGAAATGGCTTATAATGTCTGGTTTTAGGATTATTTTCATGGTTTCTAGGCATGTTTGAGCTCCTAAGTGAGTTCGAAGGTATATTGTAATTATGTAGAGATGTAATGACCTCAAAAAATATATTTTTAAATCCCTATAGTGGTACAAGAAGTCCTAATGAGGAGACTTGAAATCAAGAGGAGAGATAACCATCATTTGCATTGAGAAAAGAGTATTGTAGGTCTACTCACATAGTGAAAATGTCTCTTTAAGGTGTAAGAATAATTTTATAAACCTATCCAAGCCATTATTAGGCTTATCACTCATTTGAAAGTGTATAAGTCTTAAGTATCTCACTCACCAAGGTGTCTAATGTATTTTATAGACTGTAAATGGCATGAAGGGTGGTAACTAGGTGACTAATGGCCATGTTCAAACATGTAACTACCTTCCCAAAATAGGTGCATGATATATATTGAATATCAAGGAGTAATGGATCAATTTCAAGGATAATGGTGCCTTAATGGAGCCAATTATGACTAGAAATAGGCCATCCACCACACTTCTATGCCCAAAAGGCTCATTAAAGGCCACTATGCCACCAAGACAATGTATGGGGAGAGTTATGAGATTGTTTTTCTACCCCTAATTCATTTTTTAAATTATTTTCATATGAGTGATTGTCATTATTTCCTCTCCACTCCATCTCTATTCCATATTATCCCCCCCCCTCTCTCATGTTCTATAAATTGGAATTCAAAAGCCATTGTATGCATCCCTAGGCTGGGTATGATGAAACTTTGCCCATTTATATCTTATAGCCTTTGAGATAATACAAGGATTGATTCTACCTTCTCCATACTAGTTCCTAGTGTTTTTATGATTTTTTAATTTTCATAAGTGGTTGAACATTTCTCCATTTTTAGGTCCTTATTTCTCACCTATATGCTAGTGGATTGGTCTTATGCAGGTTGCATGATGTGTGAAGGTGATAATGATTATGCTTGAAGTGGAAATTAATTGGTAGTGTCTTTAATCAGACCTCTCATTCACCACCCTCAGGTTATGTTCATTTATCATAGCCTCCATGTGAAGCACTTATGTGGAGGAGTCCTTTTGGAGAGAATGTGTTAGTAACTAGTCATTGTTTTATCCATAGTGTTGTCAAAGGATCAAGTAAAGGAGACATAACATTGGTACATCACCTCCTATAGTATAGGGTTTGATTTCATGTCTTTATTTTATCCCTTTTCATTGGAAAAATAATTAGGCTTAGTAGTTGAGCTTAGATGATGCATCAGGGGAGCTAGCCCCAAAACTAGAGACTCACCTCACCCATTAGGTTACCCACACTTAGAGGTGAATCTATTGTATTAGTTGGATGAGGTAAGATTGAAAATCCCTAATTCAAGGGTGTAATCTAGACTAATAAAAAAACTCAAATTCTTGCACAAATAGTGAAGAAAATGAACATCATGCAAACATCTAACACCTCCTAAATGATGCAATTACAAAATCATTTATTCTACATGGCTAATCAATATCCCATTCTTCTCCCTCAAAATAATCAAAATTTTATTCCTCCATCTCTTAGAGATGTTGAGGGTAATGTCATTCCCTAACCTATCATGTATAATAAGATGATTCAACACATTCAAAATGATCCTTTATTCCCTTTCATTGTATCCATTGACATTGGTAATATATCTCCAACTATTAAATATGATGGGACTAAAGACCCTATATTTTTTCTTAAGGCATTCTACAATATTTATAAAGAGTGGATCTAAACTAATACTTTCACCACAACCAAAATATTAGTTAAAACCTTTACAGGTGATGTATTAGAATTGTATACCTAACTTCCCCAACATTGTATATGGTAACTAGAGGATTTATCCAATCATCTAGTTAAAGAATTCCAACATAATGATCTTCCCAAAATTTGCCTTAGTCATTTCATTAATTCTAAGTAGTCCCTTGCCAAATTAGCTCATGATTTTATCAAATGATTGAAATATTTGGCTCACAAGGTTGATCACAACATGATTATTGAAAAATTGTTTAAAATATTTATAACATCATTAATACCTTCACTCCAATACAAGTTTCAAACTTTCACTCGCCAAAATTTAAATGAGGCTCTTGACCAAACTAAGCATAAAGAATTCTTAATAAAATAGTTTGAAACTAATACTAAAATAATCAAATTATCTTTTACACATTCAACTAATTCAATAACTGACAATCCTTCTCAACCCAAACCAAGAGTATCCAAAGCATAAAATCCCCAACCTTCTCATATTACATTAACTATGCAACAAATGAAATAATTTTTAGTTCCCTTGAAACCATTTACATACCCTAATAATCCCCCTACTTGGTATGATCCTAATCAATTTTATTGGTTCAATATCGATAGAGTTCATTCCCATGAAACATATAAAGGGATTACAAAATTTGTCATTTTTTAATGCTTGGCAATTCATTTAATCGTGATTCCATGATCAAAATCCATCATCAAGATTAAATTAATGTTTCTCAAAAGAAACAAGCTTTCAAATATTTTTCTTATAACAATCCAAAATATTTATCTATATATAACCCTCAAAAAGAAAAAAAGGATATTTTTGCAATTGATGTTGATTACAATCAATATTACACCAATTCCCAATATGTTAATGTGGCTAAGGTCAATTATCAATGCAAACCAACCTAGAAAAATCCTATTACCAAACCAAATTGTCTTTAGAAGATCAACTTCTCAAAGATACTAATAATACTCACTTATCTTTGAAAACCAATGAGGAACCACCTCCTCCCTCTAAAAATCAAATCACATCTCTTCCTCCTAAACATATTTTACCTCCCAAGCCTCATATTAGTTCTTCTTCTTCCAAACCTCATTAGAACTTATTATAAGAACTCAACTCTATGCCTTGCAAAATTCCTCTCATGGAGTTAGTTCACACTTATCCTTATCATCATAAGTTCTTAATGCAACAACTCTAAGAAATTGAATAAACATCTCCCTTAGAATAGGAGCCATATTCTCATAAGACTCAACCAACAAAAGTTCATACCATTGAACCACCTCCTCCCTCTAAAAATCAAATTGCGTCTCTTCCTCCTAAACATATTTTACCTCCCAAGCCTCATGTTAGTTCTTCTTCTTCCAAAAATCATTATAACTTATTATAAGAACTCAACTCTATGCCTTGAAAAATTCCTCCAATGGATTTAATTCTCACTTATCCCTATCATCATAAGTTCCTAATGCAACAACTTTAAGAAATTGAATAAACATCTCCCTTAGAATAGGAGCCATATTCTCATAAGCCTCAACCAACAAAGCCTCAACCAATGAAAGTTCCAATCCATTTGTCCTTCTTCAAAACTTCCATAGAGTTCCACAAAGAAGTCATGATCAATGGTGAAATCCTCTTTCAAACCTATGATCCACCCTTATTAAAATATACATTAATGCCATGCTCACTCATAAAGTATTAGTAGATGAGGGGTCAGGAATTAATGTGACATCTCTTTGGCTCATTAAATGGCTCAGATATATCAAAGAGCATCTCAAGAAAACTAATTTGACATATTTTGGATTTAACAAGACCAATCAAAATCCACTTTATTTTGTTTGTCTCATTCTTACTATTGGACCCAAAATTATACGTACTAAGCTTATGGTCCTTGATTTACCATTATCTTAAAATATACTCCTAAGATGCTCATGGACTCATCACATGAGGGTTATCACCTCTTAAAAAAGAAAATGTATCAAGTTCATTTCATAATGGAAAATTTTATAAACATGAGGTTGATCCTAACCCATGGATTGTTTATATTCTTAATCCTAAACATCAATATTGAATTCCCATTATTCCAAAGATTAATCATGCCCCTTTACCTAAGTTCATTAATATGCATCCTGATTTACATGTCACTCTTACTAATATTAATGATGATGAGCCCAATGATTTCAAAAATACATGCAATACTACTAATCTACCTCCTTACATCTCATCGTGGCTACCTCCTTCCTTTCTACCTCATGATCATACCATCCCTCTTATCTATGAGATTACCAATTTCCCACCTCCATTAAATGCACATGAAGCATCTTATACAGAAGATGAATTCACTTTTAATGACTATGGAGTGGCCAAATTATTTCAAGATCCTTTAATTATTTCAATGCGTAAATTTAGCAATTTAGGTATCTCACCTTTAAAATTTCCTTATGAGTCACAAGCATGTACTATTTATCCAAAATATGATGATAACTACATTATGACCCAAGCTCAATCAAGAGATTTGTATTTTAAACATTATCATAAAACTCTAGACAAAATACACGATTTTAATCATGATGCTTATACTATTTCCATGGATTTCAACTTAGAACCTGAAGGTCATGTACCTATAGTCAATTATTTTCTTCTCAATACTCCTTAGGTGGTTGAACAAATCTTACCTCTCACATCTTTTGAACTTATGGATCCTTATATACCTCCTATCACACTGATCATTATACCCAATCCTCTTCCCATAAATAATGTTAAAGATACACCAATTGAATCCAATCAACCTTCCACTAAAGTTATACCTATTCATGAGATCAATCTCAATGCCAAGGCCACATGTGTGTGCTAGATACATTCTAAATATGACTACCTTGGAAACAAAATTATTAATATTGAAGTATATTTGGAGTATTATGGACCTCTACCTAAGTTACCTAGCAATGAATCCATCCTTGAATTTCTCCATGCCCAAGAACCTCAACTCCCTTGGTAACATTAAAAGCTTGTAAATTTCAAGTGAAAGGCCCCTCATTTAAAAAAATTCATTATTAGTATTTATCCTAAAAATAATTCCATTTCCTCTCCCTAATATGACATATCATTTTCAATATGGAAATGCTATGCTTATCGAGGAAACTATAAGAATCGAATATGGAACCCCTCATGCCCTCAACCTATAACAATTTATAGATAACTCATACCAACTAAACATGATAAATTTAGCTTATTATTTGATAAATATCATGAGACTTTATCTTGGTCATATGAGGACATGCTTGGCATCAATCCTAGTATCACAGTACAAAACATCATCACATATCTTGATGCCAAACTTATTTGGCAAAAATAGTATAAATTTCCCCTTGAAGTTTATAATTTATGCCATAAATACATTATTAAACTTTTTGATGCCAAATTTATCAAACCTATGGAATATTTATAATGGGTCTCTAACATTGTCCCTGTTCACAAAAAAATCACCATGGTTATTCATATTTGCATCAATTTTCATAATCTCAATCTCGCTTGTCTTAAGGATAACTTCCCATTACCTTTAATAGATACCATTGTCGATCCCACTATTGGATGTGAAATTTTGTCCCTCATGGATGGTTTTTTGGGTTATAATAAAATTCATATTGGCCCCAAAGAACAACATAAGATAACTTTCACCACATAATGGGGCACATATTGCTATGTTAAAAGGCCCTTTGGCCTTAAAAACATCAGAGCTACTTATTAATGGGCTATGAATCATTTTTCATGACCTTATCCATAATATTATGGAAACCTATGTGGATGATCTCATTTACAAATCCAAAAGCCACAAAACTCATCTTTTTAATCTTTCCATCATCTTCAATCGACTCATCAAATATAAAATTAGACTAAACCCCCAAAAATGTGTTTTTGGCATCACATTTGGTAAAATTTTAGGGTTTTTGGTCTCTCATCATGGTATTGATGTTGATCCTGATAAAATACATGCTATAGTCAATATGCCTATTCCTCACTCCATTCTAGACATTCATACTTACCTTGGAAAGCTTGGGGCAATCTGATGATTTGTCCCTAAAATGGTTTATGGAAATTATTATGTTAATTACCTTCTTAATAAAGGTAATTCTCTTGAATGGACTAATCTTTGTTAGAAAGCATTTGACAACTTGAAAGAATAATTACTCCATCTACCCACCCTTCATATACCTTTTAATGACCATCCTTTAATTTTTTACACTTCTTCCAAATCCATATCAGTTGGGGTAATACTTACCCAAAAAGATGATATTGGAAGAGAGTATGTTATCTACTATATTATTCAAGGTATCATCAATTACAAAAAATGTTATACCAAATTAGAATGTGATTGCCTAGCTATCTATTTTGTAGCTGAAAAGCTCTGTAATTACATGCTTTATCAAACAACTTATGTCATAGTTAATTTTCACCCACTTCATCACTTATTATCTAAAGCCTTTCTCCTTGGAGATATAATTGGCAAGCAGATGGTTTTTTTAATGTAATTTTATCTCCAAATCATCACACAAAAAAAATTCAAATGATAAGTCATTACTGACCAACTTGTAACATTACCCATACCTGCTACCAACATCTTTAAGATAGTCTCCCCAATGATAACATCCTTTATATTGAAGGTCTTAATCAAGCCATCTCTCTTAAATATTACTTCCATAACTTCATTATTGATTTATAATTAAGTAATCAAGAATATTCCTACATCATCCTTGATACTACTAAGTCTAAAGTAGTCATCAAAGAACTTCTAGAAATCAATGTTGATTTACATGAAGACACATGAAAACTTCATTTTGATGGTGTCAGATTTATTCAAAGAGATAGGTCAGGTTATATACTCACTATTCCACATGGTGAAATTATCCCTTTGAAATTTTAGTGTACCTTTGATGTCACTAATAACATGGAAATATATGAAGCATTAATCCTTGGCATGAGTGTGATAATTGACTTAGATATTGTATATATTCATGCTTTGGGTGACTCCCAACTCATCTACCAATAGGTTAATGGTGATTATTAATGTAAAAGTGAAAAAATTATTGATTATAATCAAATGGCCACTACCCTTGCCAAATAATTTACCTCTTTTACCATCAAGCCCATTCTGAGAGATAAAAACTCTATCACTGATTCACTTGCTTCTTCAACATCTTTATTTCATCCAGACTAAGTTATCATTGATTTTAAATTCCTTATTCAAATAATAAAGTCCCCATATTCCATTTAACCACAAGATGCTCTCATTTGTCGTATTCAGGCTATCACTATACTCTAGAGCCCATGGTACAAATACATTATCCAATTCCTTGAGCATCATACTTATCCTCTGAATATGGATTCCTGTGAAATGACTTTAATTCACAAAAAAGATTTCAAATATGTCTTTAGATATAACACCCTTTATTATCATAATGCCAAAGGTACCCTAATCCATTGTGTAATGAAAGAAGAGGTTCCCCCTCTCCTTGAACAAACACATGGGGGCATTTGCAATGGTCACTATAGTAGACATGATATAACATGTAAATGCCTATGTATGGGATACTTTTAGCCTACTTTCAAAAAGAATGCTATCAAGTTTTATAAAAAATTTAGTCCTTTACAACTTCATGATGATATAATCCACTCACCACCAGTCGAGATCCAAATTCTAGAATCTCTTTGGCCATTCTCCATGTCGGGATTAGATCTCATAGGAAAACTACCTAGATCATAAGATGGGCATGTTTTTATCATCACAGTTGTTGAATATTTTACCAAATGGGTAGAAGCCATGCCTCTCATCAACTTCATAGGAATTACTATTTATGAGTTCATCCTCAATCAAATCATTTATTGTTTTGGTGCTCCCCATACTATCATTTGTTATAATGGTATACATTTCAAAAATAAGGATGTGAAACATCTATGTACTGAATTCAAAATATCCCACAAATTTTCCACACCCTATCATCCATAATGTAATGGCCAAGATGTGGCCACTAAATAAATTCAATAAAATTATTCAAAATACCATCCATGAAACTCAAACAGATGGCATCTTCATTTATATCCCATGATTTTGGCCTTTCACACTAACATACATATTGCCACTGGGGTAATATTTTTCTCACTAGTCTATGATTTTGAGTCTATCTTACCATTAAAAGTTGAGCTTCCCTCTCTACATATATCTCTTCATGATATCATATCCAATGAGAAATTAGATGAAGCTCACATTCATTCTCTTGATCTTCTTGATGAACATCATTTATCCGCTCTTAAACATAATCACCAGTGCAAGGTTCATATTACCAAGCAACATAACAAATTTCAATATTGGTGATCTAATCCTTAAATTAGACTATACCCATGATAAAAGAAGGCAAATATGCCCAAAAATGATCAGACCCTTATTTAGTGAAAGATATTCTTGGTCATAACACCTATCACCTCCAAACTAACCAAGACCATTATTTCAAAGAGCCCACTAATGCACAATTATTGAAAAAATACTTTACTTAAAAATATTTCCCTTCTTATAATACTTATAAATGTTATTCTACTAACATTTTTTTTAGCATTTCTTCATGGGTCTCACCCTCTACAAAATTTTCTCTTTCCACAATCCTCAATTCCTTTTCTTGGTCCTTTGCTTTCTCTTTCTCATGATTTGAATTGTAAAATCATGGATAGGACCCAGTCTTCATCATGAATTCCTTTTGATTTCATATCAAATTCATTATTCCCTAATGCATGTTACACCCTCTTAGGTTTTTATTTTGTGAGTTGTAGTGTAAGACCATAGATAGGACTAGGCCTTCCTCACAAATACCATCTTTCTCATTTTTATTTTTTGAATGCTTTATTAATGCTCTTGGGTTTCTCTTTTATGAGTTGTAGTGTAAGACCATGGATATGACCATGTTAGGAAATAATATCCCAAATATCATGTTCAATTAGTAAAAATATATAAAAATAAGATATAAATAAACAATGACAAATAATATCACTAGATAACATGAGATATACATAGAAACCCTTGACAAACAATCAAGGGAAAAACCACAGGAAAACGGTAGCATCCAATCTTCTTATAAAATTCAATAAGACCTCTCCACAAATATTCCTCACAACACTCTCATTTATTACAATGATTTCACACAAGAATCATACAATGCTATCCAAATATGTCAAACAAACAAGATAGTTATAACAATACTCAAAGCTTCTACAAGCTTCTCTAAGCTTATACACTTGCACTCTAACTTTACAAGAGTACACACCTTACTTACTTTAATAGAGAGGTATACATTTATAGATTATAAATAGAGAGTTATAATTTGTATCTTTCACATGTTCTTGGTCAAAATATTCTCCCACTTTTGACTTGAGGATCCCACCTCCATGTGATTCAAAGATGTTATGCCCCACTTTACATGGGCCTTCAATCTAGAATAATGATCCTTATCCCCACTTTCTCATGTGCATCCACATGAGTCAAAATATTCCTCAAATTTTGACTTAAATAACATGCACACAATTAAAGAAAAAATTATTATATGATATTTTTATTATCTCCCACATGCACCCATAAGTCAAGGGTCAAGGATGGTACCCCACATGTTCCCCACATGTGATGTAAAAAGGTAACCCATGTGCCCAAATGAGAAATGTGTCCCATTTATATTTCCTACATTTCTAACAATGAAAGATAACCTATGGGCCATGCCACATCACCTAAAGTACCATATCACCTTCCCAATCACCATTTCCACTTCATAGGTACAGTCACTACCACCTCATCATCACAGTCACCTCCTACTCACCACTATGAATAGTAACTATCACCTCATCACATGAATAATGGCAATGCATAGTGACTAATGAATAGTGTCATGTGAATAGTGACTTCACATCCTAACATTATACCAATTAAAATCAATAGACATAGGCTTTACCATACCTGTGTACTCTTCTATCTAGTTGTCAATATCTAGTTGTCAACCATGCCCTCTGCTACCCTGACATAAACCTAGTAGATGTTTTATTACACTTCTAAAAATTCTATATCTTGATTGGATTTGTCAAAATCTACTCTTCCATATAATATTACAAGACTTGAATTGATTCATCACTTCTCATAACATATTTTAATCCTCTTATCAAAATTCTTCCATGATCTGCTCACAATTCCCACTACTTAAAAGTATCCAGTCTAGTGCTCACCATGGAATCATGAGGATTCCTAATCCTCATGAATAGAATACATAGGACAATAATATGTCTTCTCCTATATAATATGATGCTCATAGGAAGACAACTCAAACTAAAATAGGTAGGTTACTTCCTTGTTTTTCCATCCTTATGCATATCCATCCTCAATTTGTTCCTCATACCACCTTCATCATGTTCTTGTCACTGAGTCATCATACCAGTGATCATGTTGGGACATACTTATAGCATGCCATCAACACATATAACAACAACCTATGATAAAAAATCTAGATCTCCATGAAGGTACCATTGCACTCCCATCCATAAATATGCTTCAACTCATATAGTCTTCAATATACAAAGCATCAACTCTTTACCTCATCCTTATAGCCCTCTAGCTATTTTATCTCTTATAGAGAGGTGACCATGTAGGAATCAAGTTAATCCAAAATTGAATAGTAAAAAATGCATGTAGCACTATTGATATTAGTTAAAAAAAATATGACATATAAGTCAATACCAGACTTGTCCTCATAGCCTATAGCTATCAACCATGCCCAAACATGGCATAAGTGGACCAATCACAGATCTAGGGAAGGTATCGTGCTACTCAGTGCATCAATGAACCTACTATTTTTTTGAGCCTCAAGAATGCATCTGAAATGCATCATGCTATATCATATGTCCAAACATATGGCCTTCTCCTTCTAGGAACACTAGGTCTCACTTTTTCTTCTTCATCTTCTCTTTACACTACTTCAGATAGGTATAAGTTTAGGTGTCTATTATACATATTATTTTGCATGGATTTTCTTGTCATCTACAACATCTCAGCTAAAAAAATGTGGTTAGCCACATCATTCACCCCTTATTCTTTGTTGTTGATAACTACACTTTCTCTTCATTTCAAATCAAGCCTAGACATCAACATGTGCTTTAAACTTCACCCTCTTATAGGGATTGCTTCTAGATAACATCACATTACCCTAAAAAATATATGATGTTGTTGACTCTTCACATAGTAGATATAAGGAGCTATAATATTCCCCTTTTTCCACCACTAGGTATTCTTTGGAAATTCTACATTTACCATTACCAAAGGTATAAGAATACCCTAACTCATCCAACCTCTTAATGGACATCATATTCTTCTTCAACACAAGAACATGACACACATCCTTCAACATTTTGATTCTACCATCATGTAACCTGATCCTTGTATCCCTTCTTCCCATAATCTCTAATAGATGATCATCACCCATATAAATAGACTCTCCACTACATGGCTAGTAACCCACAAACTAATCGCTATGTGGAGACATGTGAAAATATGCTCCTAAGTCCAACACCTAGGCATTATCACTTGATTTATTACTACTAAGGAAAAAAGCCTCATGTGATGTCACTTCCTCTAAATTTTCTATGTTGGTCTCAGTTAAAGGTGGATTTTGATTTCCATCGTTCTCCTCATTCTTCAAATGTAAACAATCCTTCTGTAAATGTCCCAGTTTTCCATAATGCAAGCACCTAGTCTTCTACTTGGGTCCTCTAGACTATGATCTAGATAGTGATATTCCTTGTGTGCTTTTCTCACTATATCTCCCTCTCAAAAATAAAGCTTAATTACCCTAGGATGCTCTAGAAGACATTATTCTCATCTCTGCTCTAAGCAATGTTGCAACCACATCATCAAACTTAAGATTTGTTGATGATGAATTATTGATGGTTTTTACCACATGATCCCAACTATTTGGTAGAGAACATAATAAGGTGATAGCCTTGTATTCATCCTACATCTTCACATTGATGGAGATTAGCTTGCTAACAATAGTGTTGAACTCATCTAAGTAAGCAGTAATGGATGAACTCTCCTTCATCCTCAAACTATATAGCTACTTCTTCATAATACTTTTATTATAGTTGAATTCATTTGGTATAGATTGTTAAAATTCTCCCATAATTATTAGAATTCTTCTCCTCAACAACATTAAGTATCATAAAATCTACAAGACATACACAGATGGTAGAAACTACATTTCTATCCATCTTGTTCCAATATTCATCTATCATACTATTATGTTTACTTGAAAGACCCTTCAAGGTTGGAGCTTGGTCATTCTACACCAAGAGATCTTCCACCTTCAAATTTCATAGGGAAAAATTTATGTCATCAAATTTATCTACTTCAAATTTGGTTACTCCTCATGTCATTATAGTAGCTCCCATTTGCATAAAGTTCCATCACTCAACAAAAAACACTCACACAAAAGTTTTTCAAATAGCCTAGCTCTAATACCAAATGTTAGGAAATAATATCTAAAATAACATGTGAAAGTAATAACAATGCATAAAAATAATCTATAAATAAACAGTGACAAATAATATCACCATATAACATGAGATATATGTGGAAAACCTTGACAATAATTAAGGGAAAAACCATGGGCCAATGGCAACATCCACTCTTCTTATTAACTTTAGAAAAACCTCTCCATAAATATTCCTCATAACACTCTCCTCTATTACAATGATTTCACACAATAATTATACAAGGCTATGCATAACCTTCAAACAAACAAGCTAGTTACAACACTACTCAAAGCTTCTACAAGCGTCTCTAATATTCTACACTTACACTAACTTTACAAGCTTACACATATTACTTACATAAAGAGTGAGTTAAAAAATATATAGAATACAAAGGATATAAAATAATTAAGGATGAGAGAGAGAGAGAGAGGGAGGAAAAATGCACCACCCTCCATGTGGCCCTCATTATTCATCAATAATGAACTTTATCTCCTTCACATGTGCTTGGTCAAAATATTCTCCCACTTTTGACTTAAGGATCCCACCTCCATGTGATTACAAGATGATATGCCCCATTTAACATGGGCCTCCAATCTATAATAGTGATCCTTGTCCCTACTTTCCCATGTGCATCCACTTATTTCAAAATATTCCTCAACTTTTGACTTCAATCACATGCACATGCTTAAAGGACAAATGATTAGATCCTCTTTTTCTTGTCTCTCACATGCAACCACAAGTCAAGGATGGTGACCTACATGCTCCCCACATGTGACCTCGAAAGGTAACCCATGTGTCAAAAGGATAAATGCGCCCCATTTATCTCTCCTACCTTTATAATAATGAAATATACCTTATGGGTTGTGACACATCACCTAAAGTGTTATCTCACATGCCCAGTCACCATTGCCACCTCATAGGTATAGTCACCACCAAGTCACACTACCAACTCATCAACATAGTCACTTCCAACTCACCACTATGAATAGTAACTACCACCTCATCATAGAATAGTGGTCATGAATAGTGACTTCGCATCCTAATAGACTAGGCCCTCATAAATTCACCATATTTATTTAATTTAGTATTCCTTTTCTAGAGTGTTTATAAGTGGTTACAAACTTGTGATCCCTTGTTTTCATCTTTAGTTTTTATTTTTGTAGATAAAATTTGTAAAACAAACTATGTTTGCATTTTTCCCTACACCTACAAGATTTTTATGATAAAGAATCATACTTACCTATCATTGTATCCATTTACACCTTTGTCACATTTTTTATGATTTGAAGTAATTCAAATTGTTTCATTTTTCATCCCCCTTGATTTTATTTCCTTTCGTTCCACTTTGGGTAAAACAAGGTTGAATTCAAGATAGAAATTTTAATTCACACGAATAACTAAGACTGTTAGAACCATGATCTCTAAGTTCTCTTTCTTATCAACCAAGCCCAAAGTTTTCAAATGATAATCATTTTTAGCACCCATGTTTGGTTCTTTGAATCCATATGGAGGAGAAATATAAAATCCTTCAAAAGTTAAAAGCTAGATCATTTGAAACAAAAGTCAATGACCAAAAGGCAACATACAAAGTTAAAAGTTAAAATCACACTAAAAATACATGATTAATAACACATATCCTATACCCAATTGAAGATTAAAATCCATAGTTGGCTTCATAGTAGAGCTAAGGTCCATTAGGGTAAGGTAGGCTAGTAGATTAGGATAAGAGGATTCAAAATAATCTTTTAGTGCTACCTAATTTCTCACGTAAGTACCCAATCTTCACAGTAGACTGATGACTCTATAAGGGGTCCTGAGGAATGAGGAACATGTTGTGGGAAGGTAAGTCCATTTTAATTTTCATGCATATAGCCTTCATGGGATGATATTCATACTTCATTTGATGACCTAAGATTTGTGTGGTTAGGGAAAGTTCTTCAAAGCCCTTAATGTCAATAGTCCTATTATTTTGACAAACCTAATTTAAGTGTCTTGACTTCGATAAAAAATTTCTCTACCTTGATTTTTTCCTTCATTTCCACTCCACCCATTTTATTTCCCTACCTTGACAGGAAAGTTTGATTCTAATTTTTTTTTCCCACTTCTATATTCCATTTTTCTTCACATCTTAAAAACATGATATCAACACTTTGTTTTGATTTTGTTTATCTTTAAAACCAAAAAATATGATTAAGTGACTATGGATTAGGTTTTTACATCATTTCTTTACATTTATTTAATTGACTTGGTTTACTTTAATATTTTCCATTGTTGTACTTCTTTTTTTTTAGACAATTATGTCTTTTTCTATTTTTCATATACTTTTTCCATTATTGAGTGAGGTTGGTTTGTTATTTATCACTCACCAATGTTGTTTTCTCTTTTCATGTCCTTCTTCCATTGATTTTTGAGTAAGGATTGTTATTACTCACTCATCAATATTATTTTACCATTTGCTTGCCCATATTTGTTTAAGTAAGGATTGTTACTAATTTTACATTGATGTTTGATTACCATTTTGTTTACTTGTATACTTAGTTTGACTTGGTTTGTTTTCCTTTCTTACTTAAGGTTTACTTGTTTGAATTTTTGGTCATTTAGTAGTTTTGGATTTTTGATTACTTGATTTACTCTAAAATTTAACTTTGTCATTTGGTCCTAACTTAGCATGTGTCACCCTAGCTTACCAAATTTACAAGTATGTCATGCTATACTACATTAGTTATCTTGGCTTTCCTATGTTTGTTTGTTTTTTTCTCTTTGATTTTGCATCCTTGGGTTTGTCTAAAGTAGTCTCTGTGCCCTTCATGATCAAAACTACAAACATAGTAGACAACCATCTAATGATAAAGGTAAGTCAAGGTATGCATACATTACTTTTATTTTTAGTTATTTGATTTCAGCCATTTACTTTCAATTATTTTATGCTTTAGAATATTATAATTTATTCAGCTTCAGTATTGTGTGTTGCTATGTTCTTTTCTTAAATCACCATCCCCTATTTCACCTGAGTGACATGTGATGAGATTCAAGTGGGGCATATGTATACACATAATATTTTTAAACATTATCAATTATTGATGCTTTATATCTTGAAGGAACATGTCAAGTCTCAATCTCTCTAAGTGCATGCATTAAAGGATACACTGGGAAAGGGGTGGGCAGACCATTGGTGCTTCATAGGATTCTTGTCCCCTATACCACCACTTATTACCTACACAACCTTATCGTATACACTTCCCTAATCCTTGCCTCCTCTCTTGTATAATATAAATCATTTCATTGCATTTATTAGCACTTACCTAAGACTAAAACCTTTTTAAAAGTTTACATTACATTGTTGGCTTGGGTTGACCCTGTATTCAAATTATTAAAAGCATGTTATGGGTCTAGGTCAGTTCTGGCTGACATAGATCAAGACCTAACTTGTTTTTAGTAATTAATGATAAAAATTCGATTGGGTAAACCCTATCGATGAAAATTTTGAAAAGTTTAGGGTTAATTTCAACTATATATACACATTCATTTCACCATTTCTTAGAGAGAGACAAGAGTTAATTATTCATTTGTGCTTCTTTACAATCTACTCTTCCACCATTCTACTTGAGGAATTATTGCTTAGGGTTTATACTTGGAGAAGAATCTTATCTTGTGGAAAATTCTTGGATACTTTAGCTTTTATTAGTGATTCTTACAAACCAAAACAACCTCTTGCAAAACACATTTGGCCATGGGAGAGATTGAGTCTCAATGGGTTCATCTTCAAGATTAGTATATCTAGTTTTATGCCTCTATTTTAGTAGATAAAAATAACATAAATAATAGATTTTCAATATATTTATCTCTTCATGTATTATATTTTTACCTATACATAGATTAATTAGAATTCTCTTATGCATGCTTACTTTTTATGATTATTACCCCCACTTTATGCCAAAATCTTTGGTGATCACTAGCTTAGATTTGATAAACAGAATTGTAAGTAGGATTTATCTTTTCTAAGGTAGGATTGATTAATATATTAGTTGCATTTCCATTTGTATACAAGGATCACTAACCACATGAGCCTCCTCATCCATCTATACATCCTCTATATCTACTAACTAAGGAAACCTATAATTAGAATCCCTAGATTCACCTCATGTCCTAGATCATGGCCTCTCTCTCATATCTTAGTCCTCATACAAAATCAATAATTATTTAATATCAACATGATCTCTCTATAACCATATATACTCATCCAATAATCTAATACCTAAACTAGCATCTGAATCTAGTGGGGGCATCTAAAGTCTTTCCACTTATGGTCTCAACTCATCTCTCTCTAGTAGCTCAAATGTATGTAGCAGTCATGATCACACATTGAGACAATAAGGGCATGTGAACACTATAAACTATTGTGGCCCACCCAATAAGAAAACCATCCATGGAATCATTAAGAACATGCCATGTTAGCTCCCATAACACAAACTACATCATCATCACCTAGTAATACTCATTATGTGCATAGAAGTAGAAAAAAAAAAATAGCTATCATATGGTAAATAGTTTGAAAACAAAAAATGTACAATAAAAAACTAAATCAATAATATTATACTTCCAACCCTCACATGTTCTAAGTCTAGCACATTTCCTGGGACTTCTTTTCCTCTAGTTGTGAACACTCTACCTTGCCTCTACTCTATCCACCATGTAATATAGGCATATGTACATCCAACATCAACTAAATTCAAAATATATATCACATTATTTTAAATAATTTATCAAAATTTATAGTCAC
The DNA here is from genome assembly GCA_037957365.1 of Torreya grandis. Classification (NCBI taxonomy): domain Eukaryota; kingdom Viridiplantae; phylum Streptophyta; class Pinopsida; order Cupressales; family Taxaceae; genus Torreya; species Torreya grandis. Next base: position 4,113,162 of record JARHVA010000157.1, read on the forward strand.
ACATTTGGTGATGGGGAGGTTTATCCCCTCCCAATTTAACCTATTTGCTTGTTATATGTGTTTTAATAGCTTGTAGGGTTGATTGGAGAAGAAGAAATTTTGGATTTTGTTCAAAACTTGCATGCCCAAGTAAACTACGATATTGACCTGCAAGTCATGACATTGTAGTGTTAGTTTTATCTTGAGAGTCATGGTTTTGTCTGATCTGACCACTAGTGGTCTACCTATTTTGGTAGTTTATGATTTTAGACAATACCATTATTTACAAATGGTGATTTTTTATATAAAGTAGTGATTTTACATTATAACTTATGATTTTGAGCTAACCATCTAACCCTAACTGTTATTGGTTTTTTTTACCCTAACAAGTTTTTAGTCATACACATATTCACAACTTCAAGATTCATGGTATTGACCTACAAGTTGTAGTATTATCATTGATAGTCATTATATTGTAATTTATCTCAAATATACCAAATTTATCAATTGACTCTCAACTTGTAGGTTTATCCTATCATTTTTTATTTTGCAAGAAGATAATGGGTCTCATAACCCACCTTGGTAGTGTATTTTAGGTGGTTTGGATGTTATGATGTCTTGAGCTAACCAAGGTTTTAGTGTATTTTCTATGTGCTAATAGTAGAGAAGTCATGAGATGGGATCGTCTAAAAATGAAATATTCATTTTTCCCTTTGTGTCATTTTCCACATTACTACCATTTTTGAATTTGTGATTTTGTTGTAAGAGTCAAGATATTATGTTAACATTAGTGATATTGTTATTTGATAATCTTTGGGGATTTTTTTGTTTTTTATTTACTATCTTCAGCTGATAAGTATATGATTAAAGACTAATCAGGTCAAAAATACATTGATGTTATATAAACTATGAATAGTTTGTCCATTTTATTGAAAAGTCTTGTCTTGGTAAAAATATTGACATATAGTTATAGTATGATATGCCATAAGTAATCTATGCATATTTCCTAAGCATTAACATCTCTTCAATATTAGGATTAGTCTACATTTTAGTTAAAATCATAAATTGTAAAGTTTTGAACTTTTTTGCAATATCATCATTCTCATAGTAGAGATATTGTCTTAAAATTCATGATATTATTTAACTTTCATGGTTTTGTAGGATAATGTATGAATAATTGTTGGTTAACCATTTTTAGAAATATTGTAACTTGTGATTATTGATTTTTCCAAATAGTCATGATATTATAGTCTTTGGTCATGATATTGCATTAGTGTAACTATGTATCTATCATATTGCCTTTTATAGTTGTATTTTTGTACTAATTTTTGTATTTAATTATATCCCGTTGAGTTCATTTTAAGAGTCTTTTTTGGTGAATTTTGAGTCATTATGAGCCTCCCATAAGGCCCAAATTGCCTTTAGCATTTGGGGCATTGCCCCTCAACCCTACTCTTTAGCATAATAGGGAGCGTGCCTGGGGCATTGCCCCTAGACTCCATAAGGGGATTTTACCCTTGACCCCATAAGGGGTGTTACCCCTTAACCCCATAAGGGGTGCTTCCTCTTGACCCCACTAGGGGTTGCCTCCCCACAAACCCCTGCATCATGTCCCCTTTACCCAAAGAAGTTATAGATCCAAATCATGATTTTTTGGGTGTTTTATTAAGGTTTATTGGCCTAACATTTGATCTCTTGCAAGAGAATCTAGTGGATATTTTGACTTGCTAACATCTTATTTTTTAGGTCATAATTTTACCTAACATATTGTCTTGTAGGTTTCCCATCAAGAGTGCTAATAAAACTACTAATCATTTTTCTTATAGGCCACCTATCAAAGATATTTTGGCATCTTAAAACTTATATTTGTCTAAAATAATTTTAATCACTAAATCATGTTGTCTAAATTAATTTGTATATATCTTTTATATTCTTGTATAGATCTCACATCTTAATTAATTGGTTAATTAATCTCTTTTAGTCTACTTGTCTGCCACCCAAGGGTTATGATGGTGTATGCTTTCCTCTTTGTGTCCTTACAGTGAATCCTTTAAGATCAAAAACCACTAATAAACCCTCTTTTTTTTTAGGGGTAACATGATGTGGAATTTCCACCCACACACTTGCCATAGTCTTAGGGGTACAGTGACTATGGATTTCACCACCATACACTAAATCACACTTCATGTTCTGACAGAGTATAAATAATAGGGATAGTTGTTGTTAGGCTAAGATTGACCCCATATAGGTCATCCATGAAGGGGAAGAGTTCATTCTTTGAACCTGGCATTAGACAACACCCTACATAAACTTGGGCCCCACCATACCTAGCATATATTAGGGATACTTCTAAAAATCTTGTTTATCATATCTTAAGACCTTTAGGCCATGATAGGTAGTATATAACTAGAGATAGGATCAGCTATTAAGTAGCCATCAAGTGAAAATAAGGTTGAGATAGTTTGGTTGATATTATAATGGGTCACTGGCCTACAACCTCACCCATGAAGCCATTACATGGTGTGGTCATCAGGTTATATACCCATGAGTTTGCTAATTTTAGGATTGTGGTCTACTTGCTTAGGTGTATGTCATGTTAGACCCATGTTGTTTATGATCCATGTTAGACTTCATCAAAAACTTATATGCAGTTATCTAGGATCTCTATATCATTATTTTGTATATCCTTATTATATATCTTGTACATTTATAGTCTTCTTATATATCCTCATCTCTTTTATACATCATCATATCTTGTATAATCTTACTTATCCATATTATCACTCTATATTGTATATACTTATCTTATCATCCCCATCTAAGTCTATCCTCATCCTATCTTATCTCACAACACACTTAGTTGGCTCCTTTGATCATACACGCATCCAAACTAACTACATCTCATTCATCGTACCCCTTATCATTTCATCATCACTCGTATATACTTGTCCTAGACTTAATTATATTACCCCATCACCTAATCACATATACATCTCACCTTGAGAAATATGGTCTAAGGTTTTGATCTGGTCCTCTTATTATCCATCCATATTATCCTATCATTCTAGTCCACTATCGCTCATCACTTGGTCAGATCTCATATGTAATTGATGTCTTGTTAGTTTTTGACTAAATTTGACCCCAAATCAAATTTGTTTCAAACCCTACTATTTTGAAATTTTAAATAAAGTTTTATAGGTCCTATAGGGTGTCATTATTGGTCTATTACCTTACTCGGTCTTGTCTTAGTCCTTGTCTAAGCTCACCTTCCTTGAAATAGCCTAGTCAACTACAGTCAAAGGTTGGTCAACCTTGGTCAAAGGTAGTAAAAGGATAAAATTGTGTTTAATGTGTCATAAGATGGTCCTTGACATGTTTTAATAAGTTTATGAGTCATAAATTGGTCATATGCTAGGTCTCATATGATAAAATGGGGCTTGTTGGTCATAGTTTAGCCCATTTAATGACTTGTACAGACTTTAATGCAATAAAATTTGTCACCAAGGTGAGTTTCAATGTGTAAGAGGTTAGGATCAGTTATATGTTAGCCAAGAAGTAGTTATGATTAATAAATGGTAGTTTCTCCTTGTTTTAAGGGCATTTTTGGCACTTGTATAGACTTCATGAGTCCACCATCAGGTAAAAATGTGGGTGAAGTGTATTTTCACCTCTTAAAAACCATTTAAATGTTTGGTTTTTATATAATGCATAAAAAATTCCATTTGCAACTTCTTTTCCTTCATTTTCTCTTGGCAAGCAAACAAGGGTCATTTTCAAATGCTTGGTGTGGACTGTACAGGTGGAGTTGGGAAGAGTGATTTTGGGGATGGATATTACTCTGAGTGAAATTAATTTTAATAAAAGTAACTTATAATTTGGTGTCTCCTCCCTTTATGAACAATTAGTTACACTCTAGGCAACTTTTTATGCATGTTCAACCATGAGGGGGTATCCTTTTAAACTTGTTTCAGGTTTTATTGCTTTGTATTGATGATTTTTTGTGTTTTAGGTGTTATTAAATATTTTTAAATACATAATCATGATTATTTTTATTTTTTAAATTGCAATATCTAAGAAAAGCCTCTTCTAGGCTTGTAGGTGCTCCAAATTGGATTTATTTCACTTGCAACTACTTCAGGTGTTTTAAAAGACATTTTCCATGTGATATGGAATAATGGGATGTTATTTTAGACGTTTAGATCCTTGATTATGTTTTTAGAAATGTTTAAACTAGTTTTCAACTCATATAATGCCATAGCCATGCTCAAATGTGTAGCCCTTCCTCACTACTAACCCTCACTGAGATAATGACAACCTAAAATTTAAATTGAAGGTGTTGTTTAACTTGGTTTCACATGTTTTTAATCAAGTTTTTTCAATTTAAGGCTATCAAATTTATTGGAGGTGTTTGGAGAATCTAGACCTTGTACACTTTTGCTCTTTCCTGATCTTGCCTACATATTACAGTCAAACCTCCATTGAAGGCCCCTACTAATATCATCATGACTCAAAAACAACCTTCAAAATGGTCTCAATCCTTTAGAGGTACTTGAATTTAACTTTGGAGAGGTTTGAGCTTGATATGTAAGGGTCAAAGGAGTTGTGAGAGGTCAAGAGAAAGTGACTATGTTTTTGGTCTCTCAGTCCCTAAATGGACTAAATAGAGGTTCCTAAGGTTTTTGGAGATGGTTATTATCATATCCAAAGAGTATTTAAATTATCCCAATTAATTGATCTATTAATATTATGCACATACTATGCCTATGCCAATTTTGAAGCCAAAATGTTGAAAAGAAAATGGCCATTTGGATGCTCAAAAGTACCCTCTAATACATTAAAAGACTCCAATTACATCTGTAGGCCTGAGAAATGGGATGGATCTTTATTTCACTCAAGTTAAATTCTAACATTTATCATCATGTTTCAAAGGTTCCAATGGTTGAAGGAGTTTTCTCAACATAAAATCAAGGTGAAATGAGGGTACCTCATCAAATTTGACTCACTTTGATCACCTTATATCCATACAATGTCAAAATATCAACCTACATCAGGGTAGGTTGATAGTGGGATATAAATGTGTGGTTGATAGTGTCTCAACAATTCAAAGAAGAATATAAATTTAAAAAATTGATTTTATGATCTTCATGGGAAGATATATCATCTTTAAACAATCTTCAAATGACCTAACACCTACAAGGAGGCACTCAAATGCATAAACACAATCCTGTGTCTAACACTCAGGTAGTGAGGAGAAGGTTTAAAGCTTGAACCTTTGATTGGAGTCATTAAAGTGGATGAAAGTGAAATTAAGGAGGGGTAAACTTAGGTATAGTAGGAATATCCCCTACAAAACATCCACAGAGCCTAAATCTTGCTAAGATGCACCCTATAAGGTAAAATAGTGACTGCTACAATCAGGGTAGAGGAATACTAGTTGAGGATATTGAGCATGAATTGATATAGCTTGAAGGTTAAAAGGTAAATTAAAGAATTATTATGGTCTTATGACCTAAGTATCATTTAAAAAATTCTCACAAACATCAAACCAAGCTCATATACTAACCTACAGGTAGGTTTTGAAGTGTCTTAATCCACATGAGTAGTGGCCTAGTCTTGGGGATAAGGGATGGATTGGTGCAAGAGATTAAGCCTCAAATTGGTAAAATTATGGATGGAAACCTACATGATATTTTAAACATAAATAAAGTTTTTATTTTGTCCTTTACTCCTAAAACCAATACCAAGTAACCTACAGCTAGGCCTAGAATAGTGATTCCCCTTTCTAAGCAGTCATAGGCCGAGTCCATGTTTCCAAGAGAATGGAAGGTGTTTAAGGGTAAAATAAGACTATAAATGGTTGTAATAGGTTATGTTAGGAATGGATGATGCCTATATGTCTTGAAAAAACTCAAATAAACCCTTTAAATCTCCAAACCCAACCTATACCCTGCCTACCCTCGCAAGTTGCCTTCTCATAAGTATACCTTGGGAATTTGAAGAGTTGGAGGGTCAAATGGAGGACTTAGAAGCTCAAATTTATTATAGAGTACCCTTATGAGTCCAGAAATATGATACAATGGTTGGTATATCAATACTAATTGTTTAAACCCTCTCTATTTTGTCTTAGAGTAGGGGCAATTTTCTCATGCATGAGGAGATAATTTGAAATAAAAGTGGTGAGATAGATGGACCAGAGGTCAAGAAATACCAAGTGATGATTGGATAAGCTGTAGGACACCTAACATAATATAAAACACCTTGATATAATCTTTTAAAGTAATCAATATACTCTAACCAAGAAGGGTTACATACAGATGTTAAATCCATTAGAAAAACTATGGACTCCATTAGTCCAGCTTCAAACTCCTACAACAAAACTATGGACTCCATAAATATAACTATAAGATCCATCAATATAGATTATTTAATTTTATAGGCTTTATATAATGCACAAGTGATCTCAAAACCATTTAGAGTGATAGAAAGTGGATAAAATGGACTAGGATAGACCCATGGGGTATAATTTGACATGTTGGAGCTATTGAAATGAAAGAGAAAACCCAAATTGATCACTCTTGGACCTAATGTCATGACAGGGTATGTAAAGAGAAGGGGTGAAATTAATAAGGTCACTTAAAATGATCATACCTACCTGTAAGATTTGTATGGGATTCTAAGAGGTTTAGGAGGTTGAAGGGGGTCCTAAATAAGCACTTTTAGGTGTTGGTTATAAATCTAATGTCAGAGGTTTATGAACAATACTTAAATGGCCAATGCACTAAAAACCATTCATAACCCCTATTTTTGGACATTATTAGAGATATGAGGTTCAAAATTCACCCATATGGAATAATTTTACCTTAGGACCCAAAGGAAAGTTGTTGGCAACTCCATGAGGATCAGAGCTATGGAGTCATATTATATGAAATCCAAATAGATGGAGCAAGGGACTAGTTTATTTGAAAATTTATTATGTTTTTGAGGTTTTTAAGATTATAATAATTTTTTTTATGTATCTTAGGACTTTATCCAACACTCAATGCCATTTTCAAACCTTAGAAATACTCACAAGTGCCTTTGCTAGCTCTCTCTATTTAGCCTGTCTAAAATGACATCTAGAATGACATAGTGGACAAAGTGGAAACTCATGTTTGGTGTCCTTTTATGATGTTTCTAATGAATTAAATCATGTTAAGTGTCTTATCACATGTAAAAATACCCTTGGTATGGATCAATTGGGTAAGATTAAAAGATTCTAGTGCCAAGTGTCAAAATAAGCCAATTGGAGAGTGATCATGGTTGCAAAGTGATTATGAGCTTATGTAAGAGAATGTCATGATAAAAAACTCCAAATTTAGGTGGAATAATATTTTTAACCTCCTCTAATCATGACACATGAGACATTTATCCATCACTTGCTTTGGAATGCTCAAGAAAGGCCTATGATGAAGGCAGTTCACAAGAGAGAATGATGGAGAAGATTTGCTATGCCACACTTGGAGAAGAGGATAATTTGGGATGTGATCAAGTGAAATTAAGTTTCATGACTCTTATTACACTTCATCCTATGATTTTTAACTCATACTTTCCTTTGGACACTTGTCCTTATGCCTCTTCAACTTCTCCTTTCTCTCTCATCTTCCAAATTCTATAAATGTGAGCCATTTTGGCCATTGTAAAAGGATTCCAACTCTTGGCATGGAAAAGCCCTACCAAAATTGTACATTGATTTGTACTTAATATAATGAGAATCAAGTTTGTTATACTCTAATTCCATTTACACTACATGTTGAAGTGATCCATTTTGAGTGTGCAATCCTTGAATGTGTTGCTGCAAATGACTTCTATCCTAATGAGTTTCATGAAGTGTATGCTATTATAATATACTCTTGAAGTGTGTATGATTTTTTTAGTGTCATATCTGACTTTCCCTTCACTTTCCTTCATTTTTTGAGTTGTTATTTGCCTTCATGAGAAACACTAATGCTAGGGAGATCCATTAATGGTGTTGAGGCTAGTTTGGTTGTCTTAGTTCATTATGCAAATCCAAAGTGTATGAGTGGAAGAAAATATTGGTGTATCACCTCCTAGTTTAGGTTTTATTTGTGTATCTTTGTCTCCCTTTTCACACATAATAGGTAGTTTTAGTAGCATAAGCACATCATGTTATATCTAGGGAGCTAGCCCTCATAATCTAGAGATTCATCTCTCCTACAAGTTCACCCACATGAGATGATTCAATGTTGCATCAAATTTTATGATCTTCATAGAATATCCTAGGGTGAAATTTTTTATGACAATAGTTATGGCACACCCAATGGGACTAGGTCCAAATAGTGGGAAGATTATTGGTGTGTCTTCTCTTTTATCAGCTTTTGGAAGCATCCAAACAAGCACCAATGGTGACTCCAAATGAATTTCTGGTTTTAAGTAGCCCAAGTATCTATTTATTAATATTTTTTTCAATTATTATCTTTTCATGTGACTTACGAAGTTCATATGGATGGCTATGAGGAAGATCCTTACCATACACCTCCCTATCAACCTTTTTATGACCCGTTCTATCCTTCTCAATAGTCCTATCAATAATACCATCCTACCTATGATTCATGGTAGTCCTATGGTAAATTTAGTCACTAGAGCATCCCAATCCTCTTTCTATCTTAAAAACTAGGAATTGTCGATAGATCATTAACACTTATTATACTATCAATTTGAAATTTGATCCTAGTCTTACATCATCTCAATCTCATTTTGTCTATCCCATCACTTATCATACTAACTCAATAATTTACCTTTATTTGACCAAGAACCCATATAATTCCTAAATCTACCTTCACATCATCCATTCCTCTTTTATCATATATCCCCATGGATTTGGACCCCATTCTCATAGAACAATACTTATTTTCCAACAAGGATGAGATCTTTTGGTGAACCCTAGAGATGGGTGCCTACCTACCTTCATAACTTAATCTCATCAATCCCAAACTAATATCCCATGTTCTTCCTCATCAACAAATCCCATATGGCATCTCTCTAAGGTCAACCCCATCATCCATTCATCATAATCACATTTGTCAATATACAAGTGATAAAGTTTCCCTATTTAATGAATACATCTTTGTCAATAAGGATGAGGTCATTTTAAGACTATTAGAAATGGGTGCCCACCTTCCCAATGATTTTGATCCCCTAATCCTAAGGTCACATACCAAACCCATCCCTCATCAACCCTCATCCCCATCTCCCTCCAGTCCACCATCCACTAGTCCTAGCCATGACCTTCCCAATCTAAAAATTTGCTTATTTAATAAGTATAATGTTGAAAACATGGGGGCAATCCTCTCATGGCTCTTTGAGATGGGTACCCAACTTCCTAAAGGTATTGGACCCATCTAACTCACCTTACCCCTAGTTTGTACCCATCCATAGTCAAATCTTCCATCTACCAGCCATAGTCCATCCTAAATCATCCATCCTACTAGCAAAGGGAAGCTTAGATTGTCAAGCTTGTCTCACTACCATTCACCTCTTAAGAAATCCCACACTCCACCATCACATTATTGCACCACTTGTTCTAATAATTTTGCATCCAAATTCATGGACATGCTATATATCCCTCTCCCCATATCTATGGAATCCCTATTTTTGAAATTGAGGTCCATAGGCATGATTTTCCACCCTCAAACATGACTTATAATTTGTCCAAGTGTGTGCCCTCATGCTATCAACCCAAATGATTTTGTATATACCATAAGTTCCTAGTCATTCCATTAATAGATTTCATCCATTTAGAAATTATATCAAAAAGTTAATTGATAATGGTGACATTGAAATTGAGGGTAAATCCACTACATCCATGCCTAAGAGTGTGCAAAAAAGGGGATGTCAAGAATTTATTCCTAAGCATAATCAAGCTTCTCCCCTCCTTAACCAAGGTCATGACTTCAATCCCATTAATTCTACACACATCCCTAATAAATCCATCCCTATTACCCATTCACATCACATCCCCCACCTTCATAACTTTTTAAAGCTTAAATCATCCCTTCACAAACCCAAGGTGAAAGAGGTACTTGTAGACAATCATATGGTTCCTACAAAAAAATCATCTATGGGCTACACCACTTCATCAAAGTCCACATCAGAATGGTCAAGATCATGTTCAATAAGAGCATTTGAATCCAAAATCATGTCAAAATCTTCATCCCTTATAGATTATGAAGGTCGTTCTAACACCTATCTCTTCGAATATGTCTCTACTATTGACCAATCAGAAGGCATGGCTCTTGATCCATCCCACAATGATGATACTAAAGTACAATTCTTGGATTCTCTATCTATCAAAGATCAAGTTAGATATGAATTGGATTTAGATGCTAATTCCCCCAAGAGTCTTAGTGATCCTTTTGAGATTATTGAGGACACTTTTTTTGATGTTGAGGTTAAGGATCCTAGTGACCTTTATGAGGACTATGCTACCCATTATCCCCTTAATACACCACCCATCCTTAATCATCCACCTCCCCTCCATAATCCATACATCTCATTCCATGAATGGGATGAAAAAGAACATGTGTCATTGGATTCCCCTCTACATGCAACATCATGTGCCAAATATACAAGGATCCAATCCCATAATCAAGTAATCCCATCAAATAATCAAAGCTTATTATGATCTAAATCTAATTAATCAGAGTTAATATGAGTCTTATAATTGACCAAGTCATAAATAATCATCCCCTAGTTTGAATATCCTTAAAGTGTTATGGGTATTTCTAAATCAAAATCATTTATCTAGTCAAAATTCACTTCCCCTTGTTGAAGCCCCTAATCAGGCACTAAGAGGAAACCAAAGTCAAAATAAAAATAAGAAAATAGAATATCAAAATAATTCAAAAATAAATAATCATATGGCTGACCATCCTCTTAGTGTTTTGATCAAAGAATCAAAAAATCAAAAGGTCTTGGATCCCTTAATATCATGAAACCAATCTAAAGAATCCCCTCCACCATATCCAATGGTGTATGCAACTATGAAACCCCATTTTCAATCCCCATCCCATCATATAATCCATCATGATCATATCCATCATTCATATCCTATATCCCATCATTATAATCATGACATATTCCCATCCATACCATATCTCACATTCCTGAGCAATATTATCACTTTTATGGGTTATAAAGACACATGGTTGAAACATTCAGAGGATGTTAAATCAAAAGTCAATAAAGGCCACCAGGATATCCAAGAATCTAACATCCATCACATGACCCTAAAATTTCATTTATATAGAAAAGGTGTTGGATAAAGAACATGAAAGTGACAACATTTCTTGCATCTCACACCCATGTCTAATAAATCCAGATGCAAAAAAAAAATATAAATAAAAATTCATTCATCCAATGGTGAAAACTAATCTTTTGGCACCTTAGGCAAGCACCATGATGAAAACTAATCACCTGCATCATGGTAAAACAATCTATTATCTACATTGTATCTCAACATTTTGGGCCAAATCCAATCCCTCCTTTGTCATTCCCATCCATCACATCCATGTTAGATCCTTTTGTCCATTGTTCCTAATCATCATCTTCCATCCTATCTTACATCTCATTATGCCAATAATTCCTTCACATCTTGACCTTCGTAAGAGGGAGGAAGATGTCTTGTGAAATGTTCTAGAATCATCTTGGCATATCCTCCAATGAACACTTGGGTCAATAAATATCTGGTCCCTACATGATGATGTCATCCTCCCTTTTTTTGTATAATCCTCATCCTTTCTCTCATCCCTTCTATTTTTTCATCCATCCACCCTTATCATGGTTTCTAAGCTTGTTATTCCTTTTGCTAGTAACCCTATGTATAGTGTACATACATATTCCAAAAATCCCTAAAAATTGAAATATTCCAAATGCCTTAAAAAATTTAAAATACCTAAAATATTCCATGGTGTCTTGTCTTGTTCCTTTTCCCCTAGTCACATCCATTTACATGCCTTTAATCTTTCACAATCATGTCATCCATCTTATTATTCTAAACTAGGGATAAATATAGTTTATATCGAGCTAGCATTGACCTAGTCTTACTTTCACCTGATCAGTATTATGTCTCTCATCTAAATTTCCAAATTCTTAGCCTAATCCTAATCCAATTTCACATATCCAAATCTTCATCCAAGTCCATCGTCTAGTTCAAAATCCATATCCACATCCATAGCCTTACCTACATCCTAATCGTAATCATGATCATTTTATCCAAATCCAAGTCTATTCCAAATCCACAATCACATCATTATCATCCTAGTCAAACCCATCACCCAATAATTCATCCCATCATTAGATAGGACATTGTGACATCACATGTTAGTACTTGTGTGTGTTACTTATCTACTCTTTGTTGTTTGGCTTATTTTTATGTCTTTTGTCATGTATATGATTGTCATATATTTTGTTTATTTTTCTATAGTATTACATCATCTCTTTTTTGTCTATTGGGTAATGAAAAAGGATGCTATAAGGTCACAAAATCTAAAATAATGCTTATAAGTGCCCTCTATGATGCAGATTTTGCTATTTTCCCATGCACTTTGGCACAATGTCCTCTTGGTCATACTTATATCATGGGGCATACTATCAAGTGCCATATTTATTAGATTACTTAGACTATGATGACCCTTATTATAGTAATTATTTATTGATCATCTACTCATCATCTTTATCCCATCATCAATTCCATCATCCCAACCCATTCATCTCATATCCAAACAAGCCTTTATTTATCATCTCTCTAGTAATCAACATTTAATATCTCCCCTAAAAAATCATTTATCTTAATTTTAGTCAAATCCTCTATCTAACCACTAACATGTATAACATTCATCATCATCATCATCATCCTCTTATCTATCTCATAATTTATCATTTAGTTTAAACTACATTGGACTGAGGTCTTGTCATACTATGTAGGTAGCACTTAGTCACCTAATGTGACAAAGCTTAGCTTGACCATTTTTTCCTCATTCATCATCAAATATTTCATCCTAAAGTCCTACATTAGTCAAATCCTTGAGCTATAATATCACCCATTAATCAATTGGTATGTTGATCATCTCCCTGATCTTCCCATTAAATCACTTGTACCTATCGATTGGGCCCAATAACTCACAACATCCATCTTTTCTCCCATCAATTCATCATTTAAAGTTTACAATTTCCTCCCTCAATTGGGGAATGACTAGAATTATATCTTTATTATTGTCTTTGACTCCCTTTCATGTGTCCTTGCTAGGGGAATTATCTTTACTAATCATATTGTGGCTCATTGATTTGATGTAATCCAGTTATTCTCCTTCATCTTTTGGTCACTTGATCATATCACTTAATCACCCTCATCCCATTCATCCTATCACTTGACTTCAAATTTAAGCTATGTTCATCATTAAATCAATCTTATCCTAGCTAATATATCTCCCTTGCATGCATCCTTGCTTAGGATACATCAAAATATTGTGGCCTTTTATCTCATGATTATCATTGTCTCTAATCCCTATGCATACATATTTTCTAGGGGCATCATCACTTTATATCTCATTTTTCAATTTCAATTTATTTTTCTTCATTATCTATCTCACATCTAGCATCCCATCCCCTCATCTATCCATTTCATCTCACCCCTCATATCTTCTTTTAAATGTCCATCTATCTCATTTTTCTTTGCTTGTGCCCTTGAGGGGGAAGTATATCCACTGATGTCATTCATCCATGAAATGGTTTTTATTTTAAATACCATTACTCCTTCCACTTCAACCACTCACAATGCCCTTTCAAAGAGGGGCAAAATGTATACACTAAATTTTTATCACCTTAATTATTCTAATTAATCCTGCTAATTTATCCCCTTTAGCCTAATCCTAGTCATTTATATAATATCCCCCCTCAATATTCCTTCATTTACAAACATTATTATTACCCCACCATTCTATTAATTTTCTTAAATCCCCATTATCTTAACATAACCCCACTTATCCATTATTTGGGAATTTAAAATTCCCATGGCCCACTTACCCACCTACTAAACCAAATCCTAGGCTTTCCTACAAGCCTACCCCCTAGATTATCTATAATCCTCTAATCACTTATCTAATCCATCTCTAATCATTATTAAACCTCCCAAAGAGATTATAGAGGTTTCTACCTCTAGAACCTTCTCTCCTCTAGAATCCTCCAAGGAATTATTAATTCCTTGGATAATCCTCCACCATAGATCTCAACAACCGAACTTTGAAATCTATCCATAGATTCTTCCCTCCATGTTCTATATAAACAACTTCAATCCTCCATTGAAACTAACCATTGAATCCATAGATTATTCATATCCTCATGATCAACTTGTCCATCCAAGTCAATTAATTAAGCTACTATAATGACATAAATCTGAGTCTAAGGTAATCTAAAACCAAATCCTTTTGTCTTTTTATTGTTAAATGTTAGTTTAGAGCAATTAGTTTTAGGATTATAATGTTGTTTTAAATTTTCATTCATCTATTTTCATTTTATCCTAATGGATCTATATCTTAATTAGTGGATTGACATTTTGGGTGTTTTTGATATAATTGCATAATCGAATCCATTGTGCTTAGGGAATTGAAAATTTCAATGGCCCACCTACCTGTTTATGCCTCTACATGTATCACAGGTGATCTTAGTGTTTAAAGAACACTTATCATTTTAGAATTTAGAGCATGAATAGTAGGTTTTGGTAATCTAGTTACCTATGGTGAAATAAAGGCAGAATAAATTAAACTATTCCAAAAATTTATATTGATTGGTGGTTGGGATACAACATGGTCCTTTCTCAAATTTTAAGTATTTATTCTGATATTAGTGAGTTATGATCAAATTTATATGTTAAAGATAATCTAGATGAATATTTAGAATGAGATCTAAACTAGAGTGATTTGGTAAAGAAGAAGCAAAAGGAAGGGTAGGGTAAAAAAAAAGTATGTGATTGATTATATTTACCATAAACACCATGACAAGGTTTCAATATCAAATGAACAAGAATTTAACCAATATATAATGTGAAATAGCATATGCTCAAATCCCATCATATTCCAGGCAAATATCTAAGGAAAATATGAAAGAATACAAGTATGGACTAACTTTGCTTTAAAGTTTTAATGTTGCTTTCAAATATAATTTTCACATCCTAATACAAATTAAATAAAATGAAACAAAGTCTAAGAACATTCAACTAATCTAGCTTCTGCACAAATTAGTAACTTGTATCAAAGATACACATTCAGAATTCATAAAACCATTCAAATTCAAGACTCATAATAATTAATTGAGAGAGAAACCATGTATTTTTTGATACAAACAAACTTGGATAAACTTATATAGAAGATTCACGTAGATAACAAACTTAATTGCTCATAAGTATACCAGTTTTGGCTCAAAACTCCTTATTTTTATAAAATGATAATACTACCTTATATAGAAGATTCACGTAGTATACCAATCAGTCATAAGATTAAACATGTACAAATATAAAGATAGTTGTTATTATTTATAGTTTTATAATACATTTCTCTTTCCAAATTAATTGACCTTTAAGCAAATATGCTAATAAACTAGCATACACCTTTACAAAAGAATATTCCATTTTCAAATATTACAATGCTTTACAAAATAAAATATTAATTAACCAGTGGGACCTATGTTGAAGGTATCCCTTTTTGATCTTGGATAATATCCATATCTCTTTTATGTTTCTCTTTGATAAGATCTAAATCAATAGTTGGCTTCAAAAGATAGACATCCTCTTGATCAACCAAGTCACCACAATATCTATCATTCCTCGCAATGGCCTTATTGATGATCCTTGATTATACAATATTCTCCTTAGTAGTGAAGATCATGCCCATGATTTATTTTTTATCACTTCTGTATTAGCCTTGGATTTGGCTTTTAACTTCTTGCATCACTAAAGTGACTATGTGCTTGAACTCCTCATCATCAATGATGCCTAGGGCATTGGACTTCATAGGATTGGCCAACATGGTACCAAGGATTTACTTGACTATGGATATTAGCTACTTATCATATTTTAGGAGTATATCTAAGATCTTTGACCAAGCACTTAACCTTAGATCTTATCAACAACTATCCCCAAGATTGGATTCAAGTGGGCTAAGATGATGGTTTTAAAGCTATGAATCCTACCCTTGATTAGTATGTTGATAAGATCTCTTATATTCTCCTCTACATCCTACCACTAGGTGAAAAATCCTTTGTCTATCTCACTCTAATGGGTTAATGCATCTTGTCTTAGCTTTATTTAATTCAAAGAGTTAAACATGTTAAAGAAGGATGCCTCAAACATCTTTATTACTACTTCAGGGACTGATAAGATAGTGTCTCTAGATTATCTTTTTCTTTCTCTAAGTTATGTATTTTATGTTTCATACCCCTTATGCCTACTTTGATCTAAGTTTAATGAGCCTTAGCTAGTCCTTCTATGTCTTCCTCATAGATAGGATGCTCACCAAGCTTCTAACCTCCAATGGGGGTTAGACCAACAAATGGCTCAACTCTTTGAAAGGTGAATGCCTCACCTACAACCATGGCCTTCTTGGTTGTCACCCTCTCCAATATTATTATTTATGGATAGAAATATTCATTAACTAATGATTCTATGACTTTAGGAGAATCAAGAGTCCCCACATGTGTGTTACTTGAGGCTATTATAGTGTCCATTTATGTGCCACTTGATACTGATATGGTAACTAATCTTCTTTCTTCATCCTCCATCAAAACTAATATCCATGGCTTGATTTATTCATGAACATAAATTTTAATTATTTGGGTTAAGGCCCAAGAATAGGATAAAGTAGGGATCTTCTACATTTTCCCATAAATAAACCATTTAGGGATAATGGATCCATGAATGGGGTATTCATCACTAAACAAGTTAACCTCACTCATGAGGTAAGTAAAGGTAAATTTGGGCTAATTTCTCCTAATTGGGACCAATGCCAATTATGATTTTGTTTTCTATGGTGATGATATTGGAACTAGGTCCAAAGAAATTTCCTTCCCTTTGTCTTGCTTTGTTTCCTCAACCTAGGCTTGGGGTTCCTCATTTTGCTCTTCTTCTTGTTCTAATCTAATGCCTCAACTAACACCTTAAGTCCATCCTCCACTATTTCATTAGGTCCCAATGCAATCATATCCAAGTCCTTTATAGGATACTCTAGTCTCTTAGGTGGGGCTAAAGATGATATTTCCCTAGGTCTCTTTTCTAACTTTTCTTTTTTAGTTCCTTATATAACTTATGCTTGAGGCTGTTGCACTCTAACCTATGACTATTTTTGAGGTGCCCTTGAGGATGGCCTAGGAAATAAGTGATATTATAAGGGTCCTATTTTTATTATCTCTCCTAGTGGCTTGTCATCTCCCCTAACCAACTTGGGCTCCAACTTGATATTATGCTTTTTCAATTTGGCTAATACCTCTGGGAAACTAGAGGCCCTAATGTAGAATGGGTCATAGACATTGGGAAAGTGCTCATATGTCTCATTTATAGTTTTGTAATTTATATTTTTTTATCACCCCACTAGGGTCCCATTGCCTTAAATCATCTTTCTATAGTGTGAAGTCATCCTTTGACTATTAATAACATTTACATGCTCCCAATTTTACAACATAGTTTTGTTGATTGTCAAAGGAAAGGGATGTGGGAGGAATTTTATTTTATCTTTGCAAAATCCATCTATACTATGAAGAATTTGGTAAGCCACTTCTTGTTCTACTAGTTTGGTTGGCACATAGATGGGTAACTTGAAGGGTTGTGTCAAAGTCCCCTCAATCCTTATCATTGTGAAATCAGGGTAAAACCATATATCCCCTATCAATTACACACATTTATTTATTAATGGGATGAACTTTCTCATGGGAATTCCTATGATGGATTCCACTAGGACTAGATAGACACAATCACAAATAAGCTACATGTTGTGTCTATATTTGAAAATATAAATCTTGGTGTAATGATGGGAAATAGTGGGTCTTCCATCAGGAGACCAATTCTTAATGTTTGGGATCTAGGTGGAGGCTAAAAGGGCATCAAGAAGATAGGACATCATGTAAACGTGTTTTCTTGTTTTCTTCTTGATGGCTGTGAATTGTGACTTCAAACAGATATTGATCATCTCACCCAATGGGGGGGTAAGTCTCTTTTCAACCATGAAGTAAACATAGGGCACCCAAAATTTGTCAATATGAGTGGTAGAGGGGTTCCACATAAACTATTAAGGTCATTACAATCCTGATCCTCTCCCTGAATTGGATAATTGGTATTTTGCCTATGAGGTCCTAAACTACATGTTTCCTAGTAAGTAGCCATGGGGCTAGGATTTTGTTTAAATTATGCTCCCTAGTCCATTTTTTAATTTTGGTAGGTATATTTGGGGCTTACATAGTTTATAATAGCTCTCAAAAGCCAAAGGGGAAATGAAAGCTAATTTTTCAAACTTTTGCTCATGTACAATCTAATCATTCTCAATTTTACAATCTTGGAAAAGAGGAGCAAGGACATCAAGTAAGTGTAATACCTTAGGCTTGGTGGCATAATAGTGTAGGGTACCCATTTGGATGGATACCAGGTCATTATATCTTAGCAGGATGGTTGCATTATTTTATTCCTCTCTAGTAAGAGCCTACATTTCCTCGATGGTCTAAAAGAATTCAAACTAGTTCATGTTCTGGTTGTTTAATGCTATAGTATCCAGGTATGTGTCCTTAAAAACTCTCTCCTCATTATCTAAGGTCAAATATAACTTTGTCTTGTCCCTTTGTTATTTTTTGTGAGCTCCCATGATTGTGGAATTTGTAATTGCTTACCAAATGAATTGTAAGTAGCCTTCGGGTCAATTCGCTCTTACTTAGATTGTAATTAAACTCTCTTGGTTTGAATTTGATTGATATAAGCTTAAATTAGGGATTCTATGGATTCTTAGGGATGGTCTAAAGCTTTAATGGTAATGACAATTCAAACTTAGGCTCAATCGTGTCTCAAATTTGATTGAGACCTCAAACTTTATACTTTTGCCTTTTCAAGCACACAAAATTTTCAATTTTTTAATTTTGTGCTTATGTGGAACCCATGTGGCATCCCTTTGATACTTTCACAACATTTTTCATAAATGCCTTGAGGGACTAGACATTTTATTTTAAAAATCCAACTTTTATTTCATGCCATTGGATCTTTTTTTATGGATCAATGTGGACCATTGATCATGATTATGGGGCTTGAAAGTCATTGGTTGTTTTATGCCAGGTCTTGTGGTTGTGACACTTGACACTTTCATGGGCCTTCTAGGCCCTACATTTTATGTAGTGAATGTGTGATTTCCATGTTTTGATCCTATGGGCCTTTGGGGCTCATTAAAAAGTCTCTATTAGTTGTGCTCCATCTAATCATCCTCTTGCAAGCAAGCATAGACCATTAATCTTAATCTAGGTAGATGCATGCGATTGGTCTGATGGATCAAATATCTTAGATTCATCAGGTCTTTTTATTTGTCTGATTAATTTTTGTGATGAATCATGGGCTATTGATCTTAAAAAAGGGAAAAAACTTTAATCAACGTCATGACATGAGAAGGGACTTAGGTTTAAATACTTTAGGCTAAGGTTTATTTCATGTTTAATAAACATGTTATAAACTTTAGGCTAAAGTATGTTAGCCTAAGTTTATGGAATTCATAGAAAGGGGACCTAAGCTAAATATTCTAGGCTAAGGTTTATGTTTTTTTAATAAACATGACATATACTTTAGGCTAAAATATTTATGCTAAGTTCTTAGAACATGTCCAAAGGGGCCAAACAATACAAGGACCAAATATTAGGTTTTAACCTAGGGTTTTATCATATTAATAAACATGAGAAAACTTTAGGTTAAAATAATTTTAAGATAATATTTATGTCACAAAGACCTTTTAACATAAGGCTTAATATAAGTCTCTAGCCTAAGGTTTATTGCATTTAAACAAACACAATTGGAACCTAAGGAAATAGACTTTGATTAAGGCCACATCTGTAAATGTTTTGACCATAAGATCATTTTATTATTTGAAGTTCAAATATCCTAAGTGTTTGAACATCTTTATAGGGGTTCCATTGATATATAATGCAAGCCATAAGATTTTATCAACATTTTGAAGCATATCTCTATGTCTAAGGAAAATAATTGATTAGCTTAAATTTGACAATCTCACAAACATCAATGATGGCATCATGAACATCAAATGATGACCTCATGGATGTCAAATGATGGTTATGATAATGTCAAATTTAATTTGGTATAACATTAAGTTTGATGGGATTAAATTTTATGGTCTCATGGATGTAAATGACGGTCATGTGAATGTCAAATGATGGTCGCAAGAATGTCAACTTTAAGCTTATGAAACCCCTTTTGGTCCTTAGACTTTGGATTTGATACACTCCATTAGATTAATCTCCATGATGAAACACAAACTGTTGATCATAATCTAGGTGGATACATACCATTAGTTTAATTTAATGTGTGGGACCCTTTATTACTAAGCTTTAACTGCAGGAATGCCATGTGGTGACCCCATGGGGCTCACTAGGGCTCATTGAAAAGTCTCTGATAGCTACACTCCATCTGATCATCCTCTCATGAGTAAGTGTGGACTGTTGATCCTAATCCAAGTGCTTACATATAAATGGATTAAGCCTATATAGTAAAATAGGATCCATTTAAAATTGAAGATGATCTCACATCATCTGATCTCCGATCCCGCTTAAGCATAGATCATTGATCATAATCCTAGTGATCTTATGGGATTGGTCCAATAGATTAAATCTTTGATTTTTTTGGGCTTTCTTCACTCTATTAGATCATTCCTTGTGATGACACATAGGCTATTGGATTTGTAAAGAAGTAAGGCACTTAAGTTAGTATGTGGGTAAATATAGGAACCTAGGCTAAATCTTTAAAACTAAGGTCTTGTTCATGTTGATAAAATATGAATGGAGCCTTAGGGTTAAAAATTTAGGCTAAAATATTTATCAAAAAAGACCATGCTAAAATAAAATGACCGTACAAACATAAACATTAAACCATGTTAAGAACATAATAAATGAAAAGGGGGAAATAAAATGGGACCAATGCATTATTTTTAGGCTAAGGTTTTGGTTGTGTTGAAAAACAAGACCAAGCCTTAACATAAAAATTAGGCTCAAGTTCAGGGTTGATTCAAAACATTCCTACCAAATCTATTCCCACCAAAATTTGAATCAAAGGTTTGGGTTAGGGTTTGTTGAAAAAGGGTTTTATCACATGAATCCAACTATGACTTGCCATAAAACTTAAAACTTAAGACATGAGGATAAACTATTAGCAACATTAGGCAAGTTTAAAATAACACCATGAACAAATGGGCTAGTTTCATCAGGAATGGGTGATCTTCGAATAACATTAAGGTTCAAAGTAATGACAAGGGTCCATATTTTTTAGAAATGGGGGGTATTTTGACCTCGACAAATAACAACTTTCAAGGGAAACATAGAAAATGTTATAACTTAGAGACTCAGGTTTAGAAAAATAAATAGGTCATTCATTATACTTTATCAGTGCCATTATCAAGATCAGTCTATGGTTAAAAAAAAATTTGCACATGTAAAATTAGGATCAAACATCAAGACATAGCCATGTTTTGTGTGTGATTTGATTCCACTTATTATTTGCCATGGGATTCAAGGGACAACTTCCAAGTTTTATACCTTTAATCATTAACACTGACTTAGAGCATGTTTATATATTCATTAAGAACCATGATTCTAGTTTAGCGAAGGTTTGGATATTTCTCTATTGCTAGCTAGGCATCCATAACCTTGATAGAGATTCCTTTGGCTCCACTCACGACCTTGCTCCATTGTCATCTAGGCATCATATCCATGGTGGAGATTGCCAAAATAACCTTTGCTTGAAAATCTTTTGATTTTGTAATAAGTTCTTATTTTTTGGTACTTTTGGGTCTTTTAGGCTTTCAATAAAGGTTGGGAACCAAGGTAGCTAGGTTTAAATATTTGGTCAAGTGTCTGACCCTTAGATAATCATCTATGATTGTAACCTTTATCCTAGGTAAGGATGTTTGTTAAGTGTAAGCATGACTATACCTTCATGGATTGAGATTTCCTTTAACATGTGTAATTGTTCTTAAAACTAGGTTCAAGTCAAGACAATATTTAAGGTCTCATAGAATGGTTAACCTATTCATGGGTCCTTACTAGTTTATTCAAATCATAACATCAAGCTCCTATTTCAAATCCATGGTCTACATATGTTGGGGTTCATATCATCATTTATGAATTTATAGAGTTTAAATCAAACTAAGGAACTTTGAGCAAAGGGTTGTCCAAAATGACTTATTGAGAGCAAAGAATAAAGCAAGAAGAAACAAACACAAAATAGAAAAAAGGGAAGCAAACAAATATATACATACTTATGAATAAACAAGGGATAGGAAGGAAAAAGTTGAAGGAAACTAACTAGCCTACCTACATTAACTCTAACCATCTTACAAATTTACTCCATAAAGACCCCAAGAGGAGAAGAAAAGAAATAGTGCTTGAGATACTACCCATTGGTAGGCACTGTAAAATTTAATCCTTATAGATATTTGAGTTTGAAGGTGTTATCCCCAAGTGTATCTAAAATATGATAGGGATTAAGCCATAGAGGTTTGAACTTTCCATGTTTGCCCTTAGGCTCAGATGTTTTATCGCAAAGAAGAACCAAGTCCCCTTATCTAAACACCTTGATCTTTGATCTCTTGTCAAATCACCTCTTTATTATAGTTTGGTGTCTGTAAAAGTTAGAAATTTTTTTCTCTCATACATCCTCCATCTTAATAATGTCTAATAGCCTTGAGTTTTCAAATTCTTGATCTTCCTCCATATACTCTTGTATAAACTAGTAGGTTGTTAGCTTGAGTGTGATGGGGAATATAGGTTCCTAGCCATATATTAGGAAGAAGGGAGATGCTTTAAGAACCTGCTTGAATATTTTTTTTATCTACCCAAAGGGCATAATTGAGAAGCTTATTTCATGTTCTAGGTTTGTCTATAGTAGATTTCTTAATGGCTTTCATCAAGTTCTTGTTCATTGATTCAAACACTCCATTAACTTGAGGATAATGGTTAGATGAAAACTTGAGAATAATGTTATTGTCATATGCCCATTATTTCATTTATATGGATGTGAATGTTGATCTATTGTCACATAACAAAGATATTAGAGTCCCAAATCTGGTGCATATGATTTCTTCTTAAAACTTGGTCACTTCTTTTGTTCTACATTGCTTGGTGGTTATTACTTCAGTCCATCTAGTGTAGTAATTAGTAGTTGTTAAAACATACTTATGACCTTCTGATGAGTTGGGGTTGATTACCCCTATAAATTATATTCCCCACTAAGCAAAGGGTTTGTCAATCATAACTAGTTATAAAGGCATTGCTGTATTTGGCTCTTTGGTGTTGAAGATCTGGCATGAATGACATTATCTTACATGTTTATGGGCATCTTTAAATATGGTGGGCCAATAGTAGCTATCCCTGAGGATTTTATGAGATATTGTTCTTCCTGATGGATGCCCACTTCCCAAATTATCATGGAAAGTTCTCATTATGTCATTAGCTTCTTCCTTGGAAATACACCTTAGATGTATACCCTCAAAGTTATTTTGATATAAGAGTTTATTTTTAATGAGATAGTGAGCTACCTTGAGCCTTAGAGCTCTTCTTTGATCCTTGGTTAGTCTTGTAGGACAAGTGCCATTGATTGGTAAGTGAAAATGGAGTCATACCATTCACTAGCTTGGAGGATTTACTAATCAACTTACATAATACTTGGCTTAGGGATGGTATTGGAAATCATTTGAATCAGACCTTGACACCTTACCAATTTTGTAGTCTTTATTTCTATGTCATATTCTTAGAGAATATACATCCACTTACCTCTTCATTCTCCAAGTTCACACTAGTTTAGCATTAGCTTAGTATCTAGATCTAGTAGAATGGCATGCACTTTGTTCCTGATAAAGTAGTGCCTAACTTTCTTGAAAAATTTAACTAATGCAAAGGAATATTTATCAATTAAAGGATAATTCAACTTAGCATTGTTTAGATTAGTACTTATAAAAGCAATTGGGTGGTCAGACCCTTCTATTTTTTGAGTCAATACTACAACAATAGTGTGATCAAAAGAAAAAGAGAAGAGGTAAAAATCTTTTTAAAATTTAGGACTTATCAAGACTAGAGCCTGGCTAATTGCACTTTTGAGGTCCTTGAAGGCTTTCTTTGACTCCTCATTCCATGAAACTATGGCATCCTTTTTCAGCATATCATTTAGTGGCTTGAAAATCTCTACAAATCTAGAAATGATTTTTCTTAAAAAGTTTATTTTACCAAAGAAATATTTCAATTCTTTTTTACTAGTGGGAGGCTCTATCTTGGATATAGATTCCACTCTTTCAAGATCAATATAAATTCCATCCTTAGTGATGACATGGCCTAATATTTTACCTTTAGTAACACAAAAAATACTCTTCTTAGGGTTAAGGGAGATCCCATACCTTTTACACCTTTCAAATACTTGTTGTAGATGCATGAAATGATCTTCCTTATTTTTAGAAAAACATAGTTAGATCATCCATATAAATAATGATACACTTACCAATCAGGCCTTAGAAGGCATGGTCCAATGCATTTTGAAAAGTGGCTCCTACATTTATTAGTCTAAAAGGCATTCTCTTATATGTAACGGTGCCCTACTTAGTTATGAAATTTGTCTTCATTCTAACTTATTTATCTATCAACACCCGATTATATCCTTAAAAACCATTAATAAAGGATATCATGGATGAACCTGAAAAAACTTATATTACCTAGTCAAGAGAGGGAAGAGGATAATTATCCTTTTTAGACACCCTATTCAAATTTCTAAATTTATTACACAATATAACTTCTCCATTCTTCTTTATAACTAGCACTAGATTGGCCACCCAAGTAGAGTGCCTAATTGGAAACACAATTCTAGCATCTAGCAATCTCTTGACTTCTTTGAAGATCATGAGTTCCAAGATAGGGTTCACAGGCCTTTTTTTTGCCTAAAGGGTTTATAATTTTATTTAAGGGGTATAGTATGGGTGATGACTCTTGGGTCAAAGATATTCAAGTCATCATAAGACTAAGCTATGCCATCTTTGTATTTTGTCAGAAGCTCCTTGACTTTCTTGTTCTCAATACTTGTACAATCCTTCCAAACATTAACCAGTTGAGGTTGATCTTGAGGCCCAAGATCAACTACATTGTAGTCCTTGCCACTTACTTTAGGAACCTTAGAATCTTCAACTAGATTTTTTTATCAAATAATCTTTCGAAGGCAATAATCCCTTTGGGGATCTTGTTGTCATTTAACTGAATGACTATTGCATCAAACTTGCCTTCTCTAAACACATTTTCATCAACCTCATCAATGATTTGAGCTTCAAATACTCTTGAACTACTCATAAAACTTAGGATCTGTTGATCATCACTAAAAACCTATAGATGGTTCACATTATCTGAGACATAATGACAAGGTATTAGCTCAATACTATAGTTTGGGGAATCTTGGTCAGACATGAGATTGGATACAATAGAGGCAAGCTCATAAATAAATCTATTTTCTTATTTAGCGATAGAAATAATATTGAAGGCATCAAAATATTCCACCAAATCCTAGGCTCTAAACTTGTATCTCTTAAGGTATGATATTTTACACTAATACTTTCTCCTTGATTTACTATTATTTATAAATCACCATAAACTAGTAGTTCCTTGACCTTGTTTTTAATGGAAAATCATAAACCTAAGATGAGGGCTTCATATTCTATAAGGTTATTGGTGCAAGGAAACTGGAGTCTATAAAAAGCATGGTATTTATTACCAATATGGTCAGTTAGAACAATACCTACTCCAAATCTAACTTTACACCTAGCCCCATCAAAATACAACTTTCATAACCTAGGCATAACCTCAGAAGGTTTAGGATCACATACCTTGGCATTTTTTAATGTGAAAACTCCTAAATTATAATCAATTATGTTGACCCATTTATTGACAACATTATACTCAATGATTATGTACTTCATCCTTAGCTCCCTTTCAAATCTGATTTGGTTGGGAACTCCCTTCCAAGGCAACCATAGGTGTAAAATATCTATGGACATATATCCATTTAAATATTTTATCCATTCTCTACTTAAGAGAGATTCATATGCATTAAGGATATCTACCACTTGGATATCAATAAATTATTGGACCCTTGGCTTAGAAGCCAATTACATTTGGACATTCAACAATTCTCCATCTACCTTGACCCTAGACTTATCTAATTGGGTGACAACCCTATCAGATTTAATTGGGGTCAAACCAAGTTGCTTACAAACACTTACATGCATAATATTTGTAGAGTCACCAGAATCTAACAAATAGTCATGCAATTTTTTACCAAACATTCTAACTCTAAGTAAGAAGGGTGAAAACTCTATTTTATCTTTGTACATGGCTACATTGGCATTATCAATCTTGGACATCTTGTTAGGCTTCTTGGATAAGGATTCCAACAATATATCTCTTTGTTCTGTGATTCATGTCAATTCATGCAAGGTAATATTAGCTTTGATTTTCTTCATGTCCTCTACAATGTTATAACCAATCCTATTAGAAGAATTGGAAGCATCAACACTAGGATTAGGAGTACTTCCCTTTGAAGGCTCTAGATTATTATCTAAAGTGGTATCCAGAGGAGTAAAAAAGTTGTTGGGAGGAGTAGAATTAGTTAGAGGCTATTCTCTATTCCTTAGAGGGTATGTCTTTTTTAAGAACTATTGGAAGGCATGAACTTATTTAGGCACATCATCAAGCTCATTATCTTATTGGAAGGGGAAATTAAGCATTTTTGCCATGAAGGTTTGGTCAGCAGGCTTAGATCCTGAGGTACCTATACCATTATATTTGTAAGGCACTACATCAAAAGTTTCCAACTCTTCTTGAAATGCTTCAATTTTTTTACAAAACTCAATGCAATCAATCTCACCATGCTTAGTAGTACAATGGACTCTACAATAATCAGGAAAAGTAATATCAATAAGACTAATGTCCATAGTCTTATTTTTAGAATATGGTTCACTATTCTTATTATTGTGAAAACTATCATTATTAAACCTATTATTGGATTTATTGAATCTTTGAAAAGAGAAGTTCTTACCAGATCTTTCTCTAGTATTACCAACTTATTTTTATAGCTGAAGGAAGTTAGTGCTTAGTCTTTTGACCATTTTTAAGATGGACTCATTCTCACTTTTGGGTGTTTTTGAGTTATGGACCTAGTTGTTATTGGTACCAATGGTTGGTAATAAGGTCCTTTGATCATTTGCATTAAAACCATTATTATTTAGGTGATTCAAGAACCCCAAGTTTTGGTTAAGAGAGGCATGTCTTAAAGATAATTGATTCAAATTTGGGAGTTGGTTGAGAGTAAGTAAACTCTAGTTATTATTAGGGAAAACATTTAAAGTAGGCATATGTGGGTTGACATTGGAAATAGATTAGGCCATTTAACATTGAGGTTGCATTTGGTTATTAATGATCCTCAACATAATCTAAAACTAGTGTGTTCATTAGACCTATAACTCTCTTGATGAACACTAAGGTCATGGGATCAAGGGCATCTTTATAGATTTCCAAGGCTAAGGCTTGATTAGGTTTATAAGGATCAATGGTTTTGATGTACATATTTTGAAACCTAACATTGAAATCTCTTATAGGCTCATTATCATCCCTTTTCAAGGTGGTAAATTGTTGATACATGACATAAGGGCTAATTATTTTAACAAATTGGTCAATAAAGATGTTGTGAAACTCATCCCAGGTGGTGATGTAATCATCAAGTAGGTTTGATAACCACTCATATGCAACATACTTAAATGTAACAAGGAAAAAAATAAATGATACATCCTCATGAGTTACATTTAGCAATCTTAATGCAGCCTTAAATTATTTAACATGTTCTTCTACTGTTATAATACTACTAGGACTAAAAATGACAAATACTTCTCAAGATTGTGAGGAAGGTCATGAATTTCACCTTTTAAATTGATAGGAGAACTCCCCAACCAATCTATACCTTGAGGAAGTTTGAATGTAGGAGTACCTTAGAGTGGTAAATCTGGCAAAGACTTTGAACATCTATGTTTACCTTTGTCTTATCTAGTTCTCCTATGGACTTCCAACTCAAGTAGAGGCTCTCTTATCTCTAAATGTGATCTCATTTGACTTCTTGGTGGTTCCAGCTTGAGAAATTTGGATCATATTTGAAATATGATGTGTCAAACCAACCTTTACAAAGAATAGGACTCAAATTTATATATGTAAAGAATAACAAAGGGCATTAAATTTTAACTAAGTTAGCTAAAACAGGTGCCCAATTATGTAAATATGGTTAACCTTTATAATTACAAGCCCAAATAGACCTAGATCTATGAAATATATACCAATATTTGATCAAAATAAGCTATTCTAACCTCAAATACTATGGATTCTCTAATCTTAAGCTACCTTTACCAAAATTAAGCATCTATCCTCAAAGATCTTGGATATTTGACTAAAAAAACCACAAAGAAGGGTCAAATATTGAAAATATTAGTGATATTTATGATTTTGAGTAAAAAACTACACAGAAGTACAAAGATGACACCAATCTTAGATAAAATCACACCAGGATTAATAAAGATTCAACAAATTGAAGCCCTCCTTCTAGTGCCAGTAGAGTTCATCATGTTGATGCTTCTAAATGTATCACAGGTGATTTTAGTGTTTAAATAACACTTCTCATTTTCAAATTTAGAGAATTTAAATCATGAGTAGTAGGTTTTAGTAAACTAGTTACATGTTTTGAAATAGAGGTAGAGTAAATTAAACTATTCCATAAATTTATATTGATTGTTGGTTGGGAGCCACCGTGGACCTTTATGAATTTTGAAGTATCTATGTTGATCTTAGTGAGTTATGATCAAAGTTCTACACTAAATCTAATCTAAATGAATATTTAAAATGATATTTAAACTAGATTTATTTGTTAAAGAAGAATCAAAAGGAAGGGTAAGGAAAAAATAAAGTATGTGATTTCTTATATTTGCCTTAAACACCATGGCAAGGTTTTAATTTCAACTGAACATGCATTTAACCAATATATAATGTGAAATAGTAGATATTATAATCCCACCATATACCAGGAAAATATCTAAAGAAAATATGAAAGAATACAAGTATGGACTAACTTTGCTTTAAAGGCTTACTATTGCATTTAAATAGAATTTGCACATCCTAATGCAAAGAAAATAAAATGAAACAAAGTCTAATAACATTTAACTAATCTAGCTTCTACACAAATTAGCAACCCTGTATCAAATATACACATTAAAAATTCATAAAACCATTCAAATTCAAGACTCAAAATAAGTAATTGAGAGAAAAACCATGTAACAATTGATACAAATAAACTTGTACAAACTTTGAAGTATTCCTTAATTATATTAATTGCTCAAAAGTATACAAGTTTTGGCTCAAAACTCCTTATTTTTACAAAATGGTAATACTAACTTATATATAGAAGATTCAAGTAGTATAATGGTTAGTCATAATATTACACATGTATAAATATAAGGACAACTATCCTTATTTATAGTTCTAGAATACATTTCTCTTTCCAAACAGACTGACCTTTAGGCAAATATGCTAACAAACTAGCATATGCCTTTACAAAAGAATATTCCTTGTTCAAATATTAAAATGCTTTAAAAAATGGAATATTAATTAACCAGTGGGCCCTATGATAAATGGATCCCTTGTTTCTCATGGATAATCTCCATAGTTCTTTGATGTTTCTCTTTGACAAGCTCCAAATCAATAACCGGCTTTAAGAGATAGACATCCTCTTGATCAGCCAAGTCACCAAGGTCTCTATCATTCCTTGCCATGGCCTCCTTGATGCTCCTTTCTTATGTAATATTCTCTTTAGTAGTGAAGATCATGCCCATTATTTGGCTATTGTCACTTCTATATTGGCCTTGGCTTTTGCTTTTAACTTCTTACATCACCAAAGTGACTTTGTGCTTGAACTCCTCATCATCAATGATTCCT
The DNA here is from genome assembly GCA_037957365.1 of Torreya grandis. Taxonomy (NCBI): domain Eukaryota; kingdom Viridiplantae; phylum Streptophyta; class Pinopsida; order Cupressales; family Taxaceae; genus Torreya; species Torreya grandis. The sequence continues at coordinate 4,143,432 of JARHVA010000157.1, forward strand.
AGGGTGTTGGACTTTGTAGGATTGGCCAACATGGTGCCAATGATTTTATTGAATTTGGATATTATCTCCTCATCATCCCTTAGGAGTCTATCTAATATCTTTGAGTAAGAACTTAAACCTTGGATCTTATCAACAACTATCCCCAAGATTGCATTCAAGTGGGTCAGGTTGATGGTTTTGAAGCTAGGAATCCTACCCTTAATTATTATATTGATAAGATATTATAGTTTGTACTCTACATCCTACCATTAGACCACCAATCCTTTGGTTATCTCACTCTATTAGGTCAATTCATCATGCCTCAATTTTATTGACTTCATGGAGTCAAACATGTCAAAGAAGGATGCCTCAAACATCTTTATTACTACCTCAGGGACTAATGAGACAACCAGTGTCTCTAGATTCTCCTTTTCTTTTTCCAAGTTATGTATCTTTTATTTCATACCCCTGATTCCTACTTTGATCTAATTCAAATGAGCCTCAACCAGTCCTTTTATGTCTTCCTCATGGATAGGATGCTCACTAGGCTTCTGACCTCCAATAGGGGTTAGACCAACAAAGGGCTCAACTATTTGAAAGTTGAATTCCTCACCTCTAACCATGGCCTTCTTGGTTTTCACCCTCTCCAATCCTAATATTTATAGATTTAATTATACATTAACTGATGATTATGTGACTTTAGAAGGCTCAGGAGTCCCCACATGTGTGTCACTTGAGGTTGTTAGAGTGTCCGTTTGTGTGCCACTTGATCTTAGTATGGCAACTAATATTCTTTCTTCCTCATTATTTATCAAATCCAATATCCATGGCTTGATTTATTCATGAACATAAATTTTAATTGTTTGGGTTAAGGCCCAAAAATGGGATAAAGTATGAATCTTTTGCATTTTTCCATAAATAAACCATTCAGAGATAATAGGTCCATGAATGGGGTATTCATCACTAAATAAGTTGAGCTCACTCATAGAGTGAGTGAAGGTTAGTTTGGGCTTATTTATCCTAATGAGGACCAATGCCAATTCTACTTTCCTTTTTTATAGGGGTGTTATTAGAACTAGGTCCAAATAAATTTCCTTCCCCTTGTCCTACTCTGTTTCCTTGGCCTAGGCTTGGGGTTCCTCATTTTGTTCTTCTTGATCTTCTAATCCATATGCCTCAACTATCACCTTAAGTGTATCCTCCACTATTTCATTAAGTCCCAATGAAATCATATCCAAGTAATCTATAGGAGACTCTAGTCTCTCAAGTGGGTATGAAGATGATCCTTTCTCAGGTCTCTCTTCTAAATTTTCTTTTCCAGTTCCTTGTGCAACTTGTACTTTAGGCTGTTACACTCTAACCTATGACTGTTATAAACATGGCCTTGAGGATATCCTAAGAAATAAGTGATATTATAGGGTCCCCATTTTCCATATCTCTTATAGTGGCTTGTCATCTCCCCTAGCCAACCTAGGCTCCAACTTGATGTTATTCTTTTTCAATTTGGCTAAAACCTCTAGGAAACCAAAGGCCCTGATGTAGAATGGGTCATGGACACTGGGTTGGAGCTCATATGTCTTTTTTATATTTTTGTACTTTAGATGTTTGTTTATCACCCTAGGCTCCAACTTGTACTTTAGGCTATTACACTCTAACCTATGACTATTATAAACGTGGCCTTGAGGATATCCTAGGAAATAAGTGATATTATAGGGTCCCCATTTTCCATATCTCTTATAGTGGCTTGTCATCTCCCCTAGCCAACCTAGGCTCCAACTTGATGTTATTCTTTTTCAATTTGGCTAAAACCTCTAGGAAACCAGAGGCCCTGATGTAGAATGGGTCATGGACACTGGGTTGGAGCTCATATGTCTTTTTTATATTTTTGTACTTTAGATGTTTGTTTATCACCCCATTAGGGTCCCATTTCCTTAAATCATATTTCTATAGGGTGAATGAGTTTCTGTGTCTGGAAATAAAATTTTCATGCTCCCAATTTTATAACATAGTTTTACTAATTATCAAAGGAAAGGGATGTGGGAGGCCTTTCCTTTTCTCTTTGTAAAATTCATCTATAATATGAAGAAGTTGGTAATCCACTTCTTGTTTTACTATATTGGTTGGCACATAGATGGGTACCCTGAAGGGTTGTGTCAAAGTCCTCTCAATCCTTATCACTGTACAATCAAGGTAGAACCATATGTCCCCTATCAATTCCACATATTTCTTTATCAATGGGATGAACCTACCCATAGGAATTCCTATTATGGCTTGTACTAGGAATGGATAGACACAAATCATAAAGGAACTACATGTTGTTGTCTATATTTGAAAATGTGAAGCTTGGATTAATGATGGGAAATAGTGGGTCTTAAATCAGGTGACTAACTCTTAATGTTCAAGATCTAGGTGGAGGCTAAAAGGGCATCAAATAGATAGGACATCATGTAAAAGAGTTTGCTTATTTTCTTCTTGATGGATGTGAATTATGAATTCAGATGGATATTGATCATCTCACCCAATGGGAGGGTGAGTCCCTTTTCAACCATGAAGTAAACGTAGGGCACCCAAAATTTGTTAATATGAGTGGTGGAGGTGGGTCTGTATAACCTATTCAGTAAGGTCATTAAAATATTAATCTCCTCCCCAAATTATACAATTGGTATTTTTATTGTGAGGTATTAGACTACATGGTTCCCAATAAGAAACCATGGGATCAGGATTGTGTTTAGATTATTCTCCCTATTCCACTTTTTAATGGTGGGTAGGTCTATTTGGGGATTACACAGTTTATAATATCTCTCAAAATATTGAGGTGAAATGTAAGATACTTTCTTAAATTTTCACTCATGAATAATCCAATCATTCTCAATTTTATAATCCTAGAAAAGAGGTGCAAGGACATCAAGGCAGTGTAATACTTTTGGCTTGGTTGTAGCATAGTGTACGTTAGCCATGTAGATGAAGACTAGGTCATTATATCTCTGCAGGATGGTTGTATTCTTTTGTTCCTCCCTAGTAAGAGTTTACATTTCCTTGATTGTCCAAAAGAGTTTGGATCAGTTCCTATTCCCATTATTTAATGCTTTAGTATCTAGGTCTGTGTCCTTAAAAACTCTCCCCTCATTATCTAAGGTCAAACATAACTTTGTCTCAATCCTTTATTGTTTTTTATGAGCTACCATGATTGTGTAAGTTACAATAGCTTACCAAATGAATTGTAAGTAACCTTTGGTTCAATTCATTCTTACTTAGATTGTAATTGAACTCTCTTGGTTTGATTGTGATTGATCTGAGCTCAAATTAGGGCTTTTATGGATGCTGAGGGCTGGTCTAAAGTTTTAAAGGCAATGGCAATTTAGACTTAGGCTCATTCATGTCTTAAATTTTATTGAGACCTAGGCATTTATACTTTTGCCTTTTTTAGCACATAAAATCCTCAATTTTGTCATTTTGTGCTTATGTGGCACCCATGTGACATCCCTTTGATACTTTTGCAGCATTTTTCATAAATGCCTTAAGGGACTAGCCATTGTCTTTTAAAAATCCAACTTTTCTTTCATGACATTGGATCTTTGTTTATGGATCACTATGAACTATTGATCATGATCATTGGGCTTAAAAGTCATTGGCTGCTTTATGTTAGGTCTTATGGTTGTGACACTTGGCACTTTTATGGGCCTTCTAGGACCTACATTTTATGCATTGAACATCTACTTGCCATGTGTTGATCCTGTGGGCCTTTGGGTGTCATTGAAAATTATTTGATAGCTATGCTCCATCTGATCATCCTCTCATGAGCAAGCATAAACCATTAATCTTAATCTGAGTGGATGCAAGCGATTTGTTTGATGGATTAAATGTCTTAGATTTATTGGGTCTTTTTCTCTGTTTGATCAATAGTTATGATGAACCATAGGCCATTGATCTTTAAAAAGGGAAATATCTTTAATCATTGTCATGATATAAAAAGGGACTTAGGTTTAAATACTTTAAGCTAAGGTTTATTTCATGTTTAATAAACATGTTATAAACTTCAGGACAAAGTATTTTAGCCTAAGTTTGTAGAGTGCATAGAAAGGGAACCTAAGCTAAATATTTTAGGCTAAGGTTTATGTTGTGTTAATAAACACAACATATACTTTAGGATAAAATATTTATGCCAAGTTCTTAGAACATGTCCAAAGGGCCAAATAATACAAGGACCAAATATTAGGTTTTAACCTAGGGTTTTACTATATTAAAAAATATGAGAAAATTCTAGGTTAAAATCATTTTAAGCCAATATTTATGTCACAAGGACATTTTAACATAAGTCTTAATTTAAGTCTCTAGCCTAAGGTTTATTGCATTCAAACAAATGCAATTGGAACCTTAGAAAATAGACTTAGATTAAGGCCATATATGTATATATTTTGACCATAAGATCACTTTATTATTTGAAGTTCAAATATCCTAAGTGTTTGAACATCTTCTGAAGGGTCCCTTGATATGCAATGTAAGCCATAAGCTTGTATCAACATTTTGAATCATATCTCTATGTCTAATCAAAATAATTAATTAGCTTAAATTTGATGGTCTAGAGAACATCAATGATGGCCTTGTGGATGTCAAATGATGGTTACGAGAACATCAAATTTAAGTTAGTGGAGCATTATGTTTGATGGGCTTAAAGTTGATGATCTCATGAACATAAATGATAGTCATGTGGATGTAAAATGATGGTCATGAGAAAATTAATTTTAAGATCATGAAACCCCTTTTGGTCCATAGACCTTGGATTTGATACGCTCTATTAGATTAATCTCCATGATGAAATGTAGACTATTGATTGTAATTTGTGTGGATGCATGCCATTGGTTTAATTTAATGTGTGGGACCCTTTGTTACCAATCTTTGAATGTATGAATTCCATATGGTGACCCCATGAGGCTCCCTAGGGCTTGTTGAAAAGTCTCCAATAGTTGTGCTCCATCTGATTATCCTCTCATGAGAAAGCATAGACTATTGATCTTAATCTAGGTGCTTATATCTGATTAGCTTAAACATGTATAGTAAAAGGGGATCCATTTAAACTCAAGTATGATCTCATGCCATCCAATCTCTGGTCCCACTTAAGCATGGATCATTGATCATGATCCTAGTGATCTTATAAGATTGGTCTGATGGATCAAAGATTTGATTTTATTGGGATTTGTTCACATTGTTAGATCATTCCTTAGGATGAAGCATAGGTCATTAGGTCTACAAAAAATCAAGGCACTTAAGTTAGGACATTGGTAAATATAGGAACCTAGGCTAAAGCTTAAAAACTAAGGTCTTATTCATGTTGATAGAATATAAATAGGGCCTTAGGGTTAAAACTTTAGGCCAAAATATTTAACAAAAAGGACCATGCTAAAATAAAAGGACCCTACAAACATAAACATTAGACCATGTTAAGAACATAAGGAATGGAAAGGGGGAAATAAAAAGGGACCTATGCATAATTTTTAGGCTAAGATTTTGGTTGTGTTTAAAAACATGACCAAGCCTTATCATAAAAAATAAGCTTAAGTCCAGGGTTAATTCAAAACATTCCTACCAAATTTATTCCCACAAAAATTTTAATCAAAGGTCTGGGCTAGGGTTTCTTGAAGGAGGGTTTTATCACATGAATCCAACTATAACCTACCATAAAACCTATATTTTAAGACATGAGGATCAATTGTTAGCAAAATTAGGTAAGTTTCAAAAAACACCATGAACAAATGGGCTAGTTTCATTAGGCATGGGTGATCTTCAAATTCTAATAAATTGTATAATATCAAACTTTAGCATTAAGGTTCAAAGTAATCACAAGGGTACCCATTTTTCATAAATGGGGGTTATGTTAACCTCAACACTACCCACCTACTAAGACTAATCCTAGGATTTCCTACAAGCCTACCCCCTTAGATTCTCTAGAATCATCTAATCACTTATCAAATCCATCCCTAATCATGATTAAATGTCCCAAAGAGATTCTAGAGGTTTATACCTCTAGAACCTTCTTTCTTCTAGAATCCTCCAAGGAATTTTTAATTCCTTAGATAATCCTCCACCATAGATATCAACAACCCAACTTTAAAATATAGCCATAGATTCTTCCCTCCATGTTTTATATAAACAACTCCAATCCTCCATGGAAACTAACCATTTAATCCATAGAGTCTTCATGTCCTCATGATCAACTAGTCCATCCAAGTCGATGAATCAATATAATATAATGCTACAAATTTGAGTCTAAGGTAATCTCAAACTAATTTTTTTTGTCTTTTTATTGTTCAATCATGGTTTGGAGAAATTATATTTAAGATTAGAGTGTTTCTTTGAATGTTCATTCATATATTTGCATTTTATCCTAATGGCTTTATATCTTAATTAGTGCATTGACATTTTGGGTATTTTTGATATAATTGCATAACCAAATCCATTTTGCTAAAAATTTCATCTACAATCATCACTCTCATTTGTAGGAATGGGGGAAATATTTGTCACAAACACCTTACCAATGCCATCTAGTTTCATTGGAGCTCAAATAATTTATGCCCACACCCATGAAGCTAGGGGCATATCCTATTAAACCCTGAACTATCGTGTAACTCTCTCATATTGAAAACACTCATAGAAATTTGGCCATCGATTATGATACCAATAACTAATGCAAATATGATGCAACTGTGCACCATCCTCTAATCACATAAAAAACCTTATATATGATTATTATATGGTAGAATCTGTAGTCAACTCATCCAAATCCTCCTATAAGATATGGTGCTCAGATCTCACACCTTTCTTTTGCTAACCCATCTCAATGCAAATACCTATGGATATGCCCACTCGAAATGTGGATCCCCACTGATTGAGTAAATTATATGTTTCCATAATACCAAAAATGTAATAAAGTGGTTGAATTTATCATACTATTGAATGAATCATATGTGAATATGTAGAGATCATGATATAAGTGTGTTATCATTGTCCAAACTTAATTATACATGGTCCTACACTCCTTTATGTATTGTATGACAAAATGCATATTGTATGGGATGGAAAATCCACCAGCATCCACTGATATGAGTGAATCCAATAAAATAATAAAAACCTTTCACACATGTGGAACATCAGATAACATAATTATAGACAATACCACATATGGATCACCACCACGTTCATGTCATACACGTAGCCTACTGGTCAAGTATGTATATGCAATATCATTATTTCCCAACCCCATATAATCTATTATCATTATTATTATTTAGTTAGTAGTAGTCTCATCAATTATAAATCCTATAGAGTAATAGTTATCTCATCCATAGACATTAATAATGTACAAGTACCTACATCCTACCACTCAACCAATGCACTCATCATGTGAGCATCATATGAAATAAAGTGCAACCAAATGACATAGTTTAGGCCTGATCTCTCAAAAATAGACATCTCATAATCAAATAGGGGTAGGGCATGGATAATATCAATCATCTAACCCTATCAAAATTGCCTATAATGAATATACTCCTGTATAGTAATAAAAACACAAATATTTGTTTAGAGATTAAAAAATCCCTAACACAATTATATTCAATCTAAAGACATTTATTTAAAATTTTAAGCATCATTGGATAAAGCCACTCCTTGTGGACAACATTGTGGGATAGGGATGCCCTAGACAAGGACACTATTGGCCTAAAAAGGATAGGGTCATGGAAAATCAAACAAAAAAGAAATATAAATAAAATCACTTAAAATTATCCAAAATAAATTTTTCCAAGAATGCAAAGGTTTGGTTTCAATACTTACCAATCCAATGTCCTTATTAGCCTAAATGAGCACCTCCATATCCTCAAATTAGTCATAGGAAATCACTCTCTTTTACAAAATTTTTTGAAACTCAAAGTTACGAGTTTATAATTCTCAACTTTGTAATGATTTTTTTTAATTTTAAAATTATATATGCATTTAATCTTATGTCATAATCCTAAAGTATGGGCCAACCTTATCATAATCCATGATTATTCAAACTAAACTATTAACATCTTGAAACCCATAGCTCTGTATCAAAAACCATTTCTTCTATGCAAAATATGGAAACAAATTCCTTCATATTGACCATATCTTAATCTCACATGAACTTTTCCATCATCTCGATTACCTATACTTCAATTTTCCATAGTAATCCATTTATTTCTATCTACAAAAACCAATTCAACCTTAAATGATACTAATAAAAATCATTAGTAAACATGATAAAAAAACAACTAAGATCATTACATAAGACACAACTAACTTTTGGTTTGATCATTTTATGCCAATTTCATCCCTCTCACCAAAAGGGGTCATACACAAACATTGTTTTTACAAACTTAGATACACATGGGGAAATTAGCTTAGTGAACACTTACTACATGTTAAGATTTGAATCCAATTACATTTCAGACTACTCATTACATTTTAGTTGTGTCTCATATAATGCTTCAATAAACATGTTTTTCTCAACATATTATTATCAGTTAGACATAATATATTATAACTTATACACATTTTTTTCACAATATGACATACGATTTTGTCAGAATGACACAATGCTCAAGAAATGCTCAGTTGTTTCAGATTTGGGCATATATTTTTGTATTCAAGTAGGTCCACTCCATTTAGATTGTAGTGTATGGAATTATTGTCCAAATAGGGTGTTTTTGTCTAGATTCACACAAAATAACTACTTCAAGTTGCTACAAGTTATCATGTTTACTATAATACTTTCTTAAATAAACATAGAGATTTTACTCAGTCTTGATAAATGACACTAGAAAGAAAGCATGTGCATAACATATGTTTGCATTTTGGCATAATTTAACTAAATTTTTACACATGTCATGATAATGGGGACATTTACACCATACTATCCACATAAATTTAGGTCTATTATTTAGAATTCAAATTCCTTACTCAAAATACATGATTCAATATGCTCAATTATTAGATATGGGACATGATGCATGGATCATGGTATCAATCTCATATTTTACACCAAATTATATAAAATAAATGAAAATTATTATCATTATCTATGTAATTTACACTAAACTCAATTTAGAATTATATTTACACTAGTTTTACACTAGAATGAATCTTATAACAATATGCAATGATTGATTCAAAATAATTATTGTAATACCCAATATATTGAGTTGTGTGGGATTGAGGTTAAATATATTTTGACATATAATAACATATCTACCCATAAAATATTGGGAGAAAGCATAGCTTCACTCCTCATGCCACAATTGTTTACTCAAATTTAGCACATGGACTCCACATCATGAGTTAATCTCCATAGACATTGCTCAAAATTGTATTCAATTTAGTCTGGCCAAGAAGATAACAAGATTAGAACCATATTCTCTCCACATGGGTTGATTATGTTAGACCCATGCCATTTCTATTTACAAGAGAAAACATGTGATACATATAAGTGCATGTATGATTTTCTTTTTTTACTCTAGTACTTTCATGTTATTGCATTACTAGAATAAAAGTCGAGGCAGGACAAGATGCAAGGGGGTATGGCTAGTGGGAGGGGAAATGTATACACCCAAATTTTTTCAAGAAAACATAAGTATTATGTCTTTTATAACTTTATATTTATAATCTCCTAATGCTAAATTAATATCCCATTGGCACGTGATGTCTTTAGTTCTATGTCTAGTCATACTTTCACACTAACATTTCACTATATTTGCTAAAACAAATCTTCCATGTCATTCCTTATCTAAGTCAAATGGATATCTAGTCTTCTTTATTTTTCATCTTAATGTATTCTTATCTTTCAGACAAGACTGACTTATTTGGACTATTCCACTCTATTATGTTGTCTGAAATGGGTGGTCTTATCCAACACATGTTTCAAAACTTTTTCTAAATCACATTTCATTTGGGTCTCTTTTTATGACCATTTTACCCTTCTTAGAGTTGGTTGGTGCATCAATGGGTTTTTGAAATTGAAAATTGGGACTCTTCTATCTATATGGTTCCCTAATGCATTTTATATGTAGCACTTATTTATTTAGTAAAGCACGGTAAAATAAAAATCATATTACAGTTAGCTTAACATCTACATAATTATATGAATTTTATATTGTACATCTAGATGGCATGTTTATATCAAAATAGAGTCTAGGTGAAAGATCATTTAGATTCACATTCACATATGACTCCAATCACACACACATGGTAAAGGGAAAATTATATCAACTTGAGGTCCCTATTTTTGGGGATATGTAGTTAGTGCTCAATTTAATGGGGTTTTGAGGCCAACTTGACTAATTCCACTTCCCCATTCTCCCCTTTTTACATTTGATATTCATTTGATTTATGTGCAGGACTTTAGTAAGGTTTTTGAAGAAGATAACATGAAACATAGGCTAAATTATATGATCATACATATGTGATATGTTGGAATGCATCCATGGGAACATCCACATAAATTATTAGATTACAGTATTATTACAAGAGTAGCCTAAACAATATTGCACCATAAGGACAACATAATAGAGCGCCATAATCCAAATTCACCGGTATTGTCTCGAGTAGTCACAACAACCACATTCATCAAATATGGAATTAACTCAGTCAATTTTATGGTCAAACATTGTCACTTATAGTTTGCATTTTCTAAAAATAGATAAGTTGTTCACCCCTCCAGGTCCCTTTGGGAAAAAACCTAGTTACTCATGTACATTCATTTGTAATTAGATGTGTGTTTAAATTCTATTTGATTTATCATATACTTTACTAAGATATTTTGTTTGATTAGATTAAATTCCTTTTAATTGTGAATTTGATAAAACATTTTTAGAACATAAATGTACCATCCTTCCCATATGGTATCGACCAATTTTACAATTTTTTATTAGACAACTACATCAACCTGGTCAATACAATTGCCCTTATGGTGGTTATTTCTTCACTATGTTCGAATAAATACCTATAGCCTTAAATTTGAAACTCTATTTGATACCCATTTCCCATTTAAAATTTATCTATATTTTGATTCTTGTTGGGGCAAATTATACTACACAGATTGACCCCAAATCATAGATTTCATAATTTTACTCTATCTACCTCACCGAACATTAAATGAATCACATACCTACATGGTTTCTACAACACCTCCCTAGTGACATCATACACTTATGCCTTGTATTTACCTATCCATAATATCTCATTGTGCAAAAAATGGTTGTCCAAATCTTTAGGTTTCTCAAAAAAAACAAATGACCAAATGATTTACCTTTTGACCTATTTATAGCTCTTAATTCAAATTTCAAAAGTTATTAATATTAATCTACAAATTTCATATTTATATCATATATTTATCTATGTAGATATTGTTTATGAACAAAAATAAGCATTAAGATCTTGACAAAGTAGGGATTTGTTGGTGCTAACATAGATTTTATCTTATTTTATCCCTATCAATCTCCCAAATTGGAAAATTTCATCAACTGCATCACACGTAGTGTTATATCTATAGTTGGAAAGGTGAAGGTACATATTTTTATTTATTTATTTAATTTCATTTATTATAACATTTCCTGGTATGCTTTAGTATTTTATGTATCTTTCCTAAAACACCATCCCATGTTACACTATTGTTACACATGATAAGATTTAGGTGGGTCATATGTATAGACCTAATATTCTTCATATTATCATTTACTAAAAATTTATATTGTAAGTCTCATCAATGAATCAATATCCTTGAGTGCATATCCTAAGAATTGCACCTAAAAAGGGATATGGTCAGCTCATGGTACTTTGGAAGAGATGTTTGCATACTATGTTTTCATAGCTTCCCTACTATCAACTCAACCTCCTTCGAGTCTCTTTCCATCTTATTTCTCAATTCAATTTTGCCTAAGTATTCTTGTCACCATATATTCCTACTTTTTCCACCTCATTTATATTGTATGTTTATTATTGTATAGTACTGGCTTGACTAATATATTAATTAGTCTACCTACATTTTATATTGTATTGGCCAATCCAATATAATATTATGTCAATCAACACTATTATACTATATTGTCTTGGATGTTACTATTAGCTTCAAGTTCAGGTGATTTTTGGGTATAGACCCATTTATACATGGGTCATATTTAACATTCCCAACACAGACAACACTCATCTTCTCAACCTACACTCACATTTATGCCCTTAACTAGTAAAAGGAGGAGTTATAAGATTAAAGTTTTATTATTTTGGAGGTAAAGTCATGTCAATGTTTTTAAATCACAATAAGAGGATTTGAACTGAAGAGGTGCCCCATCTTCTTTGGAGTTATTAATTAAATACATCTAGGTATTTATTATTTCCATTTGAGACCTTCACCTACAACATCTCTTTCAAAGTGCAATTAGAGCCAAGGGGGAGAATTATGTTGTAACAAGCCAATCCAAGGCAAGTATCTTTATCCCTATTCTATTTCAATTTATATATTTAGTATATATATATGCATTTCTTATTTTTAGAGTAGCATGCATGTTGTTGTCCTTGTATACTTTACCTTATATTAAATAAGATGGTATACTATAAGGCCCCTAAGTTTTTCATTACAATAAGCTCTTATGTAATTTATATATTATTCAGTTTAGTGTTATTATTATTTTTAATCTTGGATCTAGGTTGCCCTTGTTTTTTAGTTACATACATGTGGTTTCCTTTCTACAGCATCAATACCCATTTTGTTACCATTTACATATACCATTGATTTATCTTGAGACCTAGTTATACCCAATATCCCATATCATAGGCATAGGATTTTGAACCCTATACCCTTGATATTGAGGGTATTTTACTATCTATTAGGTATATAACTACCACTAGGTTATGTCACAATCTTCAAGCACAAGCAAGCTCTAGTTTTATCTCTTGTTTATATCTTAGTCTTTAGAGAGAAATAGGATTGTTATATTGGTCAACCTTACTTGTGCATACACATTCCTTTGTGATGTCTTGCTATTAGATAATTTTTATCTTTGTCAACCATATATTAGCCATTTACGTGTAGTCTATAAAGCAAGTCTTAGGAATTTCTTCATAAATTTTGATGATATGAGACCACATACCAAAATTAGTTCTTAAGGTTTTACTCATTAGCATAAAATAATGTGAAAATCTAGTTAGTTTTAGTATATTTTTTGTATTATTTATAGTGATAAATGAACATTAAAAAACTATTGTGACACAAACTCATATCATAATTTATTTAGTAGTAACAAACACATTATATTCAAACAACATGTTGGGATAATTCAAACATATATTTCATCACCCATGTAAGTCTTACATTGCATGATAAAGCACACTATTGATTTGATACTAGGACTACTCCTAAATAATACTTATTTATACCATAAATCATTTATAGATAATAAATATATTAAATTTTTGATCCATTAACATGTGGATAAAGGATACATCATGCCTATTGCATTGCCTTGTGGCAATCTAATTGTATTTGTGCCAAATAAAGATAACACATAAGGAGGTTGTGCATTGATAACAAATGTATTAATAGATCATAGTGAATAATTACTATACTTTTCCAAGGATTAAGGACATGATGGAATAGCTTCATAGTGTTAAATTTATCACAAAAATTAATCTTAAGTTTAGGTACCATCAAATTTTTGTTGAATATACAAACATCTAAAAAACAACCTTCAAAGTGAAGGAAGGTTTGTTTAAGTGGTTTGTTATGACATTCATATTAAACAATGCACCATTAATCTAGTAATATATTATTTAAGCCCTCTTATTCAATCTCTTCTAATTATGCTTGATGCATGTGTACATGAATTAAACACTTGGTTAGAATTGTATTCATATGTTATAGACTTCGTGGAAATATAACATAAATTACTTTATGAAAATTTAGTTTTAGACCTATGTTTTTAGGGTAGAATCATATATCATCTTGGGAAGTTATGTGTACTATACAAGATAGAGAGACATAATTTAATATTGGAATCCAAGTTTATAAATATTTTAGGATGCTTGTGAGTTTTAAAAACCCTTTTAGTGTTGCATAAGTAGTTATTTTTACCACACCTTAGGTTAGAGGTTTATAGATAGATAGTATATTGTACCATATGTAATCACCAAACCAATCAAAAAAATTCAATTTATGTACATACATATTTTGGCTCCAATGAAACTATGGGAATTTGATTCTGTGGATTTATTTTAGGCTATGTTGTCAACCTAGAGCTGCGCCCTGATTCGAAGACGTGCGTGAAACGACCAGTCCTCTATTTGGCTGAAACAATGGGATCTTCTCGCGAGGGTGGGTGCCTCAATAGCGAGTAGAACCTCCAGAGAAGGCTGGTTCCTGTATGATGTATCAATGAAGATTCCTACTCTACATTGCTGATTGCCATGGAAAAAGGAGAAAGAAAACTTAAAGGGGAAATATTACCTAAAAGAGGGTGATACACCAGAACTATGATCCTACTCGGCTCGAAACCTTGAACACTGAGCGAACAACAGAGAAGGAAGACCTTAGACTTTGAATTAATCACTTGTGCATAAGTAGTTCATGCAGAGGTTCGGTCCAATAACTAAAACCTGAGGGAAATGGTGGAGAGAGGTCTGATAAAAGACACTATGCAGTTGCCTAACATCCACTTACAATTTTGGCAAAAGACAATAAAGAACACTTCAACATGACCTGCACAAGGACAATATAGCAGCTAGGTATGAACAGAATTTGGGAAGGGAGAAAACTCTACCACTTATGCAAATTGCTAAAAAATATACACTATGCCAAGCTTGAACTATGAAAGTACACTCCCGCTTATTGATCAAAAAGGTTACACAACTCTTAATGGCAGAGTCTAGTCTAACCAAGAGAGATTGGATGGATTTTTTTTTCAAGGCTAAAAGCCATTATATATCAATTTTTAAGAGGCCAAAGATAGTCGTATAATCTTTAAGAGAAAAATTCACTTTGGTTAACTTAATAAAATATATTTTTCCTGTCTTTGCATGAATTTTCCTTGTTTGATGAAGCACTTGATCCTTTAGTTAACTCCAAATATGGAACAATCAACCCCTGTTTGAAGCTAAATTTAGCCTTTGGATGCATGCGTTGTAAGAAGACAAATAGGTCTTAATAGCTCCAGTCAACTGAAATTTAGACTGTTTATTCAAAAATCGACCCAGCGCTTGCATGTAAATCTTCTAATTCTGGTCGTTCCAAAGAAATTCAATTGTCTTTGATACACATGAGCATGAGGGATGTAAGACCCCATTGTTTGAAGGCTACTAGAAGATGGCAGTGTGGAATGAGGCAGTGGGAAATGGTAAAGGTCATGGAGGTATAATGGTTCTAGTAAAAGAAAGAGAAGGTCGTGCCATTCAGCTGGAAAAGACTGATTCTATTAAACAATTTATATGGTTCAAAATCATGGAAAATAACACTCTTCTCAGGATCGCAGCCTGTTACTTTGCTCCACAAGTATCTAAAACTTATAAAAAGTGTGGCTTAGATCACAATGACCCCTATGCTGTGTTAAAGAAAGATGTTGCTATTTTTTTGTAGCATGGGGATGTTCTTCTTGTTGGAGATTTCAATGCTAGGACAACAAATTGGCAAGCAAGTATTTTCAGCTCTGAAGTAAATGATAACCCTATTTGGCTCACAGAAGAGAGAAATCAACAATGGGAAAGAATATCCGAAGATGCTAAAGGCTGCAATCATTTTGGGGAAGAATTGATCACTCTATGTGGCACATTTGATCTAATAATCTGTAATGGTTTGGCTAGATGGGCTAAGTTGGGCAATTTCACTTGCAACACATACAATGGGGAAAGTGTGGTAGATTATGTAATTTTTTCACATAATTTGTATAAAAATATTAAAGAAGTTGAAATTGGAGAGCACATTTGGGATCTAAAATCAGATCATAGACCACTGTACATAAATTTGTATTGGGCAAAGGATAGGCGGCTTGGGGCAAAAATCCAAGGCCCTCAACACCCACCTTCTCAAGTCAAAATTTTGTTAACTTCAGAAAATAGTAACACTTTCAGAGCTACTCTTGAGGAACTTTGTATGGGACACCCTATGTATAAGCATGGTGTTAACAGTCATGACTTATCAAATCTGATTCACGAGGCTCTTTCAAAATGCAAGAGAGCAAAAAATAGAAAATTTGAAACTAATTGTTCTCCAACCAATGCATGGTTTGACAAGGAATGCAAGAGGGCTAGGAGAAACCTAAGGGAGTCAAATAAAACTAACCTTGACATTAAGGCCTACAAACAGATCCTAAAGAAGAAAAAAATTGGTTTTATGTTCACAAGGAGAGAGGAGCTAATTTTCTTGGGCAGAAATAACCCCAAACATTTTTGGAAAGAACTCCAACCAAGGAGAGAGCAAACTGAAAATAATATTACTACCACCCAATGGTTTGAATATGCTAAGAAACTTTATGAACAAGAGGGTGGATTGGGACAACCACCTTTGGTCAATGATACTACAAAACTTTTCACTGTGCAAGAGATAGAGACAGGGATTAAGAAGTTGGGTGGAGGTAAAGCAAAAGATCTTGTTGCACTTCAAGCTGAATATTTGAAGTGGGGCATGAAAACTCTTGCACCGCACATCACTAAAATCTTCAACAAAATCTGCCAAGAAGGGTTTTCGAAAGATTGGACAATCAGCCTTGCAATACCACTTTTTAAGAGTGGTGATGTTAACAATCCCTCCAACTACAGGACTATAATGATCGATCCCCTCTTTGCTAAAATTTTTGGCAGCATGATAGAAACTAGGATCAGAAAATGGGCAGAAGAAAACCATAAACGTGCTAAAGGGCAAGCTGGTTTTAGGCCAAAGCACTCGACAGTGGATCACTGTGTCACTCTGAGACACATTATTGAAAAGAGTGGGAGAAAAAGGAAGAGGTTTTTTGTTGCTTTGTTGACTTCAAAAAGGCTTTTGATACCGTTCTGAGAGACAAGCTTTGGTTCAGGATGGAAGAATTGGGGATTCCTAGGCATCTCAGAGCTGTTGTTCATAGGATGTACGAAGAGGTGAAAGTGAAAATCAGAACTTCAGATGGCATTTCAGAATGTTTTAGGAGCGATATTGGGGTCAAACAGGGCTGCCCTTTGTCTCCTACTTTATTTGGTTTATATATTGACAAAATGGAAGAGTGGTTAAACATACAAAAGGGTGAAGGCATTCAGCTAGGTGAATTTGTTATAAAGTTTCTCTTATATGCGGATGATCTCATTTTAATTGCCAAATCTACCTGTGGTTTGCAAGACCATCTATCTTCTCTTGAGCACTTTTGCAGAATGGTGGTGATGCAGGTCAATATCAGCAAGACTAAGGTTATGATTTTCTCTAATAATAAAAACTAGCACCAACATGAATTTTATTATAATGGAAGTCTTCTCGAAGAGGTTGTGGATTATAAATACCTTGGCATCGATTTCAACAAAAAGCTAAGATGGTCTAGCTGCAGGTATAAAAGGACATTAGGTGGGTGGAAGGCTTTCTATGCTCTTCAGAATAAGTGCCGTGAAGCGGAGTTGTGGGATTGGAAAACTATTCAAACCTTGTTCAGTCTTCTTGTGCTGCCAGTTGTTCTTTACGGGTGTGAATTATGGGCCAGCAGCACTACTATAACACAATGGAAACAAATCGAAGGAATCCAAAAGTGCTTGATTACAAGCAAGATTAAAATCAAAAGCACTGTTCCATATGACATCATGCTAAGTGAAATGGGGGCTGTTCTTATCGAGGCACTTGCTATGGTTTGCCTTTTAAGCTATTTAAAAAGAATTGAAAAAATGGAAGAGGATAGATGGCCTAAAGTTGTTTTTAGTGACACACTATGTAAGTGAAAAAGGACATGGATGCAACAAAACATCAAATGGATGGGTAAATGGAATATTCAATTCAATATGTGCCCCACAAATAATAAAGAAATAAAAGTCTTTGTTATGGAGAAATTCTACAAGAGAAATTGGGGAAGCGAGATCGGGAGGAAGAAACTATATTATATAAATGAGTTCAACCCCACTTGTGATCAACTCTAAAAAGCGTACATAGGAGCCAACATTTCTTGGAGGGCTAAAATTATTATTGCTCAGCTGAGAACCAACTCTCACCAACTTCGTTGTGAGACCAGGCGTTGGAAGAGGCCAAAGAAGGCTTGGGAAGAGAGAATTTGCAAATTTTGCAATTCTGGGAAAGTGGAAACTAAACAACACTTTATTCTAGAATGTGAGGCCTACAAGGATATCAGAGATAAATTTGTGGATACTATATGTGACAGTTCTTGGCATAACCTATTCAACAAAGAGCACATTGAGCAATTAGGGGGCTCATCATCAGCCTACACAAGAAGCGAACAGTGCTACTTAAATCTGCTCGAGTTGTCTTGCTGTCCCATAGGCTATTTTTAGTCTCGTGGACGTTAAAATTTTTATTATTATTTATTATTATACTATCTTTGCCTTTTCCTGAGATTTTAGCTATATGTCGGTATTTCTGCTATGTCAGGATTTTTATTTCTCTTTGCAAGCTTAGTGGCAAATTTCTCCTCAGCTTTGTTTGCTCCTTTGGTCGCTGGCATAACTACGTGTTGTCTAAGCTCCTTCCCTTTATATCCTATGGCCCCTTTTTTTTGTTTTGAACACCTTTTGTGTAACTGTCTTCGCCTTTTGAAAAAGTCCAAGGTTTTTAGTAGGCAGTCCACGTAGTGCCCTTCTCCCTTTTTGTTTTTGAAAATTGAAAGTACACTCTGCGGCCTGTTGCTCTTTTGAATGCTTTTCGGGATTCCAACGTGTCCTCCATCAGTCCCTTCACGTAGCGCCTTTGTGTCCACTAGCAACAGTCCACGTTGTCTATCCAAGTTGGCAGTCTGTGTTTCACTCCAACAGTCTACGTGACAGTCTGTGTCTCTGGCCTTTTGTTTGTGTAGGCTTTTAAAAAAAACCCGAGGTCTCTTTTGTATTGGAAGCCATTCTGAATTCCTTTAGACTTTTTGTCTGAAGGAATTCCTTTGGACAAAAAGTCTGAAGGATTACAGCTTTGCATTTAGTAGCCTATGGAAACATTTCTGTGGCTTTCTCTTCTCTGTTATTTCCCTTGCTTTGTGCCATTTTTAACCCTCCCATTTTGATTTTCTGGCTCCTCCTTGGTCCTTTATCCTTGTCTAATTTCCCAGAGACTCAAGTCCTTTGCAAATGAATTATTTCAATTGGTCTACCTCTTGCCCAATGTATTATTTCTTCTTTGGCTAGAGACGTGAATCTTCCATATGGCAAGAGACAATCTGACTTGTGGAAGAATTGTCAATATTTTGGTGACTCGACTGGGAAGCATGCTTGCTATGCTTGAGGACCCAGGCCATGTATAAACGCTATATGAATCCCAGATGGTGAATCTGATCTTTGATTAAAAAATATGCTCTGATCATTGCTGTAATAACCTCTTCCTTCAAAATAAGAAGGAAAACACACGAAAGTGAAAAACTAACTAAAGCGAATGTGCAACAAGCACTTATTGAACAAAACTGAAGCAAACTACTATGCTTTTACAGCACTTGGAGGAAAGTAAAAACAACTACAATAACCTAGTTAACCATGATAAGGTACGATCCACCTAGATCAAATGGAAAATTCTTGAACTCACTCCTTTCGAGAGGTGATACAATTTGCAAGGCAGGATATTTGTTAGTCATAACCTTTGATGAGTTAGTTGCCTTGTCGACCAACTGTATTAGCACCTTCTTGAATGAGTCATCAATATCAAACCAGTCACCAATAAAGATAAACTCACCAAGTATTTCCTGACTGTCCTCAGATTGCTTATCATCTATCACCATGTCAAGTGATATCCCATCTATGCATGGTTCTTGAGTGGCCACGTCCTTCTTGTTGACTGCTGCGAGTTCATCCAGCTCTTCAAGGAGCTTTGAATATGCAACCCAATCTATACTGGTATCTTGAATAGGTGGTTCTTTATCAACCTGCTTATAAATGTGCTCTTCAATAGCCAACATATCTATACAAAGCTCTTCAATCTCTAGTAGAGGCTCAAGGTATAGCTGCCAATCATATTTTTGTTCCTCATTTTGGTCTATTTGAACTGAATCCACTATCACGCTATCTGAATCTTTCTCAATAGGAGATACCTGTAACTCATGTATGACTTCCATTTGTACCAGCGCCTTTTGATGTTCATCCACATCAAGATTAGTCTTCCCACTCTCAGTTATAATTGGATGCTCAATCAAAACCTCAAGAGAAGCATCAATAGGAATTTCCTCAAATACTTCTGAAGCATACTCCACACGTTTTGCAAGACCCTAACCTGTAGCTGCAACCTCTTTCTCAATACTTTGAAGAACAGGGTCTTCTTGAGGAAGGGCGATGGCGGGAGGGTGATGAAATTCACTTGTTTGAGAGGGAAAATGAAGCATGGGAGATTGATCATGATCAGATTTTGGAGTCTTGAGGGAAAAGGAATCATGTAGGGATTTTGGGAAAGAGAAATTCTTAAAAACCTTTGTATTCTATTCCTTCCACCTGGCCATTACCTCATCAAAGTTTGGAACCTGTTTGTCCTCCTGGACAACCTGAGCTTGAGAGATGATTGGTGAGGAAATGATGGGACTATAGGAAGGTCTAGTCTCATAAATAGCCACTTGAATAGGCT
The DNA here is from genome assembly GCA_037957365.1 of Torreya grandis. Taxonomy (NCBI): domain Eukaryota; kingdom Viridiplantae; phylum Streptophyta; class Pinopsida; order Cupressales; family Taxaceae; genus Torreya; species Torreya grandis. The sequence goes on from JARHVA010000157.1 coordinate 4,164,178, forward strand.
TTTTATTATGCTCTTGACTCAAACTAGGAAGCTCCCTTGGCACATGCTGGGCATGGTGAAGAGCTTCATAAGAATAAGAAGCACCATAGCCATTTGTAGAAAATTCTTTTAACGCGATTCTCTGCCTTTCCCAAGCCTCCATATTTTCTAATGCAAGAATACATAGTCCATTTATCTCTTCTGGATCATTAGACACATTTTGAAATAGACCATTTATTTCCTCATACTGAGAGTTAGAACAAACCTTTCTTGCATATGCCAGTATTCTGAGCTCTATTTCATTCATTTTTTCTTGAAGGTGATACTACTCATATGTGACGTCATAACCATATGGGGAAGATGAAATCTGATCCTGAGACTGATATGGATTACTAGGTAGGTAAGAGTCATGTTCTTGACAATAAGGATCATGAAAAACTTGATAAGGCTCCACATAGCTTTGATAATAACCTTGATTAGGCTCATAGATATCATGACCAGGCTGGTATGATCCATCATTAGGCTGACAAGGAAACATACCATAGGAATTCTCTCCATACATAGCCATCAAAATTCATTAGTGATAAAAATAGACTTACATGGATGCTGACCTGAACTGTTAGAAATAACTACTTGAGCTTGGAGTCACTGAATACCTCTTGAAGAACACTGTTGTAACTGCAATTAACTATGATTTCATAAAAACTAGGAAAAATGAGTCCCATTGGGCGTGCAAAAAACTGTTGTCAACCTGGAGCTATGCCCTGATTCAAAGACATGCATGAAACGACCAGTCATCTATCTGGCTGAAACAATGGGATCTTCTCACGAGGGTGGGTGCCTCAATAGCGAGTAGAACCTCCAGAGAAGGTTGGTTCCTGTATGATGTATCAATGAAGATTCCTACTCTATGCTGCTGACTGCCATGGAAAAGGGAGAAAGAAAACTTAAAGGGGAAATCCTACCTAAAAGAGGATGATACACCAGAACTATGATCCTACTCAGCTCAAAACCTTGAACAGTGAGCAAAAAATAGAGAAGGAAGACCTTAGACTTCGAATTAATCACTTGTGCATAAGTATTTCATGCAGAGGTTCGGTCCAATAACTAAAACTTGAGGAAAATGGTGGAGAGAGGTCTGATAAAAGACATTATGCAGCCACCTAACATCCACTTACAATTTCGGCAAAAGACAATAAAGAACACTTCAACATGACCTACACAAGGATAATATAGTAGCTAGGTACAAACAGAATTTGGGAAGGGAGAAAACTCTACCACTTATGCAAATTGCTGAAAAATATACACTATGCCAAGCTTGAAATCTAAAAGTACACTCCCGCTTATTGATCAAAAAGGTTACGCAACTCTTAATGGCAGAGTCTGGTCTAACCAAGAGAGATTGGATGGATTTTTTTTTCAATGCTAAAAGCCATTATATATCAATTTTTAAGAGGCCAAAGATAGTCGTATAATCTTTAAGAGAAAAATTCACTTTGGTTAACTTAATAAAATATATTTTTCCTGTCTTTGCATGAATTTTCCTTGTTTGATGAAGCACTTGATCCTTTAGTTAACTCCAAATATGGAATAGTCAGCCCCTGTTTGAAGCTAAATTTAACCTTTGGATGCATGTGTTGTAAGAAGACAAACAGGTCTTAATAGCTCCGGTCAACTGAAATTTAGACTATTTATTTGAAAATTGACCCAATGCTTGCATGTAAATCTTTTAATTCTAGTCGTTCCGAAGAAATTCAATTGTCTTTGATACCATCTTTGCATTTTCCTGAGATTTCAGCTGTATGTCGGTATTTCTGCTGTGTCAAGATTTTTATTTCTCTTTGCAAGCTTAGTGGCGAATTTATCCTCGGCTTTGTCTGCTCCTTTGGTCGCTGGCATAACTGCGTGTTGTTTGAGCTCCTTCCCTTTATATCCTGTGGCCCCTTTTTTTTGTTTTGAATGCCTTTTGTGTAAGTTTCTTTGCCTTTTGAAAAAGTCTGGGGTTTTTAGCAGGCAGTCCACATAGTGCCCTTCCCCCTTTTTTTTGAAAATTGAAAGTACACTCCGTGATCTGTTGCTCTTTTGAAACACTTTTTGGGATTCCAACGTGTCCTCCAGTAGTCCCTTCACACAACGCCTTTGTGTCAGCTAGCAACAGTCCACGTTGTCTATCCAAGTTGGCAGTCCACATTTCACTCCAGTAGTCTATGTGACAGTCTGTGTCTTCAGCCTTTTTTTTGTGTAGGCTTTTAAAAAAAACCCAGGGTCTCTTTTGTATTGGAAGCCATTCTGAATTCCTTCAGACTTTTTTTCTGAAGGAATTCCTTCAGACAAAAAGTATGAAGGATTGCAGCTTTGCATTTGGCAGCCTATGGAAACATTTTTGTGGCTTTCTCTTCTCTGTTATTTCCCTTGCTTCGTGCCATTTCTAACCCTCCCCTTTTGATTTTTTGGCTCCTCCTTGGTCCTTTATCCTTGTCTAATTTCCCGTAGACTCAATTCCTTTGCAAATGAATTATTTCAATTGGTCTACCTCTTGCCCAATGTATTATTTCTTCTTTGGCTAGAGACGTGAATCTTCCGTATGGCAAGAGACAATCTGACTTGTGGAAGAATTGTCAATAGGGTACCCTACCACCAAACATGACAATGATTATGTTTATGTAGTAGTTGATATATTCTAAAAGATGGAAGTTATCATATTTTGTAAGAAATAACTCTCAACTATATAAACAAATCAATTATATTTTTAACATTTATGGATTCACTTTGATATCTTATAAAATATCATCTCTTGTATAGATATAGGGTTCTTAAGAACTTTATGGAAAACACTTTGGTATATGTCAAACATAAAGTTGAACAAGTCTATTGATTTCCATGCCTACATTGATGGACAAATGGAAATTATAAATGTGATGATAATGTATCTTATAAGGATGTATAATTAAAATAAGCAACACACATGGGATGAATGCCCTCCTTTCATTTGGCATAATCAAAAAACCTTTACATAACTCTACCACACATAGTCCTGTTGATGCCTAAATGTATACCATATGTGCCCAACGTGTTTAAGAAACTCTTATCATTTTTCAATTACTAATAATCCAATGCATGAGTTTTAGGTTGTGATAATCCTATTATATATTGGTGGAATAGATGCAGAACAAGTGACTATTTCACAATATTTATATTAAGTGGTGGTTGGGAGGCACCATGGCCAAATAACATATCTATGTAAAATATTCAGTATACAAAGCTAAGGATGGTGAATTATGATAAATAACTAATCTAAGATGGATATTTACAATGGAAATTAAATTAAGGTGATTTAGTTAAAAAAGAAGCAAAAAGAAGGGTGGGGAAGAAAGAAATATTGATGATCTTCATTTCAAACATCATGACAAAGTTCATATTTCATCTAGGCATGTACTTTAATCAATGTGTAACATGAAATAACTTAATCCCAAATCATATCACACATCAAGGAAACTTCTAAGGAAGGTCGAAATAATGTAAATAATAACTTGGTTCACTTTAAAGATTTACCCCTGAAAGCAAATAGCATTAGTCCAAATGCAATAAGAGTAAGAAAATGAAATGAACCTAAGGACTTTCAGTCAACCTAGCATTGGCACAAGTTAACAACTCTAAAATAAAATGTACACACCAACAATCCATGAGAACCATTCAAATCTGAAACTCAGAACAAATAAGTGAGAGAGAAGCCATGACAATCTTTGCAAAATTTATTGCTTATATTAATTGCTCCTAGTTTACAAAGTAATTTGGCTCTAAGAACTCCCTCCATTTTGAAAATTGAAAATGCCCCTTTTATAAGATACAAGGTAGCATGTTGATCAGTCTCATTTAATTACATTTATACAAGTGTATAGGATACGTGTTCTTTTTATTTCATTCTAGAACAAAAGACCTTTTCCTTTTAATAGACTAATTTATAGACAATGTGCTCTTACAAATTTCACATGTCTATAAAAAATAATATATTATTTTAAATTATTATAAAAAGTTGGTTATAAAATGAATATTGTTATTTCATTGATCTTTGGGACCCTTCTTCAAGCTGTAAATCCCTTTTAAACTACTCACCAATGGACAATATCTCAACTTACCTTTACATAGATGACAATTTAGCCTCCCTTGAGTCAATTATAATGATCACAAGATTTGGTTATGGTCCTTGCTTTGCTAGGACATTCTTATAGTTTCCAATAGTGTTTCAATAGTGGTAGCTAGTTCAAACATTGTGAGCTTAGATCCTAACCCTTATATTACCAGGTTCATAGGGTCTCATATTTGGCCTATTGCACTCACATGACTATGATGTGGAATTTCCATGGAATCTCTATGGTATTCTATCCATCACTATCCTAAAATATGACCATTGCCTTTTAAAATTTAGATCCAAGCAACTATGTTAAAATTGACATCTGCATGACCATCATTTGACATCTATAGGAACATCTTTGATGGTTACGTGACCGTCAATTTTAAACATGTTATGGGGAATATCTACCAATCCTATCACTTGTCATTTTTTGGTTTTTTCTGCACTCTGTGTGTGCCATGTGTTGACTACTCAGTGCTTCTATGCTCTTTATACTGGGATTTGAGGTTATGCCACTTGGCAGTCCCATGACAACTTAGAAGTTCTTTGAAAAGTCTTCATTGGTCTCATTCCATTGATACAAATTTGTACGCTAGAATGTGTACCATTGATCTCTATCAGGTGCTCAATGTTTAAACCAGGACCATGCTTTTTATCATTGATTTTTCTCTATCGATCAAATGTGTACATTGTAACATGTACCATTGATCATCTAAATTTGTTGGGGCTTTAAGTTGGGGACCACTACTTGAATTTTTAATATTGATATTACTTTGTTTGATCATATCCCTCCACTTAAACATGTGTCATTGATCTTATATAGAAGAACAAAAGTTAATATCAAGAGCAAATATAAAGGACTTAAGATAAAAAGATTAATCTAAGTTCTAAACATATATATGAGACCTCATGAATTTAAAAGGGACTCAGCATAAAGACTTTGAACCATGGTTTTATTCATATTAATAAATACAAATATTTTAGTCTAAGGTTTTTAAGCTAATTTTGTAACATATAAAAAGGACCCCATGAATAATAAAAGGACCTAGGCATGAAGATTTTGGATCAAGGTTATAAACATAGAACAAAAAGGACCCCACAAATAATTAAATGGACCAAGCATAAGGATTTTAACATAATATTTTTAAGCTAGGATAAACATATTAAATTGACCTTGCATTTTTAGTTGGACCAGGCTAAGATAAAAGGGATCATGGATAATGAGATATAAAAAGGGACTAAGCATGAATTATTATCCTAAGGTTTGGTTGTGTTGAAAAACATGACCAAGCCTTAGGATAAAAATTAAACTAAGTCCACAAAATTTAAAATGTTCCTGCTTAAATTTAAATAAAAGCTCCTACTTATTTTAAATTTGAATTAAAAGGTCTAAGTAAAACATCAGGCTAGGGTTTTAAAAATATGAATTTAACCAACCAATTATAGACCAAGGTTAGTAAAAGATCAATTTAACATTGAAGCACAAAAACCCTAAGCATGTTCAACCCCAAATGGGCTCCATTAAACCTACAACCTAAAAGGTATATATTTAATGTTAGTACCTTAGATAAGAGTAAAGCAGAACCATGAACAAATAGGCTAGCTAAACCATGGTGTGGATGATCTTCAAATACAAATAATGTGTAAACATGATAGTGACACTCTGATGAAGTGAATTTTTAATTTTAAGGTACAAATTTGTATAATTTAACACAAGGGTTCCCATTTTTTAGAAATGGAGGTATGTTGACCTCAAAAAATGGCAACTTCTAGGGGAAACATAGCAATATGTTATAATTCAAAGACTCTAACTTAGACAAATAATTAATCTACTTATTCCATTTGATCATGCACTATTATTAAGATCAATTCATGGTTAAAAAAAATCTTGCATATGTAGAATTAGGATCAAATATCAAAACCTTAGTCATGTTGTGTGTGTGCTTTGATTCCACTTACTGATTGCCAAAGGATTTAGAGAACAACTTATAGGTTCATGACTTTAACCATTAACATTAACTTTCATTATATTTGAATATTCATTGAGAACCATGATTTATCTTAAGGAAGGCTTGGGCATTACTCTATTATTAGCCAGGCATCCATAGCCTCGATAAAGATGCCTTCATCTCCACTCAAGGCCTTGCTCCACTATCGACCAGGCATCTATAACCCTGATGGAGATTACCCGAATCACTTTTTGCTTAAAAATCCTTTGAATTTTATAATAAGGATCTTATTTTATATTTTTCAAATCATTTTGAATTTCTAGCAAAGGTTGGGAACCAAGTTATCTAAGTTTAGGGATTTGGTCAAGTGTTTGATTTTTAGACAATCATCCTTAGCTATAAACTTTATCCTAGGCAATTAATATTTTTTAAGTGCAAACATAATTATGTCTTAATAGTTTAAGATTTCATCCTACATTTTTAATCCTTCTTAAAACCAAGATTAGATTAGAACATGGTTTAAAATCTCAAGGAAAAATTAACTTACCTATCAGTCTTTGCTAGATTCTCTAAACTACAACATCAAGCTCATATTTCAACAATCCATGATCAACCAATGTTGAGAAGTCATACATGTATTTCTGAACTATGAATCTCTTGAGTAGTTAGATGAAACTCAAGTTAAGGGTTGTCCAAAAGGACTTGTTTAGAATCAAGGAACAAATCATAAAACAAAACAAACAAATATAAATATGAATGATATACAAACAAGGTACAGGAAGGGAATAAAAAATCAAGAAATAAAGAATAAGAAAGAAACTAAACTAAGCCCTACACTAACCCCATAAATTACTTACCTACAAGATCAAATGAAAAGTTATTTATCCTACTAAATAACCTTAAAACATGAATGTTTTCTCTTAGTGGCCTTTTTTTTTAGATAGGATCACTTGTATGTTTGTGTCTTCTAGATGATGTAGCTTGGCCTCCTATTAGCATTCTTAAATGTATGGATCAAAGGTATGAATCTAGGATCTAATCATCTTCTTACCAAATCCTTCTATCTTACATCAAGAGTGTTAGTTCTGCTTTAATCATAGGCAAATAATGACTTATATCATCCTTATTTAATGAAGGTAGCTCAGCTAGAATTCTTATCCTAATGTCTTCATTAAGCTTAGCTTGAGGAGGAGATGGACTATCAATATTTGTACCAAAAAATTATAAGTCATCCTAAAAGGCTACTTAATTTTGATCAGCTAAAACAACATGAAATTCATCTATAACCATACTATTTGAATCAAGTTGATCACACACTTCCACCCTTTTGAAGGTGTCATATGAAAATTCCTAATCTATTTTACTTGTTTCATCCTCATCTTTCATGTAGAATGGCATCTCAACTACCCAATTTAGTCCCAAATCATCTTGATTTAGGGTCTCTATAATGATATTTTTATCTTTGAAAACCTCAATTTCTTTCAAAAAATCCTAGTATAAATGTTGCCACTAGTCTTCTTCTTCAAGGGTAGACTCTATTTCATAAATGACCTCATATGATTTTCCTTCACAACTATCTTCTTTGATCTTGTTCATGGGGTTGCTTATCTTGAATGTCCATTTCATCTTCTAGATCATCTTCTAGTTCACTTTCTTATTCAAATGGAAAATCAAAAGCCTATATGAAGGATATAGAATTTCTTGTAAAGCTAGATGTCCCTGTAACACTATCTTGATAAAACATAGGTTTAGATGTAGCCTTTTCACTTTGATATGCTTCTAAGATATTACAATTATCAACTAGGCATATATCACAAAGATTCATTTCATGCATGCCCTCAAATGAGTAATTGTTTCTTTTATCATGAAACCTATTAAACCTTTGAAAATCATAGTTTCTGTTGGAGCCTTCCCTAAAATTTACCACTTACTTTTACAACTAAATAAAATCAGTGTTCAAATTTTGAACCATCTTAAGTATGGATTCATCCTCATTATTTGGTGCTTTTGAGTTATGAACTTGATTGTCATTACTAGTTGGCACCAAATTCTCTATCCTTGTGGATGAAATCCATTTGTATCATTGTTTAAGAATTCTAAATTTTGGCTAGGATAGGCATGATTTAAGGTAAATTGGTTCAAGACTAGTGTCTGATTTAAGGTAGACACACTCTAATTGGCATTAGGAATGACATTTAGTGCTAGGTAATTAGGGTTAATGTTTGGGATAGCATATGAAAGTTGGCCTTGAGGTGATATTTGGTCACTGATTATTACAGTTTCAATGTAAACTAATGCTAAGGTTTTTTATGAATCCAATAGACCTTCTAAGAAACATAGAAGTCATGGGATCCAAAGCATCCTTGTAAATCTCTAAGGCTAAAGCCTCTTCAGGTCTATAAGGGGCTATGGTTCTGCTAAAAATATTCTATAACCTAGCATTAAAGGCTCTAATGGTCTCATTTGAGTCTCATCTGATAGTAGTGAATTGTTGATACAAAATGCATGGACTAATGATTTTACCAAATTGACCAATAAAGATTTTGTTAAAATCATCCTAGCTAGTAATATAATCCTTTAGAAGGTTAAGGAACCATCCATATGCAACATCTTTGAAAGTAAATGAAAACAATTTGCATGATACATATTTATGAATAACATTTAAGAGTCTTAAGGAAACCTTGAAAGATATAACATGGTATTCAATTGCGACAATGCCATTAGGATTTAAATAAGTTAAATACCTTTCAGGTTTTCTTAGTAGGTCATGTACCTAACTAGGCACATTGATAGAAGATCCACCTAGCCATGTCATACTATGATGAGGATCTTACTTTTGGTAGTTCTAGCTCCAAATCCTATTTGAAATATGATGTGTAAGCCTCATCCTTACAAAAAAGAATGATTAGACTCACTCATTAAGTAAATTTTTCAAAAATATGTATAAAAAATAGTAAAGGACATCGATACTTAACTAAATTAGCTCAATGATATGTCCAAATATGTTAGTATGAATGATATTTATATGTTTCAAGTTTAGATGAACTCAAATTTGCAAATAATCAATCAATTTTTTAACAAAATTTCTATTACTAACCTCAAACGCCTTGGATTTAAGCTATCTTTACCAAAAATACTCATGAATCTTTAAAGAATGTCAATTTTTATCTAAAGGAAGCACAAATATTGGTCTAAGACCATGAAGATCAATGATCTTTGCATAAATATGTAAAAATAAACACAAATATGCAAAGATTACATCAATATTTGATCAAAATACACCAAAATTAGCAAAGATTCTAAAAATTCACAAAGATTTATTTTCCCCTCCTTCTAGCACCAGTGAAACTCCTCTTGTTGATGCTTATATGTGTATCACTTGTACCCAAAGTGTTTAAGAAACACTTCTCATTTTTGAATTCCTAAAAATCCAATGCATGAGTTGCAGGTTGAGATAATTTGGTTATCTATTGGTGGAATAGAGGCAGAACAAGTGACTGTTTCACAATATTTATATTAAGTGGTGGTTGAGAGCCATTGTGGCCAAACAATATATCTATGTAAAATATTTAGTAAATGAAGATAAGGATGGTGAATTATGATCAAGAATTAATCTAAGATGTATTACAATGGAAATTAAACTAAGGTGATCCAATTAAAAAAGAAGCAAAAGGAAGGGTAGGGCAAAAAGAAATGTTATTGATCTTCATTCCAAATATCATGAAAAAGTTTAGATTTCATCTAGGCATGCACTTTAACCAATATGTAACATGAAATAGATTAATCCCAAATCATATCACACATTAGTCAAACTCCTAAGGAAGGTATAAATAATGCAAATAAGAACCTAGTTCACTTTAAATATTTACCCCTGAAAGCAAACAACATTATCCCGAATGCAAGAAGAGTAAGAAAATGAAATGAACCTAAGGACTTTTAGTCAACCTAGAATTGGCACAAGTTAAAAACTCTATAATCAAATGTACACACCAAGAATACATGAGAAGCATTCAAATATAGAATTCAAAAGAAAAAAGTGAGAGAGAAGCCATGATAACAATGAACGCAAGAAAATATTGGAAAGTCTTTGCAAAATTCCTTACTTATATTAATTACTCCTACTTTACAAAGTAATTTGGCTCTAAGAACTCCCTCCCTTTTGACAATTGACAATAATCCTTTTATAATATATAAGGTAGCATGTCAGTCAACCTCATCCAATTACATTTATAAAAGTGTATAGTACAAGTGTCCTTTCTATTGCATTCTAGAATAAATGACCTTTTCTGTTTAATATACTAGTTTATAGACAATGTGCTCTTACAAATTGCACATGTCTATACAAAATAATATCCTATTTAAAAATATTATACAAAGCTAGCTATAAAAGGAATATTCCTATTTCATTGATCTTTAAGACCCTTTTTCAAGTTACAAATCCCTTTTAAACTACTCACCAATCGACAATAGCTCAACTTACCTTTAACAAACATTCCTACAGGTTCCAATAGTGCTCTAATGGTGGTAGCTAATTCAAAAATTGTGAGCTTAGATCCCAACCCTTACATTACTAGGTCTGTAAGGTCTCTAATTTGGCCTATTTCACTCATATAGATATGACGTGGCATTTCCATGACATCTTTGTGCCATTTTGTTCATCACTGTCCCAAAATATGACCATTTCCTTTTAAAATTTAGATCCAAGCAACTGTGTTACAATTGACATTCGAACGATCATCATTTGACATCCATGGAAACATGACCACCAATTTTAAACACATTATGGGGACCATCTACCAATCCTACCACTTTTCATTTTTTAGTTCACTCTATACTTTGTTGTGATATGTGTTGATTGCTTAATGCTTCTATGCTCTTTATATTGGGCTCTAAGGTTATGCCACTTGGCAGTCCTACAGGAGCTCGATACTTCATTAAAAAGTCTTCATTGGTCATGTTTCATTGATTTGGATTTATATGCTAGAATTCATACCACTGATCTCTAAAGGGCACTTGATGTTTAAATTGAGACTGTGTATTTTCATTATTGATTTCACTTCATCAATCAGATGTGTACGTTTTAACACATACCATCAATCATCTAAACTTGCTTGGGCTTTAAGCTAGGGACCATTACTTGAATTTTTAACATTAATCTCACTCCATTCAATCTTATTTCTCCACTTAAATTTGTGTCATTGATCATGTATAGAAGAATGAAAGTTAATCTCGAGAGCAAATATAAAGGACTTAGGATAAAAAGATTAAGCTAAGTTCTAAACATATATATGGGACCTTATGAATTTAAAATGGACTCAACATAAAGACTTTGGACCATGGTTTTATTCATATTAATAAATATAAATATTTTATTCTAAGGTTTTTAAGCTAAATTTGTAACATATAAAAAGGACCACGTGAATAATAAAAGGACCTAGGCATGAAGATTTTGGACTAAGGTTATAAACATAGAACAAAAGGGACCCCATGAATAATTAAAGGGACCAAGCATAAGGATTTTAACCTAGTATTTTTAAGCTAGGCTAAACATATTAAAGTGACCCTACATTTTTAGTTGGACCATGCTAAGATAAAAGGGATCATGGATTTCGAGATATAAAAAATAAGCAAGCATGAATTTTTAGCCTAAGGTTTGGTTGTGTTGAAAAACATGACCAAGCCTTAAGATAAAATTTAAACTAAATCTATGGCATTTAAATCATTCCTACTTAAATTTAAATAAAATCTCTCATCAATTTTAAATTTTAATTAAAATGTCTAGGTAAAACATTAGGCTAGGGTTTCAAAAATATGAATATAACCAATCAATTATAGACCGAGGTTAGAAAAAGATCAATTTAACATTGAAGCATAAAAACCCTAAGCATGTTCAACCCCAAATGGGCTCCATTAAACGTACAACCTGAAGCATAGATATTCAATGTTAGCACCTTAGATAAGATTAAAACATAACCATAAACAAATAGGTCAGCCAAACCATTGTGTAGATGATTTTCAAATATAAATAATGTGCAAACATGATAGTGACACTTTGATCATTTGGTTTTTCAATTTTAAGGTACAAATTTGTATAATTTGACACAAGGGTCCCCATTTTTGAAAAATGGGGGTATGTTGACCTCAACAAATCCTTTTTAGGTCAGCTTGGGTTTCTAACCTTTGGTACCCAATAACATATCTTATCTTGTATCACCATCAATAGTATAAATTAATTTAGATCAAACAAAAGTTAACACAATTTCTAAGTTAATTGAACACATTTAATACATTCAACAATAAGTGCAAACCATTCTACATTAAAGAAATGATAAGTACAAGTAATTATATGATAAACATGAAACACCACACACCTTCTAGGTTGGTGATCAATCATGGATTCATTTTCTTAAGGAAATACTGATATGAAATTTTTATAATCTTATCTCACTTTGGTATGTGCCCTAAACCATAACCAATAAATTAGGAGATAACACTTTCAAGCTTAATCTTCCTTCCTATCTTGGTTTTCATCTAGTATTTAAGAAATAAATCTTAAATAGCCCCAAGGGTTAGCTCTTGTGGATATGATCAATGACTTTAATCACCTAGATCTCATGTTCAATTCCAAGTTGAGTACTTTATAATGCATTGTGTCTTACAAGTAGATGTTAGCCTATAATCTGAAGTGGCCATGGGGATACCTCGAGGTAGGGGTTGAAATTCTCCATGTGTTCCATGTAGATCATAGTGGGGAAATTTAGCTATGGATCATTTGAAAAACATTAAGGACCCAGGCCCACCCCCATTAACCTTCAATAGTAGATAAAATTTCAATTGATGAGATGTGGGTTAGTTGGTAAAGTGTCTTGGTTATTTCAAGCACCACTTAGGTTAAAATCTTAGTTTGGTATCAAAGGTTAAATGTGGTTGATCATTAAGTAATCTTGGGCCAGTTATGGCCAATCATTAGTATTCTTGGGCTAGTGGTGGATGATCATTGGTATTATTGGGTCAATTATGGCTGATCATTGGTAATCTTGGGATAGGTTGTGGCTATTGATGGTATTATCAGGCTATTTATGGCCATTCATTGGTATTCTCTTGGGGATTTGGGCCCTTGATTGTGTCCTAGATCAGTTGGAACTCTGATCAAAATCCATTGGGACAAGGACCCTTCAACTTTGAGTATATATATATATATATATATATATATATATATATATATATCTTAAACTTTATCTTACACTTTTTATGAATACTTCAAATGCTTTAGAAACAATTCAAAAAATAGATATCAATATTAGTTGCAGAACACTATTAGAATAAAATTAAGTAATTCAAGGTCAAACAAACACATCAAAAATATATTGCTTGCTTTTAGGTCATCAATGAATTCAAATATCTTTCCATGGAAAATAATTTAAATAGGTGCATGTTCTATCATAGGATTACGAAGAAGATGTTAGTTTATCTTTTTAGTGAAATTAATAAAAATAAGCAATGATAACTAGAATTCTAAGCCTAAGTACTAGAGTGAACAAGTAACAAATAAAATAAAGGCAATGAGAAGACAAAATCAAACACTTTTACCTTCCTTAATGATTTGAATAAATTGTTTACATGAGAGTGTCTTGTGCTTGGTATGGTGAACAAATGGTCTTTGATGAGGCCAATGCTTTATTAGTAATGTCTCATATTTTGCCCTTATAAGTTGTCTCTTGGATTGTGTTGGCAATGAAGATTTCTAGAAATAATTGCAATTATTTATTTACCCACAAAAGCTTGGTTAAGAATGGTCATGGCACTTGTATTTATAGGTTTTAAACTAGCACTAACCCAAGTGTAGTTAGGTTAGGGTTAGTGTTGGGAGTCTAAATACAATTAATAGAGGCTTTAATTATGCATTTATGGAGGCATGGATCAATATGTATAATTTTTATGGCAATTATGTTGATATTTTACAATCCTTGACTTTGAGCATGATGCCATCATCATGACTTCATATTTGTTGAAAATTCATTTTTATAAATTACATATTCACTAATTCAACATGTAATTTAAAATTAAACATTTAATTTCATTTTTTTGGTTAATTAATCATGCTTAGTCTTTTGGTCATTTTAATAAATGGGTTAAGTGCCATACTTAATTGGTCAAAAATGTTAATTTTATTAGTTATAAGCTGACTAAGGATGAATTCATGAGAGGTTATCATTATATATAAGGTAAGACCCTAAATAGGGATGCCATGACATAATTATAAGCACTTTCATCTAATGTGTAGATGAATTTGGGATGTTGAGTGATTTCTAAGATTAATTTACATAGTTTGATATAAATCAATCTGAAGTTCATTTAGACATGGAAGTGGAAAAAAATAGTGTCTACATTTTGCCCTTATTTGAGTAAGCATTACAAGACATAGGCACAATAACATCTTCTTAAATAATTAAAAATTCATTATGTTCAAAATTTTAATGTTTGGAAAAGCTATTTGTTGACAACCATAGGTTGTCATAAACCAACAGTCATAGGCTAATTCCCCAGAGCGAGTTAATGAGCCCCAGATGCCCCTTTAAAGGAGTAGGTGGAAAATAGTGTCATCAAATGGGCCCTTGAAAAGAGGAAACAACATGGTTTGATGGTCTAAATGAGTATTTACCCTAACAATGTAGTTTTAATCTTTGACACAGTGAAGGTGCCCTAGTAGGGTGGATGTGAGCATGATACAATTCTATTTTGCCCCAGTAGGGTAGTTGTGATTAGTGATCAGTCTAAATAATTTGCCTTGTTATGTAAAATCTACAAAGGGATCTCATGAAATAAATCCTTAACATAGGTTAATGATGAGATAGCATAGGGGATGGCATGAATTTGGGCTACCTACTAGATGAACGTCCTAAATAGTAATGATTAATATTCATTTTTGATTTAGTTGCTATGTGTTTGGGTGATTTTTTGGGTAGGTCTATTGGGAATAAGAGGAGATACCATTGACACCATCACTTGATAGATAATTTGGCCTAATTTTTATTGAGAGTGTGAAATTATGCATCATACTTATAAACAAACCATGATAACTTATTCTATCTATTTCTTTCATTTGCATTAGATTAATTCATTTCTTTCATTTGCCTTAGATTAGTTTTTTATTTCATATGCCTTATATTATTTTATTTATTACTTTATGTTTATTCATTTTAAGTGTTGTGTCCCTAAGGAAAATTAGTTTACACTTGAGTCTTGCTTATTACTTGGGCTTGATTTGTTTATTTTTTGAATTTAGATTATGTTTTTGTGCCTCCCTTCCCCTCGGTTACCATAGGGTTATTACATTATATTTATACTTAAGTATTGATTTTTTATATCGTGTACTTGAGTTGTGAATATTTGTGTTCACTCCTACACTTATATTATTGTATTATCATCACACTTGGGATTTTATTTATTGTATCTTACACCTAAGTTGATTATATTTATGTTTAAATTAAGTTTTTCCATGCATATGACACACATTAGTAATGAACTAACTACTATTTACTGGCATTGTGCGTGCATGTGTAATAGAAGTGTTATGCTTGGAAAAAGGTTACTCCTAGGATATAGGGGAAAATGACATAGGAATGATGGTAAGAGGGAATATAATAATAAAAAAGGGGTGGTCGAGCTGACTCCAAATGCCCTAGGAAATTGGATGTTACCTACATAGTCTTATAGACAAGAGTTTCAACATGGACTTTAGGCCAAATTTAGTTCTCCCAGAAATTAGGAAGAGAAGAAAAATTGATGACAAATAAAATAAATTTATCATAGAGGAAAATAGGAGTGGGCTTAAAAATGGTGAGAGCATAAAATAAAAAGGGTGGTGCTGACAATTGTGAAAAATTTAGGCATAAGAACTCATGAAACTACGAGAGAGTGGTTGAGGATACAATCGCATTTAAATACAAAAGATAAGTGTTCACAAATTAAATATGTTGGTAATTCATAGTGTTAACTATGAATAAGGCTTAAAAAAAGAATAAGCTCATAAGACAACAAGACTGTAAGATGATATGACTTGAAAAATGACAAGATCATTTAATGATATGACTCATAAAATGATGACAACATTTAGAGATAAATATATAAGAAGGAATGGTAAATTAAAATGGTAAATTAACTCACTCATTTAGATTGGCCAAGATAACCTTGGATACCCCATGCATCCAAGCATTTCCAAAATAGTCCATGCGAACATTACGCTGATGTAGTTCTTCCACAAATGGAAGGGAACACAATTTGGAAATATAATATGTAAATGGAAATGGTCATGATGTGACCCACATGAAATCTTCAATTATACCTTCCAACTAAGAGATGCATGTCCTAAGTAACATGGATACAAGCTGACTAGCCTAATGTTTAAGGCTTGTTTAGGAGTTTTTTGGTATATTTCCATGTTTTGGGGATTTTTTAGGCATATCAATTCAATGGAGGATTATGAGATATAGAAATAATTAACTCTCAAAATGGCAAGATCATGGGCTTAGGTTGCTCATAAAATGGCAAGAGCATGGCTTAGGTTACCCAAAAAATAGTGAGAGCATGGGAATAAAGGTGGTTGAGTTAACCTCAAAAAACACTGAATGTTGCCTATATAATCCAAATGGACCTCAAGCCACTGTAGATCACCCTATAGTGAGGAATATGACTAAGTATTAGGAAAATTTTGAATAGGCAAAAGGAATAATATAATGGCATGGAAAATTGTATTGGTAAAAAATATATCAAAAGTGAATGATGTAATTTCCATGATCACTATCACACTACTTAAAAAAACTACTACTGAAGAACACAATCAATAGTCTCCAACCTGAATCACCTACTAAAACTATGCCTGAACCAAACCACTAATGCTAGTTAAAGTACTAACGAATTAAACCAAGGTCAAAAGAGGATGGGAAAGGCACATGGCATGTTTTAAATAAGGATACATTAAAACATGAATTGAATGATCCTCATAAACAATGCTCTAGGTCAATTAAGAGAAAAATCACTTGAGTTATATTAAGTTCATTGGTTCATCGAGTTCATCTCCTTTTTACATAGCCAACCTATATACCCCAGAACCATAGTTATCAAAAATTACATGCGGTCCTAACTAGTTAGGCTTAAACTTTCATTTTTATTGTGTCCAACATTGGTGTTTTTCTAGTTTTATTTTAGTATAATATCACCAAGCTCAAAATATCTATGTTTCACATGCCTATTATATTTACCACACAATAATTTATGGTATATTTGAAGGTTATTCGTAATTGCCATAAATTTTTCATCCAATAGTTCCAGCTCTTGCAAATGAGCTACACTATAATCCTCATCATCAAGGATATGTTTAAATGAAATGCATAGAGAAGGCAACTCATCCTCGACAAGAAAAATGGCCTCAATACCATAAATTAGGGAATAGGGTGTGGCTTTTGTTGGAGTGGAAAAATTGGCTCAGTGAGCCCAAAGGACATGGAAGAGTTGTAAGTGCCAATCATAATCAGTAGCATTAACAATATTCTTGAGTATATTGACAATGGTTTTTTTAGATACCTCTGCTTGGTCATTGCCTTGTGGGTAATATGGAGTGTCAAAATGTTTGGTAATATTATATTTGGCACAAAGTGATTTGACATCCTTATTCTTGAATGAATAACCATTATTGGATATAATGTTAGAGGGGATACCATATTAGGAAATGAGGTTATTGAAAATGAATTTGGATATATGTTTGCCCATCATGTAAGTTAGGGAAATGGATTTCACCCACTTAATGAATTACTCTATGGTGGTTAGGATATGTTTATGCCCATCTGAGAATGTAGGGTTGGTATTTCCTTTAAGGTCAATCCCCATGTTGAAAATGTCCGTGGCATAGTCATTAGCTTGAGTGTTTGGGCTAGATCATGTATCATATTAGCATGATTTTGGCATTGCACACAATTTTTTACATGTGGTAGCATCAAATTCCATAGTTGGCCAATAGTAACCAATACATAGTAACTTTTTGGCAAGGATGACCCCACTAATGTGGGTTTGTGAACTTCCCTCAATGTTAATTTTGATTCTACTAAGGTTAAACAATAAAGCAACGTGTCATCAAAGCTTTTATAATAAAGCATAGGTCCAAGTAATGTATAATGAGAGGCTTGGTGGATAAATGTTTTTTGATTTTTTTGAGATAGGTTAGGTAGGATGATCTGGTCATAAGGTAATCATATAGTTCAGCATACCAAGTAGAATTAGGGTTAATAATATCACAAATTATTTTGATGATGGAAGGTTCATGGGCTAGTTCCAAAATATTTTCAACAAGGAATTGATAATATCTAGCGTTATCTATAATTTGGATCATAGAGTCAATCATGGCCATGGAATCTATTGTTTTGTTGTTGGCCTAAGGTATATGCTCAAACTAAAGATGAATAATTTATTGTTTAAGGGTGTCCACCATGTATTTATATAGCACAAGCTTATCACTCTTGGTCTAAATTTGGCCTATAACTTGATTGATAATAAGCTAAGAATCTCCATGAACCAGTAGATGTTGGATATTCTAATGTACTTCTAAATGAAGCTTGGTAATAAGTACTTCATATTTAGTCATGTTATTGATACAAAGAAAGATGATATGAAAGGACTTGGGAATGAGATCCCATTGTGGTGTTATAAATAAAATTCCTACTCCAAACCCATGAAATGTGAAGGAACCATCAAAATAAATTTTCCATTGCTACTCTTTAGGAGGTGCTTATTCTACGTTCATGATGGACTCATTTATAAATCCAAAAGTGAGTGGATGAGTATCAGAAATGGGAGCTTCAATTATCTGGTCTTTAATTACCGATCCCTTAATGGATTTTTGGTTAAAATATTCAATCTTGAACTCACTTAAAATCATGAGTCATTTATCCATGTGGCCCTATAAAGTTGTTTTTGAAATTAGATGCTTGAATAGATCTAATTTGGTAATGATGATGGTCTTATTGTTAATCATATAGTGTCATAATTTCTAAACTATGAATAACATGGCTAAATAATCTTTATTTATTGGCATATAATTGTGTTCATACATGACCAATGTGCATATTAGGTAGTATACAACATGTTATTTTACTTTTTCATAATATTGTGCCAAAAGTTCCTCCAAGGCATTTTTAGTTGTAGAGAGGTAGAGTAATAATGGATTTTTTGACATAGGTGATAATAGAACATGTGAGTTGGCTAAGTATTATTTCAGGTGTTTAAAGGATTTTTGATAGTCTATATTCCATGGAAAGGTAGTGACCTTCTTCAATAAGTGGGTAAATAGATGGCATTTGTTGACCAATTGAGAAATCAAGTGCCTAATGGATTATATCTTTCCCTATAAATTGTGTAGCTATTTCAAAGTATACAATGGTAACATATCGATAATGGCCTTCACCTTGGATAGATAAACCTCAATACCCTTATGAGAGATAATAAAACCTAGAAATTTACCTCAAGTAATGCCAAATATGTAATTTTTAGGGTCAATCCTTAATTTTTACTCATTGAGGCATTCAAATATTTTGCATAACACCTCTCGATGCCCTGCTTTGGTCTTGGATTTTCTTTGGATATCATCAACATAATATCATGAATCATGTCATGAAAAGTGATAGTCATTACATGCTAGTATGTGGCACTAGCATTTTTAAGGTCAAAAGGCATGACTTGATAATAAAATATTCTCAAAGGAGAGGTGAACATTATATTAAATTGGTATTATAGCATGAACTTAATCTAATTGTACCCTAAAAACCCATCCATGAGAGAAATCATCTCATACCCAACTTAGATTTGATGATCATGTCAATATTTGGTAAAGGAAATTCCTCCTTTGGGCAGGCCTTGTTAATGTTGCAAAAATTGATACATCATCGAATACCCTATGGTTTCTTACTAATTGGCACAATGTTAGAGATCCACTTTAAATAGTTGATAGGATGAATGCATTACAACTTTAGGAATTTTTATAATTCTTTTTTGACTAATACGGTATTCAAACATGCATTTTCATCATT
The DNA here is from genome assembly GCA_037957365.1 of Torreya grandis. NCBI lineage: Eukaryota > Viridiplantae > Streptophyta > Pinopsida > Cupressales > Taxaceae > Torreya > Torreya grandis. Next base: position 4,184,316 of record JARHVA010000157.1, read on the forward strand.
TTTTGCTTAATTGGCTTACCATCTGAATGCACTACCAAATGATGTACAACCAAGGAAGGATCCAAACATGGCATGTCAAAATAGGCCCATGCAAAGATATCAATGAAGTTCCTCAAGAGAGCAGTAAGTACTTCATGTTCCTCCTCAATGAGAGACATGCCTAGTTTTATCTATTTAGGATCCTCTGGTGTTCCAATGTTGACTTCAGAAGTGTCCTCTATAAGAATTATAGAATTATATTCTAAAATAGTTGAAAAAGAAGTGTATTAGTTAGAAATATCAAAGTATTTGGGTTAAACTAGTTCATCAAGTTCTCTCAATTAAGATGAATCAAATTCCCCTAATGGTGTCAAGGGTCATGTAACAAATACTTATATACATTCTTGGACAATTTGTTCAAAGGCCCAATTTTCTTCTTCACTGATTTTAGACCTAAATATGATTGTGGCATTAGTGGCATAATAAGATTCATTCAAGGAGGGGTTAAATCCCTATCTAATGGTGCCTGAAATATGTTTTCACAAAGAGATTGGCCTTTTTTATTTATTTTTACCCTAGTCCAAAAGAGCCTTAAAGATATTTTCACTTTGCGACCTCAATGTTTAATTTTCTCTTTATTTTTGGAAAAGGAAGTTCACTCACTCTCCTAAATAGGCAACATGATCCAATATTAGAGAAAAACCTTTCTTATGATCTTCAAGAGAAATATGGTCCCTCCGGCCCAGAAAGTCATAAATAGCCTCATCATTTTTGAACTTTCCAAGTCATACTATGGATTCTTGTTGGTCTCGATCGATAAGTTGATGATGATGAAGGAAAAGTGGGGAATGATGAATTATAGGTGTAATAGTACATATGATATGAAGATTAAATAATTTAGTATTAGATAAGTCCTCATATACACTATAAATGGACTCTACATCACTATCAACATCATCATCGCTAGTTGTTGGTATAGGAACATGGATAATATATGCAAGGTCACCCCTAAGTGGTTTAAATCCAATAATGTAAGTTATTTTGTGTTTGGTCCTAGAGATGGGATCAAGAGTGCCTTATTGATTTGTCCCCAAGCCTCCACCTTCATAATCTTTATTATCCATGACCCAGTTAGGAATGGGATACTTTTTACTTTGGTAACAATCATCCAAGTCATCATTATAAAGCCAAGATTCATCTTCATCAAGTGGGTCTCGTTCTTGGCTAGTGGCCAATGTGAAAATAACCAGCTTTTGGGCATTAAAATTTATTTTATATCACCATTCCATGTGAATAGACTTGTATTTTGGTATTTCATAAGATTTAGGGGCCTATGGAAGTTTGGCTACGTGGAATGTAGTGTACATGAGGTATTTACCTAGGCCTTTGTTAGAGATGCTAAAATGATTTGATATCTTGGTTAGTGTAGAGGAAGTAGAGGCAAGGCTATTTGGTTTAATATAAATAAAATCTATAAATTCAACAACTACATCTTTGTCCTTCTTTAGTGTAGGGTCTAGGTTGAAATGGTAATTGTAGTCTTACATTGTTAGGATAAATTAAAACCTATATCTATTCCCAAATTGCATACAAGAAAAATTATGAAATGAATTAATCAAACATTCAAAAAATAAACATAAACATGCACATAACAAGAGATGCCATATTTAACATGGTTCACCTAAAAATGGGCTACATCTACCAAAATTGTCAAGTATATTATTTATAACAATACAAGGGAGAAACAAAATCCTGTAACAAACCCTGTTACACCTCTATACCTTTTTTGCCTCCCTTCTGTGTACAATATTTCATTAAATTTTCACACATACATATCAGCCATATATCAATAAATTTTAGGGTAAAAACACCTAAACATAACCTCTGCCATCAAATTTGGAAACCTTTAATCAATGGCCTAGATTGACTATGAAATTACAATTTAATAAGGCAATTTTAATTAAAAAAATCTCTAGGGTGCACGGCCCATAGACCCCCCACTGGGGGGGTTATCCCCTTAAACCCCCCCTTGTGCCATTAGGGATTCAAAGAATGGGATTCAAAGAATGGGATCCAAACCCAGTTGAAATAACATCAAAATTTCAACCTCTAATCTTGGAAGATAATTAGGCTCCACACCTAACATATACTTAGCTTCTAAATGCTTGTACAACTCATATGGTTGTAAATATTCACAAATAGTCACCTCCATCTCAGAATAGGGGAACTTGATACATTGGTATAATGTGGAAGGTATGGCCTAAATTTCATGTATCCATGGCCAGTGCATTAACAAGTTATATGATAAATAAAGATCTAACACATGGAAAACCATGTCATGGGTCAAAGGCCCAATGATGACTAGAAAATAAATTGCTCTTTATGATTCCCTTTCTTCATTATCATAGGCTTTGATGGTAATTATATCTAACTAAAGTTTAATTGACATGTATCCACTATGCTTGACTAACCTTAAAGACACAATGTTATAACATGATCTACTGTCAATGAGGACATGTTTAACCTTGTGTCAAGTTATGATAACTTTGATATATAATAGGTTATTATGGAGAGGTGCAAGGGTTTGACATATCACTTTGGTTGAAGGTTAATTGATAGATAGGATATAATTTTCCTACCAAGGCATGGAATTTATTTGGCATAATATCATTAAGCACTTGGGATTGGCTTAGAAGTTAAGTAAGGATTTTTGTATGGATAGCAAAGGTACATAAAACATCTAAAATAGAGATCTATGTTGGCATATTTTGTAATTGTTCCATAATATCATATGTATACTCCTTTACATAGGTAATTGGCTTGTTTTTGGCTAGCATGGGGTGCTTGGATAGGCTCATCAATAGAAGGACATTACGATAATAGAATGGTAACTTTTAATCATCAAGTTATAAGTATGCTATCCAGATTGGGTAATAGACCACTATAATTATAAGGAAGGCTTGGGATGGTAATCCATGGGTATGGTGAGCTTGGATGCCCACATGAACCATAGGAGGATCACCGGCATAAAGAGATAAATGGGCATTGTTTAGTAATGCTCTTTGGTAATTAGCTATTGGTCTTGGGTTAATAGTAATGGTGGCTATATGATTGTCCATGATATGTCCTGAAACTTTGTCGTAGTCATGTGAGATGGCATAATAAGCCCCTTGGTTATTATTTTAACCTTGGTTCATACCATTATGTGGTTATGGTTGCCATCATTGTTGTTATTTTTTTTATTTATGTTTTTGTTGTTGTTGTGGTGGTGGTGGTGGTGGCGGCCTATGGTAATGTTGATTTTGATTATTGGCATTATGTTGTGGAAAATGGTTCTAATAAATGCCTAGGCTTTGATTAGAAGTATGGGCCCTATTATCCAACTCAATTTTTCCATTTTCTAACATGTTATTTATGAGGTGTTTTAATTGCATACACCAATGTATGGAATGTCCTTTGATTTGATGATAGTCACGAAACTTATGCTCTTTATACTAGTCAAGGAAATGAACACCCTCAAGTGATGGTTTGGGAATGGGCTAACTAATAAGATTAGAAATAAATAGTTTTTGAAACATGGATTTAATGGGATCCCCTAGGTCACTAAAAATTCTTTTTACAGGTGGTCTTACTCTTGGTTGAGGCATTTACAGAGGAGGAGATAGGATTAATTGCATTTTTAGAATTGTTTACATATGTGGATCTGGTTGAGCAAATGGTGTTTGCATTGTTTAGATGTGGCATGACTCAGTAACTTCATTACCTACAACATTATTGTTATGGTTATAAACGTTAGGCTTCTCAAAAGTATTAGCTTGGGCTAACATAGGACGTTACATTTGAATTAGGTTTTGATTATGGTTTTAGCACTATATTTTGTCTCTAATTTTGGTCTTAGTATTGGTTTTGGCTTTGGTTATGAGTGTATAACTTGATTACCCCTTTCTTGATAAGGGCCTTCTCAATATGTAGGACTTTGTCTATAATCTCCTCAAAAGTGTGGGCACACTAAAGATCTAAGTGATATGATATATCACTTTGTAAATTATGGGTAAACATTTCAGCCAACTATGTATTTGTTAGATTATGCATGAAGCAGCTATAAAATTCCCTCCATAATTATAATAGCTTGAGAAACTCTCACCAGGACTCTATTCAGTTTGACCTAAATCCACCATAGTAATCTCATACTTGAGATTATAATAAAAGTGTTGCACAAATTTATCTGATAGGTCATCAAAGTCTAGTATAGGGTTCTTCACAAGTTGGATTAGCCACTCCAAGGCCCATTTAGCTAGACTACATAGAAAAAGGAGAAGAAAATAGATAACACTATATGCCACTAGTTAGCAAGTAACATAGAATTCCTTTAGATGTTCTTTCAGGTCACCTTTTCCTTTGTATTTTTTAAACTTTGGTAGCTCAAAACTTGGGGGAAATGGTATATGAAGATAGTCCATATTAAAAGGGTATGAGCATATTTCATTCAATTTAAACTTATTTTCTTGTTTTCTAATCTGAATAGCTATAATTACATCATTCATTTGTTGTAGATATTGGGCTAGGAATATGTATGGTATAGATGATACAAATGGTTTTGGTTGGATGTTCCAATGTGGATTACTTTGACTAAGGTAAAATGGGGGAATATAGGACTAAGGAATGTTTGCTTGGTTAGTCACCTGGTCAAAAATATGCATTCATTGGTTAGGGTTATATTACTGGTATGGTATTTGTTAGTAAGAATTGGGGTTAGGATTGATATTTAGGATTTGATTTAGAGGGAATTGTGTCCTATATTGAATTATTTAGTGTTGGGGAATGAATTGTATGGCATGGATTTTGAAGGGAACTTATTGTTCGCTAGTCAAACTTTACTGTATATGTTTTTGGTTGAAGACATGTAAAAATTATTGCATGTATGTATGTGTTGTGGATAATGTATATGTTGGAATTGAGGTAAATGTTTCCTAGTATATATTCATTGGATTTTATGCACTTGATGTTGGTTAAACACTTGTTATTGGTTAGGTACTTGTTATATATTAGGCACTTGTTATTGGTTTGGCATTTGTTGTAAATTAGGCACTTGTTGTTGGTTTGGAATTTGTTGTTTATTGGACACAAGATGTTGTTGATTTGGAAACATTTAAGGTGGTTGGTTTACCACTTGTTGTGGTGGCATGTTTGTCTAAAGCTGTTGAGGTGGAGTGTTTGTCACTACCTATGATGAAGAGGTATTCAATGGTGGTTGATTACTTACTCCTTGTTGTATGTTTGAGGAAGTAGATGGACATGGAAGAATAGTTGACTATTGTTAACTACATGTACCTACCCCTATTATTGATATCATATTGATGTACTTGAAGTGGGGATATGATGGGAATTATTGGGTGGGGTGTTTCTTGGTATATTGGTCTATACTTAGTGTGGATTAGGGAACACTGATGTGTTATATATTACATTTTTAAGAGGGGTTCCTAAAGATTATGTCAATTTGTATTCATTTAGAGTAACATTAAATATGTCTTCAAGTAGCATAGTTTGAACAAATAGATCCGTATGTGCATTGGAAGAACCTACCAAAAAAATTTGTATTGTATTTGATGGATCTAACTCTATAAGTAGCATGTTCAAAATAGTCATGGCATTGAATTTCCTAGCTAGGTTTAGATAATTTTGACATGCCTATTTCACTTGCACAAGTTCTTAGTTAGGCATTGGTATATAGGCATGAGTTTAACTAGTAAAGGCATGATCAAATGGTTTGATGAAGGGTGTATTACCAGATCTTCTAACCAAACTAGGCAAAATTTATTGTGAGAAATCTGACAAGAATTTTAAAACCTACTTTAACCACTTTAACAAAAACTTCATCCCTATTTTCTAAAATATGGTGGATCAAATAGATAAGGATCATAATTGGCACTAGATAATGTGATCACAAAGTATGATTCTTATTATTGGACCATTTCCATACTAGGTGGTATGTTGTAAAGGTATTGCATGGATAAATCTTATTCCTATCCTAGATAAGGTGGCATGTTGGTGAGGCATTATGTTAATTGGTCTTGGCCCTGTTCTATGTTAAGTGACACATACATGGGGTATAGATCCATTTCATATACTATGTTATCATCATAGGGATCGTATTACAATTAATTACTTGTAACATTATTCTCATGATCTGAATTATACATAGCTTCTCTATATGTATATCAAGGCATGGTTAAATTTGTGTTACTTGCCTTAGAGAACAGTTGGTCTAACATTTTAAATTTTTTAAACTTGGCCTACAATGATTTTGATTGAAAACTAAAAATTGGACTTTGATCTAAATTTACCACTAAAACTCTAGGTCTTTGGAACAAATGGTCAACAAAAGGAAAACTTGGATTTTGGTCTTGGAAAATGATCTAAACAAACTTGAATCTTGAAACTTGGCACATGATATTTGAACTAAGTAGAAAATAAACTAAGGTCTAGATTTAGGCACATGAAATTGGTTTCAGAAACTAGGTTTTGAAAACAAACTTGACCTAGGCAAAGTAACATCAGTCTTGAAAATAAACTTGGTCTAGGTAAAATAAATTGGTCTTGGCACATAAAACTTTAACTAGGTATTTTAAAAAAAAATCGGTCTAGGCATATGAGGACTTAGTCTTGGCACATAAAACTTCTAAATAGGTCTTGAAAATAAACTTGATCTAGGCACATAAATTTGAAAATAAACTTGAACTATTCTTAAGTCTAAAGATCCTAATTTAAAATAAACAACACACTTGCTTTAAGTGAAACTTGGAATCAAGGTAAGATGCAGTCTCAGTCCAAAAGGGAACTCAGTCTAGGAAAGGGATTTTAAACCAAACTAAAAATCAATCCAACTTACACAATTTAAACACAAAAAGGTGAATAACTCAAGTGCAAGTTATAGGCGAGACTAAGTATAAACCAATCATCTTTAGATCTAAACTTTGAAAGATATATTTCAAACTTGGTTGGAAAGACTTGGATCTTTCAAATGAGTAATGGTATAGAATAAAATTTGAAATGTAACAAAGTCTTTCAAAATTTTAAGGCACAAATGTATTCTTCAAGTCTTTGGTCTAAGGTAAAAAGTCTCACCAAATCAGGGCAACATAAAAATTCTTAATGTGAATGGTGTACATGTCAAGTGTTTTAGACTTGTTTAGTTTACATGAATGGTTTTTAGACTCAATTACATAAAATAATATGTACACAAACATATGTTTCTATCTTAATAACTAACATGAGGTATGCATAGTATTTGCCAAACTTCTATAGATATACCAGTTCTTGAGAGGAATTAATTGTTAATCTAATAAATAAAATCACATGTAGGAAGAGTTTTTATCCCCCTATCTCTCAAGAACTTGTATGTGGAATGAAACTTAGAGCTCAAAAGTAACTTGATGTTGATAGGATAATCCAAGGTAAGTGGGGTCAATTAATCTAAAAACATTAATTGACATTTGGTCCAAAAGTGCCTAAATACACTTGGGCATAATAATATATTCATAAATTAGATACAAATAATATAAATTGTTATGAAAGGGTCTTGTCCCTTTCAAAACCACTCCAGCCATCAATTGCCTAGTAGAGTGTGATGTATAGACTATTGCATGATCCAGGGATCCATTCAACTTGTCAGACTAACTGCTTAACCATTGTCCAATTGAAAGGCACATCCAATTTTCATACCCCAATGGATAAGTGGGGTTAACATGATGTTAAGAGATGAAACCCTAGGTTAAATCACCCATAAAAAACTTATAATGAGGTGATGAAATCTCACTCACTAAGCCAAACAAAAATAAAAAAATAAACTGGTCGTTTCTGAGTCATCCAAGTCCCTATGAATAAGAAGAGAGCATACATGATGTTTCTTCAAGTTTTGACTCATAAAAAAATAAGGTAAAACCATATTTATAAGTCACCCTATGAAAGGGGAGATCATATACATGATTTGACCCAAACAGAAACTATCTAAGTAAGAATAAAAATACCGAAATGAAAAACTTTTTAAGCACCAATCTTGAAATGTGGATAAGTTTTTAAACACCAAACTTTTAAGTGTGAATTGAGTCTTAGAACACTAAATTTTAAATGTGGAATTACTTTATAACTTAAGACAAGTGATTTAAATGGTTTTGGTTAATGTTATAAATTAGAAGTCTTCACTTAGTACCTTACATCAAACATTAGAGGATTCATTTACTTTGTTTAGTTTTCAAGAACAAGAGAAAAAAATTGACTTTTAAAACTCTCAGGTTTTTGTCTTAGGATGAAGTCATTATTTAGTAGGATTTGAAGTCACCATTTAGTAATAAAATCTTGGAAAATGTAGGTTTTTACAAATTTGATGATTTGTACTATGAAGTTACTATTTAGCAGGAGAAATATATGAAGTCATTGATTTGAAAGAAAATTCAAAAATCTATAATACTTAGAACTTGAAAAGGTTGCCAATTAACAAGGTGAAGTCATCAATTAATCATGACAAAGTCTTCATTTTCTCAAAAAACAGCAAATTCATTAATTCTATGAATAAAATTTAGCTGATAAATTCACTGTTACCCAAGTTTGACGTCACCAAAATGTAGTCAAGCAAAACATGGAAAAATTAGATAAAATAAGCTAGAAATAAGGTCAAAAATCAACATTTTTAGATTTTTAAGAGTGCTAAAGTGCTCTTAGGATGAATGTGGGATATATGGTCCCATTGGGCATGCCATAATGTATCATAGGATTATGATTAAGATGGTAGTTTCTCTTGTTAGTTAAATAATAATAATAATAATAATAATAATAATAATAATAATAATAATAATAATAATAATAATAATAATAATAATAATAATAATAATAATAATAACTAGCATTCTAGGCCTAAGAACTAAGGTGAGTAGGTAACAAACAAAAGAAACACAATGGGAATGTCAGGATCCTCTCCTAAGAGTACAATTGATTACCTTTGTATAAGCAACTAAACACAGAATTAAACTAGAAGTAATATGTAACTAGAATTCAAAAACAACACATAATAGATGATATGAGAAATAATACAATCTGTATTACACTCTTTCAGAAGGAAATACAATGAATAAATCTCTTCTTCCTACACCTCTTAGGCATACAGTAATTCTCCCTCAAGAGTTCTCTCTCTCTCTCTCTCAATCAATTACAACCAACTCAATAACCATGTTGTTCCCTCCAGTGACAATCAACCCAATGGTTGTTGTTGCCTACTCTCATCCACAGACCTTCTTGATCTTGCACCCTGTAGATCTAATTGGTCTTGCTTACACCGTGTGTTGTAGATCTTCTTGATCTTGCTACCCCGTAGATCTAACTGACCTTGCACACACACACCCCCACAGATCTTCCTGATCTTGCTACATCGTAGATCAACTGACCTTGCTTACCTATAGATCTTCTTGATCTTGCACTCTTGCAGACCTTCTAGATCTTACACTTGAGGATCTAATCCTTCTTAGTCCTTAGTCCTTGTTACAATATAGCCCCATGGGTCTCTTAAATAGATCCCAAAACAAACAATAATTAGAAATGCAGACTCAAGACTAAAATTAGTCTTTACATGCAAACTCACTGTTCGTCTAAAATTATACCAGTTCTGGAAACACACACAGGTGACCGACATCAATCACTGTCTGTCAAGAGATGACCAATGTCGGTCGATACATAAATGATGTCGAAAGATGCCGATTCCTGCCTGACCGATGTCGGCAGCTTCTGACCGACGTTGGTTACTTTGTAACCTAGCAACCTCCACCATTTGCATAACAGTGAAGCTTTTAGCTCCACAACTTAACAGGGAAGACAAAATCAAAAAATTTTACCTTTTTTAACAATTTGAATTACTTGTTGGCATGAGAGTGGATTATGATTGGTATGGTGGACACATGGTCTTTAACAATGCCAATGCTTTATGGGTATCGCCTCCTCTTATTCCCTTAGAAGTTGGCTCTTGGATTGTGTTGGAAATGAAACTTTATAGCAAAAATTTGGCATTACTTTTTTTCACACAAAAGTTTGGTTAAGAATGGTAATGGCACTTGTATTTATAGGTTTTCAACTAACTCTAACTCAAGTGTAGTTAGGCTAGGGTTAATGTGATAAGTCCAAATGCAATTAATTATGGCTTTAATTATGCATTTATGGAGGCATGGCTCAACATTTTTTTATTTTTATGGCATTTATGTTTATATTTTGCAATCCTTGACTTTAAAGATGATGACATCATCATGACCTCATATTTGTTGAAATTTTTTTTTTATAAATTACATATTCAGTAATTCAACATGAAATTTTCACTTAATCATTTAATTTCATTTACTTAATTAATTATGCTTAGTCTTTTGGTCATTTCAAGAATTAGGTTAATCTCCCTATTTAATGGGTTCAAAATATCAATTTAATTGGTCAAAATCTAACTAGGGATGAGTTCATGAGAGGTTATCATTGCATATATGGTATTACCCCAATTAAGTATGCCATGCCATAATTCTAGTCACTTACATATAATGTGTAGACAAATTTGAAATGTTCAATGATTTCTAGGCTTAATTTGCATAGTTTGGTAGAAATAAGTCTAAAGTCCATTTAGACACAAAAGTGGCTAAAAGTAATGTCTACACATGATATAAACATATTGTCACATATTGTATTCTAATTATATGTAATGGGGACCATTGCTTTTCAAGAAGGGGCAACTGATCTAGAAGGATTTGAGACTTTTATAAATCACACCATAATAAAATTTCTCGATGGCATATTCCATATTCAATAGTGATTTCATCATCCAAATCACATGTGGGAATATCATTAGTCTTAAGTCCTTTTTTGTGATACCACACAAATCTTAAAATGACAGTCATGTCTATGTAACATTATGGTGGTGTTACCAAAAGATGAAAATTAATGATTAATAATGAAGTGGTTATTACCAACTCTTGTAATTGTTCAATTGATGCTTCATATTCCTTTGTTTTACATTAATACATTCTTATATTCTTTGTAATAATTTAGATAATTAGATATATACTAAGAAGTTTATGTCATGCCCAAAACCTTTATCTCAAAACCCATGTATTTTTTTTTGCTAATTTATTCCAATGATTTTTACTTATTAACTATAGTTGCTTAGTGGATAAACTATTGTGTGATTTTTACAAACATACCAAAGTAGTGTCTATGTAACACACATAGTTATACATAAAAGTAGGTAATTTCATTCACTTTCCACCACAAGGCTTCCCTAGGAAGTGGAATGAAAACACAATAGGATGAGATTGTGATCTAAGGTGGCTTCATAAATTGTTTACTTGATTAAGAGTGACAAGCCCCAATAATAAGGTACTAAGAATATATGGTCAAGTATAAGTATAATCCTTTGATTGAAAGGAGCAGAAATTATTATTCATGCATAACCTAGTCAACACACTCAAGGGAATGAATTGGGATAGAATTATAATCACTTAACACAAGGCTACCACTTTAAGGCTCATCCAGGGAGAGTCTCGTGTAACACTATAAACATCTACTCTCAAGGCATACAAGATAATAAAAACAACCAAATTTAAAGTAAGAGGGTTGACAACAACTACATGATGTTAAAACTCAAAATTTTATTAATATTATATATATATATCTATATATATATATATATATATATATATTCTTAAAAATAATGTACAAGGCCAACATGAAAGAAGACAGAAAACATCCCTAACCTAACGTAAAAACTTAGACCTTATTCCCCCACTATAACATGAACAACCTATATATCCACTCCATTGAATTAGGGTCTGATATAGTTCTCCTTTCACTTGTGATGCCCTCCTTCATGAGGTGTCATCCTCAAAATATGGTTGGCATTCGAATCCAACAAGGAAACTAATACGTCACTCAAGGGAATGAATTGGGATAGAATTATAATCACTTAACACAAGGCTACCACTTTAAGGCTCATCAAGGGAGAGTCTCGTGTAACACTATAAACATCTACTCTCAAGGCATACAAGATAATAAAAACAACCAAATTTAAAGTAAGAGGGTTGACAACAACTACATGATGTTAAAACTCAAAATTTTATTAATATTATATATATATATATATATATATATATTCTTAAAAATAATGTACAAGGCCAACATGAAAGAAGACAGAAAACATCCCTAACCTAACGTAAAAAATTAGACCTTATTCCCCCACTATAACATGAACAACCTATATATCCACTCCATTGAATTAGGGTCTGATATAGTTCTCCTTTCACTTGTGATGCCCTCCTTCATGAGGTGTCATCCTCAAAATATGGTTGGCATTCGAATCCAACAAGGAAACTAATAAGTCACTCAAGTGAGCATCTAAATCTCTAGACATGACAAAACTACAATCTCAACATGTTGACATAGTGTGAAACATAAAGACAACTCAATTATATGTGTTTATCATAGCATAAAAACACTATAACACAAATAAGAATCCAATGTGACAAGGAACCCATGTTCCAATGATTCAATGAGATTTAGCCTTGATAATTTATGTCCTATGCTACTTAGAGAAGTTCCATCTCTCAATAAGATCTCTAAAAGTGTCCAAGATTAAAACAAGATAGAAAAATCTCACATACAAAATATTTATCAAGGTCTCTACCTATAAACAATTATACACCTTGGCATACCACATAATGAGAAACTAATAATATACACATACACAATGAATAATGTTATATATCTTGTTCTACCATGAGTACTCAGTGGAATAGTAGTTAGGCATGTGTTCTAATAACACCCAAGGTTATTTATTAGAAATATTCACTCATGGAGAGTGACCTAAGGGTTAGTTCATTAAGTCTTCACCCTCTCCATGAGTTACCTACATATCTAAAATGATCCCTTCACATGCAAAATTAGCATTAGTTTTAGTTCACCCTTTTTTCAGTAAATGTTAGTTTAAAGGTGCAGGCATTTATCCACTAATCATCTACACACTAGAGAAAAACAAAACACCTTTGTGGTAATTTCTTGACCACTAGTTGGTCCATATGTAATTAAGCAACATCAAATCACCTATACATATAAAAAGTATGCATATAATGAAATCTAAGTCCAAGTTCAAAAATCAAGACTCATTTTAGGATACAAATCAAAACAACTTCAAGTGGCCCCATCCCAAGTCCACCCATTATAAACTAAGGCTAGACATAAACATTTTCATAAGTGAACTAAAACTCAAACTAAGGTATCAAGTACAAAAAATGAATAAAATAGTATAGGGTAATCGTGACCTAAATTAAATATGCTTAAAACCAATAAAATAATTACCATGACAAAAGACCCTTCCAAATAAAGAAAAAATTACTTATATGTACATGGTTAAACAAGTATAAAAGTACCCCTGGTTTAAATCTGAAAGAAGAGAATAAATTATTGCATGCCTAAGAACTAATTCCTAAAGCTATAAATATTGTTTTTAAGATAACATAATTTTTTTATTGTGAGGAAAACAATGATTTAATATACCATTCCATGATGAATTTAATTACTTAGAAAAATTACATCTCAAAATTACAAATAAACTAGTTATAAAAGCACCTTAGTCTTGTACACTTTGTAAACTTAGACCTTGGTTGTTCTTCTCAATTCTAGACCTTTCTTTCTTTTGAAAGTCTTGCATCTATTCTCTTATGGCCCTTGGACTATCTCTTAGTCCAACTAGTCTTATGTTGATGACCTAGGCCTTATATCTTACCCAGAATGCTTAAAACCTACTTATCTTATGCATCTACAAGTTTTGAGCATGTACCTATTTTGTTGCTCCTAGAACATTTGTGTTCCAAATAGACACCTACATCAACATAGGTGTGCTAATTAGATGCAAGTGTCTAATACCCTAAAAGTCATATAATTTGTAAATGAAACATATCCTAATGGTTGTACTAAGTTATATTATGAAATTTATTATTCATAGAGATTGGTATAAAAATAAGATCAACCCTCATTCATTCCTCGCATATAAAACTATTACCTACTACTAGGTAACTTACCAAAATCACTCAATCAAGCACTCAAGTGAGCAAATATTCCTTATTTTCTCTTATTTCCATATTACTCATAAGAACAACATATCTATTGGTCTAAATGACTAAAGGAGAAAGTAAATAGCTATATTTTCCAAGTTACAAGCTAACTCACTGTTGTACTTATTTAAAATCCATTGCATGATTCAAACAAAAGCCTACACATAGGGGAGAAATTTTCATCAATCTATTAAGTCTTAGTCTATTTGTTTGTTTACATTTTGAAACACATTTTACAACTTCCTTTTCTACTATTTTTCCTTAGGTATGTGCAAATTACTTAACTTTTCAAAGTTTTCTACCTCTTTTCTTGAACAATAATTGTCCATTTCTACTTCAATTTTAATCTAAATAACTAAATGTTTATAAGGTTTTACTCTTTAACTTAGTTAATTTTCATTAAAATGGACCAAATGAGTTTTGGATCTAGCAAATGACTAATTCATTTCATGGTTTTCATTTTATACTTAGTCATCTTTGGCTTTAGACATAGTCATTTTAATTTGAATTTTTGTAGACATTTGTTTTCAAATGCTTAGCCATTGGTTTTTTAAACCAAATTTGTTTACTATGTCTTTTCATATTATTCCTTTAGGTATTTTTTGATTGCACCTAAATGTATCATTAGGTTCATATAGTGTTTAAGAAACACTTCTCATTTCTAGATTCAAATAATCCATTACATGAGTTTTGGTTGTGATCTTCTTAAGATCTATGGTGGAGTAGTGGCCAAGCTAAATGATTGTTTCACAAAATGAACATGTAAATGGTTATTGGGAGAAACTATGGTCTTAAATATTTATGAAGATGAAAATTATCTGAACTAAGTCTAATGAATGATGTCCAAACCTTAAATTCTAACCCTAATCTAACATGAATATTTACAATGAAAAACTAAACTATAGTGAGATGATCAAAAAGGAGCAAAAGGGAAGGTAAGGTAGAAAGAAGGTGTTTTTGGTCTTCAATCTAGACATTATGGTTGAGCTTAAATTTCATCAAGACATGTACTAAATTAATATATAGCATGAAATTGCATAGGCACAATCCTATTGTATATCAAGCAAATGTCTGAGGAAAGGTAATGCAAATAAGAAATAAGGTTCACTTTAAAGTTTTAATTCCACAAGAAAATAATTTCTACACATCTTCAAGAAAAGCAAAAGAGAATTAAATGAACCTAAGATATTTTAATCAACCTAACATAAGCATAAATTGAGAACTCTGCATTAACATGTGCACATCTAGGATCCATAAAAACAATTCAAATCTGAATATCAAAATAGATAAATAATGAAGCAGTCATGATAGCAAACATAGATAAATATTGGACAAACTTTCCAAAATTCCTTGCTTATACTACTTTCTCCAAGTCTACAAAATAATTTTGGCTCTAAGAACTCCACCCTTGTTTTACAATGACAAAACCTCCTTTTATAGGTAATGAGAATAACCTATGAGATGGTTTAAGTCAGCCATTCTCAAATAGCACTTAGACATGTGTCAAAGACAAGTATCCCTTTACCAATGCTAATGGAATTCATGACCCTATTTAACTATGATTAACTTAACATAATTATGCATTACATGTTGCCCATGCCTTTACAAAATAGAATATTGCTTTGAAAGGACTTACAAGGTCTTTAAATAAAAAAAAATACCATGTTAACATAATTGACCTTTAAGATGCCTCTATAATTTCAGCCTTCTCTTGTTTTGTTGCCAAATCTTCATTTTCATATTCACTAGCCAGATTAAGTCTAAGACATGTGTATTCACATTTTTAATCTTTACTAGTTTAATAATCTAACATGTTATGTCAATGTGGTAATATTTATGCTGAGCTATCCATTTGATTTTTAAAATGACCTTGTGATGCTTCTAGACACATGTCATTGTTTCATGCAATCTTAAACCTAGGTTAAATACACACTGTCAATCTCTTTCTACATGATTGAACATGATCATGCCACTTGGCAGCTCCATAGTCTCTTTGATCTCTTTTCATTGCTCGAGTGCCATCACACCACATAAAATCTTCTCATTCAATCTGAGCTCTATTTAAAAAGTCTAGCTTCATTCACATCATCGATCTCTGGATGCATGATCGATGGTGAACCTTTAATCTCTTAATTTATATATAAGCTTGAGTGTGGGCCATTAATCTGTTAGATCATTAGCCAAGATTATGACACTTGTCATTTTCATATTTATTCTTAGTAGATTTGACATATTCACTCATGCTCTCTGTTGGATATTTGGTCTACCCATTGAGATGGTGACACTTATTTTTTTTGGGTTTATTCCACTCAATAAAGTTCTCCTAGTGTGATTAAATATGGGTGTGCCACTTGGTAGGATCTTAGGCTCTTAGTTTGTTGACTTATGCTTATTGTTAGATCTTTAGACTACCTACTGAGATGGTGACATGTATCACCCTCACACTGATATTCTAACCCTTTGACATTTCAAACCCTCACTCTCTATTAGATCTTTGGTGCTCAAGTTAATGTGTATCATTGATCTAATGCTTAACTTATTTACTTACGCTCCTTTCCCTAGGTCATTGATCTTTTTTTAATCCCCTGAGATCTTGCCACCTATTGACAACCTTTGGGTTTATCCATTTTTGTGGGCATAAAATAACAGACATAAGTGTTCGGAGACTATAAATAACTTAGGATAAAATTTTAGCCTTAATATTTTAGTTGTATTAATAAAAACAATTTAAGACTTTAGATTAAGATTTTAAAATATAATAAAATATTTCCCATATTTAATTGACCCCATGAACCATAAGATATAAGGGACTTTAGACTAAGATCGGAGTTGCATTAATAAATATGACTAGAACCTAGGCTAAATTTTAAACAACGTCTATAATAAAGTGCTTCCCATGCAAAGTTAAATAAAATGACCCATATAAATTTGAATCTTATTTTAAAAGACCTAGGCTAAAAACACATTAAGTCCTAGATATAGTCATTGTTCACCTAGATAAGATCCCATTAATTTTGTAATATAGAAACATCAGCAATAGTTATTATCAATAGATAGAGAAAAATTAACAAGGATTATGCAAATGTGGGAAATAAGGCTATGTGAGATCCAGGGGTGGATGACTTTCAAATTTAAGATCCCACTTGGTCATATATATTCAATTTGAAAGTCATCTACACATAATTCTCTTAGTTTTCAATTTTAGAGCATAAATTTGCATGATTTGAAACAAGGGTCCCCATTATCAGAATTGGAGCTATGTTGACCTCAACAAATGGTGACTTATAGAGGAAACATAATAATATGTTAGAATTTAGAGACTCTAGTTTAGACTAATAACTAAGCTACCTATTCCACATGATCATATACCAATATTAAGATCAATTTATGATTGAAACAAGTCTTACAAATGCATAATTAGGCTCAAATATCATAACTCAACCATGTTGTGTGTGTGCTTTGATTCCACTTACTATTTTCCATGGGATTTAGGGAAGAACTTCCAGATTCATGACCTTGACCAATATCACTGACTTATATCATATTTAGATGTTAATTAATAACCATGATTAATATAGGGAAGGCTTGGGCATTACTCTACTACTATCTAGGCATCCATATCCCTGATATAAATGTCTTTGGCTCTACTTAAGGCCTTGGTCCATTGCTAGCCAGGTGTCCATAACCCCAGTGGATATTACTAGAATTACCTTTACTTAGAAAGCACTTGAATTTTGTAATAAGGCTCTTATTTTTGTATTTTTCAAATCATTTTTAACTCTCTAGCAAAGGTTAGGAACTAGGTTAGCCAGGTTTTGGTATTTGGTCAAGTGTTTTGATCTTCAAAACACCATCCTTGGTTGCAAACTTTGTCCTAGGCAATAACGTTTATTAAGTGAAAACATGATTGTGTTTCAATAATCTAAGCTTTCATCTCGCATGTGCAATCTTTCTTAGAATCAAGATTAGATCAAAACAAGGCTTAAAATCTCAAGGAAAAATTAACCTATCCCTTAGTTTTTGCTATTTTCTCCAAACTATAACATCAAGCTCACATTTCAACAATCCATGATCAACCAATGTTGAGAAGTCATACCTACATTTTTGAACTATGAATTTTTGATCAATTAGGTGAAATTTGAGATGAGGTCTATCCAAAATGAATTATTGAAAGCAAGGAACAAAGCACAAAAATCAAACACACCAAATTAAAAAAAAACCATCAAATAAATATTTACAAACACTACTTACAAATAACAGACAGGAAGGAAAGAAATAGGAAAGAAACTAAACTAAGCCATACACTAACTCCATAAAAAACCTACCTCCAGGATCAAATGAAAAGTTATTTAGCCTACCATAGAACCTTGAATCATGATTTCTTCCATTCAATGGCCTTTTCATGTGGATAGGAGCACTTGTATGCTTGTGTAATCTATATAATGCAGCTTGGTTTCCCACCTCCATTCTCAAGTGCATTGATTGAAGATATGGATATAAGATCCAATCATCTTCTTCCAAAATTCTTCTTTCTTGTATTAGTAATGCTAGCTCTACTTCATTTAAATATTAATCATGATTTGTATCATTCGCCTTCCATGGTTAGATTGTGAACTCAGCTAGTATGCTTGGATTGATGTCTTCATTAGGCTCTAGATGATTTTTAAAGACCTCTTCATCATAATCAACTAAAAGGACATAAGATGCATTTGCAACCTTACCATTTGATTCATGTTGATCACCTAATTCTATCCTTTTGAAGGTGTCATATGCAAATTCTTGGTCTATTACACTTGATTCATCTTCATCCTCTATGACGAATGGCATCTCTTCTACCCAATCAAGTCCTAAATCATCTTACTTTGGGATTTCCAAAATAACATTTCTATCTTGGAATACCTCAATTTCTTTCAAGAACTCCTGATATAAATGTTGCCACTAGTCAACTTTTTTAGGGATATCCTCAATTTCAGTAATGACCTCATATGAATTATCCTCACAACTATCTTCTGAAGAGAGGTTAGCTTGTATCTATTCTTGTTCATGGGGTTGCTCATCTTGAACAGATATTCCTTCTTCTAGAACATCTTCAAGTTCATTTTCTTCTTTGAATGGAAAATCAAAATCATTTACCATGAATGATTTAGATGTCCTTGCAAACCAGATGTCCCTATAATATTGTCTTGATTAAACATAGGTTTAGATGTATCCTTTTCATTTTGATGTGCTTCAACAAGGACATTACAATGATCAGCTTGACCTATATCACAAGGATTCCTTTCATTACATCCTTAGATGACCTATTATTATTGTTATCATGAAACCTATTTGTAGGCTTATTGAACCTTTGAGAAGTATAGTTTTTTTTGGAGTTTTCCCTAGTAATGCCCACTTGCTTTTGTAATTGAAGAAAATCAGTGCTTAGCTTTTGAACCATCATAAGTATGGATCTATTCTCATTCTTTGGTGATTCTAAGTTATGAAATTGATTGTTATTACTAGTGGGCACTAAATCTCTTTCTCCCTACAAATGAAATCCATTTGTAGCATTATTCAAGAACCCCAAATTTTTGCCAAGATGGGAATGGCTTAAGGGTAATTAGTTCAAGACTGGTGTCTGATTTAAGGTAGACACACTTTGATTGACATTAGTAATTATATTCAGTATTAGGAAATTAAGGTTGACATTTGGGATAACATGTGCAAGATGACCTTGAGGTTGCATTTGATTATTGATTATTATAGCTTTAACATAATCCAATGCTAAGGTGTTTATGACTCAAATAGACCTTTTAAGAAACACAAAAGTCATGGGATCCAAAGTATCCTTATAAATATCTAAGGCTAAAGCCTCATTATGTCTATAAGGATCTATGGTTCTACTGAACATCTTATGGAATATGGCATTAAAGGATCTTATGGGCTCATTGGGATCTATTTTAACCATGGTGAATTATTGGTACAAGACATAAGGACTGATGATTTTGCCAAATTGATCAATGAAGTAACCATTAAATTTATTCCAACTAAAAATTTAGTTCTCAGGTAGGTTAAAGAACCATTTATATGCAACATCTTTGAAAGTAAATGTAAACAATATACATGTTACATCTTCATGAACTACATTCATAAGTCTCAAATCAGCCTTAAAGTTTTTAACATGTTCTTCAGTTGTGAAAACATTATTAGGACTGAAACAAGGCAAATACCTTTCAATATTTCTTTGTAAGTCATCCACTTAACAATGCCATACCTTGATGAGGATCTTACTTGTGGCAATTATATCTTTCAAAATCTTCAACCTGCTTAAAATATAATGCATCAACCTTATCTTTGCAAAGATCAATGATTAGATTGGTATGTTAAGCTAATTTTTCATAAATGCATGTAAATCACAATCATATTTAATTAAATAGGCTCAAATATATTTCCAAACTGATGAATAAGAGGGATTTTTACACTTCTCAGCTCAAATAAACCTAAACATGTAAAGAATCAATCAATATTTGAGCAAAACTGCTATCCCCAACCTTAAATGTGGAAGATTTACAAAGTTTAAGCTACCTTTACAAAACTTACCCATAAATCTTCAAATAATATCAATCTTTGGCTAAATTAATCCCAAATATTGGTCTAAAACCAGGAATATCAATGTTTTTTACATACTTGAGCTAAGAATAACACAAATATGCAAATAATCAATTGATCTTTAAACAAAATTTACTAAAATTAGCTAAGATATTTCAAATTTACAAAGCTTTATATTAAGCCCTCCTTCTAACACCAATTTTTTCCCCTATTGATTGCACCTAAATATATTAACAAGTTCATATAGTGTTTAAGAAACACTTCTCATTTCTGGATTCAAAGAATTCATTGCATGAATTGTTGGTTGTGATCTTCTTGAGATCTGTGGTGGAGTAGTGGCCAATATAAATGATTATTTCACAAAATGAACATGTAAATTGTTTTTGGGATCAACCATGGTCCTAAATATTTGTGAAGATGAAAATTATCTAAACTAAGTCTAATGAATGATGTCTAAACCCTAAAGTCTAACCCTAATCTAGCATGAATATTTATAATGAAAAGCTAAACTATAGTGAGATGATAAAAAAGGAAAAAAAGGGAGGGTAGGGTAGAAATAAGGTGTTTCTATTCTTCAATTTAGACATTATGATAGAGCTTAAATTTCATCAAGGCATGCACTAAACCAATATATATCATGAAATTGCATAGGCATAGATCCTACTATGTATCAGGGAAATATCCAAGGAAAGGTAGATAGATCCTACTATATATCAGGCAAATGGCTGAGGAAAGGTAATGTAAATAAGAAATTAGGTTCACTTTAAAGTTTCACATCCATAGGAAAATATCTTTTGCACATCTTCAAGAAAATCAAAAGAGAACAAAATCAACCTGAGATATTTCAATCAACGTAGGATAAACATAAATTGACCACTGTAAATTAACATGTGAACATCTAGGATCCATAAAAATAATTCAAATTTTAATATCAAACTAAATAACTCAAGAAGTAACCATGATAGAAAACACACATACAAATATTAGACAAAATTTTTAGAATTCCTTACTTGTACTACTTGCTCCAAGTTTACAAAATAATTTTGGCTCTAAGAACTCCCCCCCATTTTTTACAATGACAAAATCTCTTTTTATAGGTTATGAGAGCAACCTATGAGATGGTTTAAGTCATCCATTCTCAAATATCACTCAAACATATGTCAAATATAAGTATCCTTTTACTAATGCTAATAGAACTGATGACCCTATTTACCTATGGCTAACCTAGCATAACTATGCATTACATGTTGCCCATGCCTTTAAAAAATAGAATATTCCTTTGAAAGGATTTATAGGGTCTTTAACTCAAAAGAATATATCATGTCAACTAAATTGACCTTTGAGATGTCTCTGTAACTTTATCCTTCTCTTGTTTTGTTGCTTGTGTATGCACCTAAAATTTCTTGCTTCATTATTTTCGACTAATATTTCTATTAGTCGACACTAATTTTGCTTAACCTATTTTATCCTGCTAATTTATCTTAATCCCAACCATATATATATAATCCCTATCCATTCATCCACTAACATTATTCATCCCATCCCTTAATTAATTATATCCTAATCCTTATTATCCTAATCTAATCCTATTTATCTATTATTTGGGCATTTTTAATTCCCATAACCCCACCTAACCACCTACTAGCCTACTCCATAGGCTTTCCTACACCCATAGTCACCTAATCCTTCTCTAAACCTCATCTAACCTTCCTTTAATCATCATTAACTCCTAAAGAGAGTTATAGAACTCTCAAAATTTAGAAATCTCTCTAGCCTATCCTTCCTCTTTATAAACCTCTAATTTTATAGGTTTCCAAGGAATTTAATATTCCTTGAATAATCTACAACCATTGATCTCCTCCCTCTAAGTTTGAATATCATCCATGGATCTTCCCTCTCAAATATATATAACCAACCTGCATCCTCCATTAGATCCATCTATGAAGCTCATATCAAATCCATGTCAAAATCAAACTAGAAATCTTGTAGGTAATCCATGCCCATTTGGCAACTTGAACTTAAATCTCCATAACCAATCCATTATCAACATCTCTAATCAAGCATCATAGTGTCAATCTGAGTCTAATCATTCAAGTGCAAGTCCTATAATGGAAGCATGAAAAGGTAAAAAGGATGGTAAGAAGGTTATATTTTCTCTAATTTATCTCCTCTATCCATTCATATTAGTGTTGTCAAGTTTTAGTTTATATTGCTATTTTTAGTAATATTGCTTAGAGCTAGAATTTGGTGCACATTTTGGAGACCACAATGGGATATGTTCCCCATTTACTCCATTTTTCTTGTTACCTATGTTTTTTCTAACCTGCAAGGTCATTTAGATCAAGAAAATTATGAAATTTTGTAATTTTTTGATGCACAAGTTATAGTCATAGGTTTACACTGATAGTCACAACATTGCACTAGTCATTAGTGATATTGTCACTATAAGTAGTGATGTTTTATTATCCATCCCTTTACCTACTAACTATCTATCAGACCATGTAATTTTTTACCCTTTAACAAGCCCATGACTCACAATTATTGATATTGTTAGGTGAATCACAATATTGTCTAACTCAATACCAATTTAATGCTAACCACTAGATATTTATAGGTTTTATAGCCCTTTGACAAACTCATGACTCAAAATTAGTGATATTATTAGGTGAGTCATGATATTGTCTAACTCAGTTGTGATATTCTCAACTGGTAATAGTTTTGTGTTATAGGTCCATTTTTTTGACAAACCCATGACTTACCCACTCATGAGTTTGCCCTAGTAGTCATGGTATTGTGATTTTAAGTCATAATTTTGTAATTTTCTATAAAACCACTAGAATTGGTTAGCTATTTTTCACCCTATAGTTTATGTCTTGATAATATTTGTCTCGTAGGAGGTTTTGTCATCATATAGGTTTTAACATATTTTTCTTAAAAGGAATTTTTGATCTAATACCTATCATCCAACTAATCGTATTTTGTAAACCAACTGTTTATTAGTGTTGTTTTCATGTGATTATTTTTAGGGTTAGTAGGAAAGGGTAAATCTAGAAATACCTCTAAAGACAAACCCATACCAGTCCTTGGCCTTTTCCATATCTCTACAAAACCACCACTTTCAACATTTTTAGAATCATGAAATTACACTATAGAGTAAAGGTATTATGGACTTAATCATAGTTTTATAATTTTGGTATTTTGAATATTATTCTATTTGTTGTTCAATCTTTAAAACTTATCATGTAAAGTTAGGGTAACATATTTAAGATAACTTTTGTTGTTCACATTTGGTCAAAATTTTAGTCACTTTGGTAGAAATCCAAGCGTCCATTTTGAAAACTTAACATATCACCCACGTCAACCTTGGATGTGTCACAAAACACCTAAGACACTTTGAACATTTGGATAATCTACCTCAAATTTCATAAATATTAGTTTTGGTCACATACCATAATCTATAAAATTTTAACATTATGCACAATATCACAACTATCCATTTATCCTCGGTAGTGGGATTGTCATTCTAAGTCATGGTTTTGTGGTTTATGACAAAAACATAACTATCAATTCATATCTAATCATGATTTTGACAATTTCAATCATAGGTTTGTCTAACAGTCATGGTTTTTATAGTTAACCATCATGGTTATCTAACTTTTGAAAAATTATAACTCATGAATCGCAAGTTTTTCCTACAAGTCATGGTTTTGTATTGTATAGTTGTGATTTTGTATCCATTTTTGCCTTCAAAATTTTCCTTTTTGAGAGTGTCTTTTGAGTCATTTTTTATGATTTTTGTGTTACTTTGAGCCTCCTACAAAGTCCAAATTTCCTTTAGCAATGAGTGGCTCCATCCCTCGGCCCTACCCTATACCGTAATAGGGATCACACCAAGGGTACTGACCCTAGACCCTATAAGGGGATCTTCCCATTGACCCCACAAGGGGCATTTCCCCTTAACCTCATTGGGGGATGCCACCCCTAGACCCCCACATCATGTCCTACTCACCCCAAAGAAATTATAGATCCAAACTATAATTTTTTTAGGATGTTTTATTAAGGCATATTTGATTATCATCTTGTTTCTTGTAGGGGTTATTTTTTCTTATTAACATCATCTTTTTGAATGACATATTTTGGGTCTTACATTTGGTTTGGAAGGTTACCCCTCAAGAGTGATTTATCAAAACTACTAATCTTTTTTTTGTAAGACCCCTCTCTTGTGTGCCAATCAAACTACTAACCTATGGGCTTGCAGGTTGTTTGTCAAAGAATCCATTTTGGCAATCTTAAAATCATTTTAGAATCATTTTAATCCATTTCTTCTTGTATATATCATTTTAAACATCTTGTCATGTGTACATATCTTTGTTAAATTTCTCCTCATATATAATTTATTATGTCAATGTGTAAATAATCATTATATCATGCCCCTCACATAGGTAATTAAATTGGTTAATTAATTATATCATGTGTTTTTCATGTTTGTTAACCCCTCCCCTCTAGGATAGCATGTGACATGGAATTGACACCCATGCACATGCTTAGTGTATAGTGGTTAGTGTTGTGTATTTTATCACCGCACACTAACCAAACTCTATGTTTTGATAGAGTATAACAATTAGGAACAACTATCATTAGGTTAAGAAATTGACCCCATATAAGTCATCCATGAAGGGGAAGAGTTAACTCTCTAAACCAGGCATTAAACAACACCCTACATGGACTTGTGCCCCAATGTACCATCACATATATCAAGGATTCCCCTAGAAAGCCCATTCAACCCAGCATAGGACCTTATAGATGTAACAGGTATACCATTATAGGAGTCAGTATCAGCTTCAAAGTAACCATCAAGTGCAAGTGGGGTTGAGAGGGTTTAGTTGATACCATAATAGGTCACCAGTCTATAGCCTCACTTGTGAAGCCATTATATAGTGCAAACATCAGGTTACACACCCTTGAGTGTACTAATAATAGGTTATGGATTGCTTTTTTGGGTGTGTGTTATGTTAAACCTATGTTATTTATGAGTCGATTCAGCCTTCACCCAAAACTTATCTAATCCTATTTAGGTTCCTTGTAGATATCATCTTGTATATCCTTACCACATCTTTATCCCATCATCCTTTGTATATATCATAATAAAAAATTTACTCATCATCCCATCATACATATTGTCTTTGTCTATCATTGTCTTGGTATTACTCTATCTCCCATCTTGCCTAACCATATACACTTATCATTTATCATACCCCTATCATCCCCCATCTTATCATTATCACCATCTTAATTCCATCCCTAATCATCACCCTACATCCTAATCACATCTTAGATATCTTAAAACCATCCCCTTATACCTAATTTATTCCCTTATACATCCTACTAGTCTTATCCCATCTTAGTTCCACATATCATCCATCCATCATGTGCCCATATTAATTATAATCTTGTCTACCCCTATCTCACTATCACCTCATACATATCATCCTCTTATCTAATCTACCATTTTGTCTTAAACATATTCACCCATCCTTAGTCATACCCCTATCACCAACATCTTATACATCCTTATCTCATTATTCTCTTGCATATATCCTTTCATCTTGTACATCCTTATTTTTTATATATTATCCTCTTAGATCCTTGTTATTATCCTTATCCCATACCACATCTTATCTCCATCTCATACAATCATCATTGACCACATCACCATCACCTATATCATTATCTTATAATCCTACATCTCATCATCCCATATAACATACCTTATTATCTTATACATACCTAACCTATTATCTTCCTGTAAATATCAACCTATCATCTTGCATACCCTTGACATCATCCATTTATCCTATCCCATCTCATCTTATCTTAGCCTAGTCATCCTCCATTCATCCCTCAATCATTATCTTATGCATCCTCATCATCATACCATTCCATGTATTGTCTTAGTATATCATTTTAGCATTGTCTTATCTCATTCCCTATCTTAATCTAGTCATATCCCACTCATCATTCTCGCATATCCTAGTCACATCTTATCACCCATATCTTTTCCTAAGTCCATTACATCCATAAATCCTAATCATAATCTTGTTTCATTATGATATCACCTAAATTTCATCTTTCATAACCTTATCCCATTATAATTTTTTACATATCACTTTAGACCCATATTGTATATATTTATCACATCATCATTTTGTACATATCTTTGTCTTAATCTCCTCCTAGTCTAACCATCACCCCATCTTTTATAAATCCTACTAGTCATATCTTATCACTAGACCCATACATAATTATTCATCCCCTAATAACATCCTAATCATACCTCATCATCCACATATTATCTTAAATCCATACCCTATCACTTGTCCTGATGATGTCAACCTTTTCAAGACTATGTCCAAGACCTCATAGACCATGGTGACATAGTGATTGAGGATGAACCAAATGAATCTAAAACCTTGGGTGAACAAAATAATGAATGCCAAGATTCCCTTCCTAATCATGATCAAGCCCTTCCCCTTCCAATCTAAGGTCAAGACACCTCTCCCATCCTTAATGATCCCCCCATCATCAACCAAACCTAAATCATAACCGAGTCTATTCCCCATGAGCTTAGCCCTCCCATCTCTCATAAATCCTTTCATGGGACTACCATTATCAAATCCACCCTTTATCCCTCATATCCCTCTCACCAATCACATCAAACACCACATGTTAAGAGTTCAATTATGGATAATGAATCTCCTATTATCAGCCTTGTAACTTATACATCAAAGTCAACATTAGAAGTCTTATCTTCAGTAGGATTATGTTCAATGCCAAGATTTGAATCAGACTCTTTATCAAAAATGTCATCCCTAATTGATGTTGATAATTCCTATCTTCAGGATGATGAAATCATAACAAAGTTCTTACAAGCTTTATCTATTGAAGATTGTTAGAGTGAATCTGATCCTCCTTCAGATGTGTCTACTATAACTAGTCCTAGTGATCATTTATTTGATCTTGAGGATATTTTATTTGATGTCAAAATTGGTTCTCCTAGGAACCCCTATGAATACTATGATTCCCCATCACTACTCATTGACCTCATCATGCCCTCACCACCACCTTAATACATCATGGACCTTTTTCTCCTCATCAATGATCACTTAATCACCTCCCTCCATAAGGATGAACAAGAGCATGCATCGTTGAACTCTTCCTCTATTAATATAATGTGTGCCAAAAAATAAAATTTCTAAGACAATATTCCAAAAGTTAGAAATATTAATCAAGTGATATTTGATTCCATCAGTCAAACTCAAGAAGAGTCAAATCATCAACCTTATCCAAAAATGTATTATCCTAGTGAAGCCTAATATATGACACTAGGATACTATCAAAGTTAAAATAATCATTGGATATCAAGTTAAAAATCAATATCCATTGGTGAAGCCCAAAATTAGGCACCAGGTTCTAGTCAAAATTAAATCCAATCAAATGCTCAAAATCATATGGCCGATCATCTATCAAATAATCAGATCAAAAATGAACCACATTGTCAAAGTGTCTTGGATCTCCTATAATATTGTGTTTCATGGCACTTATCAAATGAAGAATGTCTAGTTCCTCAAATGATGTATGTGACTGTAAGTCCTAATCCTCTATCACCCATCACCCCATCCTATCCTAATCCATTGCATCCCCATTAAAATTAAGACCTAATCACATCCATACCTCTCATCAAAAAAAGGAAAAGGGATACTTTTAAATGATATTCAAAGTGCCATTCACTTAGAAAATAACTGAAAATTTCACTCTAGTATAAAACACATTCAGTTGAGGTATCACTTCATTTAGACAATATTGGAGAAGGAGCAACTGAAGTTGGAGAAGATTCATACCAGTAAGAACCTATAGACATGATGACAAAGGTGGTGGAAAAAGTGAAGTTAAAATTATGTTCAACTTTAACTAGTATTTTTGGATGAAGAAGATCAGGATGATAAATTGGCTCAGCAGATGCAACAATGGGAAGTTGTGAATACTAACTTCAAGTGGGAGAATTGTTAAGTGTGAAGTCACTATTAAAAAACAATATTCACAAGTACTATTCATGGTGATGTGGCATGATGATGTGTCATGCAAGTGACATGGATATTGGTGATGTGAATGGACCATGTAGGATTCCACATGTGATAAATCCCATGTGATGGAGTGGGGCGTGCAATTCCATAATGTGATAATTTTTATCAATTTTAAATTCACATGCTTTTGTCTTTTGGTGATAATGGAAGATAAGGAATAAATGGCATGTGAAGCCCTTTTGAATAAGTCAAAAAGTGTTTATAATATTTTTAAGGCATGTGTGTACACATGGGATAGTAGGTCATAAAGTCACTATTCTTTATTGAAGTGGCGTATAAATTGGAAAAGAGATTCCCACTCATTTTGGAAGTACATGGAGGAAGTCAAGGGGCATCATGAAGATACCACCTACCTTTTTGACTCAAGCACATGGATTCAAGCATGCCCAATAGTATTTCCTTTGGTCCACATGGATATGGGTCGAAAAAAATTCTCTCTCTTTGATTTTTCCCTCTAATTTGTGATTTCTATATATGTTTATTCTCTCCTTTGTATTTTGGGGAAGTAAGAAAAAGAAGTAAGATAGAAAAGATGTTAAGTATGATTTGATGCATTGTGTTGCATTCTTATAAGAGATGTGAAGAGGTTTGAATACTTAGTGAAGTCTTGTTACCAGATTGGTTGAAATCTTGAGTGTGTGAAGAAGGAGATAGAGAAAAGTAGAGAGTGTATTCTCTTTGTAATTGGTGTAATTATAAAACTAGACAATTTCTCCATGGACATAGCAAAATTGGTGAACCACATATATTGGTGTCTTCATTTTTTGAATGGTTTACATTTATTTTAGTTGATTTAATTTATGTTTTATATATTCTCTCATTTTAAAATTCATAGAGGATATAATTTTGCTAGCATATATCCTAATAGGCATCCTTGCCTCTCAGTTGGTGGGAGACAAGAGCATGAATAGGGTCTTATATAGTTGGTCATCAATCATATGGTGCATCAAGGAGAGATGGGTGCATTGTGCATGAATCCAAGATATGCTAGCATATATTTAAAAATAATTTTACTGATTGAATCATCTAAGATCCCTTTCTATTAGATATCCTACCATTTTCATGGGTTGGGTGTATAAGAGGATGATCCCCTATCAGAGAGGTGTTAATTGAGGCACTAGGAGACATCAGAACTACTAGATGGATAAACATGGTGTTATTTCATGCTTTGCCTCAAGTTATGGGCACATTGATAGTAAAAAATTTGATTATCTTACCCTATCAAAACATGGTTAGGCAATAAGCAAATGACAGATTATATCTAGTGGTGTCTATAGGTTACTATAGATTGAGGTACACCCCATGGACTAGGTACCCTAATAGTTTGGTATGACCTACACTAATAACATTTATGTCCTTGGATTCATGTATAGGTGGATTCATGAGATGAGGGCCATGATGTTAGGGTGGTTGGTATGGCATGTGCTCATGAGAGGGGTGTCCATCACTTGACTAGTCTAACAAATAGCTAGAAGAGGAAGATGATAGGTTAGAGTTAGATAACAATAGTAGTTGGGTCCACCACTACCACCACCACCATTATAAGGTCTTGTATAGTAGAAATAACTAGGGGTTAGGGATGGTGAGGGTCATGTACATGTTGATCTGGAAGATGACCTCAACATAGATGAGGAGGAGGTTGTAGAGGATGATTCTAATCTAGAGTGGCATGAGGGGGATCTTTGTAAAAATATTATTTTTGTTCATTTAAGATTATAGCTCCCATCTTGATTATTTTTTGTTACTTCATTGATTTTACATGTATTTGATTTCTTTTTATGTCAGTTGGATCTGATTTATCTTGTGTGCTATAGGATTGTATATATTATGGGTGGATGGGGGTGGATGATCAAGGATACCCTAGTCAACCTTTTTAAACTAGTATTAAAAAAAATGAGACTATTTATTGGTATACCCTAGGCTTCTTACATGGATTAGGTGTCATATAGATGTCTTTACCCTAACATACCATGCTTTGGTGATGGTGACAGCATTGAGGATGAATAACAGCACTCTGTTAGCCATATTAAGGAGGGTAGAGGCCTTAGGGGAAACTAAGGTATGTGGAGGAGGAGGAGGTAGAGTCTCTAGTCATAAGACAAGGAGGCCAACATCAAAGGGAGGCACAGTTAGGAGTCATCCTCCTAGCCATCGGCCTGTAGAGTAGGAGGGATGGACTATCAAGAGACGATATTAGAATGATATCCTCATACATTCCTCTACATTAAAACCCACTTAAAAGAGGAGGATAGGTTATTGAGGATTGTTGTAGACATTTTTGATGTGCTATTATATATATTATTCTTTTTAAATGTTTTGAGGCATATTAGCTTTCTACGGAGGTGCTTGTATCAAACATTTTCATTGTATAAACTTGATAATTTACATGATATATATAGATGTTTTTGGCATACCTCTCAATTATTTATCATTATTATGTGACGTAACTTTAATTTCCTTATTATTTCTTAGTTTATGCAGTCTAGATTACTATACATGTGATAGTTTATGTGTATGTATACCTTTTTGTTTTTTATATGTAACTTATGAAAAGTGTTTATATATATGCAAAAATAGAATGTATGTAGATGATTTATGTAATGGATGTATCTTTTATGGCTATAGTTTTGCTAATATTTATTTTACAGGTGATTACTTAATTGCTTCATTCACACAATATATGGATTTAAATTTAAAGTGAGGAATGAAGGTGGAAACAAGATAAATATAAGATGATAAATAATCAAAACCATAAATCAAACTTTTTTAGGAAAATGGAAGATGACCTAATTATTATGAGTAAAGGGGAGTATGCACTTCTTAATAAACTTATGAAATACTAGCATCATTGAATTCATCCAGAGAGAACTAGCCCTAAAAGAATTAGTAAATGGAAAAAGGTTACCTTCTTTAAACATATACATGTAGGCAAACTTTTTGAATAATTTTTTCTCTAGACACTTTTTTTTATTTGGCATTGCTTTTACATTTATGTTTTACTTCTCTTTTTTTACCCCTTACACCTAGTCTCATTGGACCAGAAAGACACATGGGATCATCACCAAAGGCTAGATATAGCTAAGTAAAGGGTATCTCTACCCAACATCAACCCCACACAATTAGTAAGATGTGAGGGCTCAACACCAAGGGTTAATAAAGGGTGAGAGATGTGTAATTTTTATTTATTTTTTTACTTTTGTATTTGTATAAGCTTTTTATTTTTATGGAAGCATCTACTTTTCTATTTATAAGGCCTTTACCCCTAAACCTTGGCCCCATGCAACTATTTAAATGCAAGGGCTCACCACCGAGGACCAAGATAGGTGGGTAAAGTTACCTTATTTTAGGCATGTTAATATTTTTTTTTGTTTTCTAGAGACATTGTAAAGGGGGACTTTATCATGGATAAGCCTCTAGACTCCACTATAGGCTAGTATTCTTCAGAGTCATGTAATAATATTTAGGTAAATAGGTGTACTCTACTCTTAATAATTAATAAAAAGACCAATGTGACATGTTGATTTTGATAATGTCTATTGTAGGGTGATAGAAAAATGTGAGAATGAGGTAAATGTGATATGTTGTATTTTAAATGTTTCTATATTGTATAAAATAGCCAACTAAACAACCATAAAACAATAGCTTTACCATGTTGGTGAACATGTAACATATGAAAATGTAATACAAGTGAGAGTAGGGTGATATGTATTAATTATATATATAAATGTTTTAGATTCAAAGAGTTCATAGACTCGCCAAACTCTTTTCCTTATAGAGTGCATATCTAGTAGGCTTTGCTGTTAAAATCTTGTGTCACTAGTTAGAGGCCTAACTATTAGTGTAGGTTTTTATTTTTCCCCATTATTTAATTAGGGAAATTATATATTTGTGCATACATGGAGTTTTCCTA
This sequence comes from Torreya grandis, assembly GCA_037957365.1. Taxonomy (NCBI): domain Eukaryota; kingdom Viridiplantae; phylum Streptophyta; class Pinopsida; order Cupressales; family Taxaceae; genus Torreya; species Torreya grandis. The sequence goes on from JARHVA010000157.1 coordinate 4,217,060, forward strand.
CATTCGTGGGATAGACTAGCTTATGTGGAGATGTGTGTCATAGATGTGTCATAGGTGTCATAAGAATGTCATAAGTAACTCCTTTGACTGGCTATTTTAGGTATGGGAGTTACTTCTCTATTCTTATCACCCTATCACCACCTTTCATGGAGGAGTTACAGTCTATTCTTGGGGTGCCTTAACCACCTTTTGTGGAGGAGTTACTTACGTGCTCTCCTATATGTATTCTTCACTTTGGCCATCTTATGTTAATGGAATATTGGATTTTCTCCAAATTGTCTATGCAATTGTCTCTTGTTTGATTTTATTTACTTTAGCATTTTTTGGTATTCTCTTGCTTCATCCCTTGCAACCACGACTCGTGCATCCTCGTTATTCAAACCTTGGCGAATCCTTCGATATGGTATCAAAGCCACCCCGATAACTGGTTGTCTATTTTGTTATTGCTTTCATTGAAATTTAGAGCTTTGTTAAGGAATTTTTTTTTGTGAAATTTAAAAATTTCTAGGAGATATTGCTAGTTCTCCGTGCACTTGTTCCTTCCATGGCTTGTTTGGTCTCTCCATATACATGCAGGCGGGATTTTGCAAGATCTAATAATCTTGTTTCTATCAATCGGCTTGCATATTTTGTGTTTTAATCAGAATTTCAGGTTGTCACATGCCTTTGCAATCTCTTGGTAGCTGATTCTACCTTTGCATGCCATTTTTTGGTTGCTGGGGTCATTTTTTCTGGCTAAAGGCATTTATTTTACACTAGATCTGTATCTTCTGTATATCAACAAGAAAAATGTCTTCTAAGTTTTATTCACAGCATAGAAAAACCGTCTGAGTATATTTTAGTTTTTGCATACATTCTATAGACTTTGCAAAAATGCAATCAAAAAGCTACAGCATAACCCCTCTCCATTGGCAATTGCAATTTTGAAGGCAGTTTTCAAATGCTCTGTTCTTGCTCATATAGACTCCTTTTCCCATGATTTTTTTTATAATTATTTTGGCTATTTTTTCATGATCTATGCACTAGTGTAGACGTTTTTTAATTTTAATGCTAAGATTTTTTAGAAATAGCAGATTCTCAGTCATGACATTGCACAATTCTCATTTTGGGAACTTCAGAGGATCATAACTTTCACATAAGACCTCGTAGTGAGATGATTATTTTTTTTAAAGTGCATTATTTTTTTATTAGATCATAGTGGTGTTGTTTATTTCTCTGGATATTATGCCAAAGTTGTATTTTTAGCATATGCTCTTCATGAGGGTTTTGTAATGCATTAAAATCAAGACCACTTAGTATTTCTTGCTAGTGGTAGTTGTAAATGCACTAATATAAAGTGTCAAATTATATTTTTTTTTGGGGTTCTCTGATTGAGCAATATTTGAGTTTTTTTAAAGCTTGTATATTCGATTGTCGAAGACGAAGGGTGAGGCCCCGGGTTGGCAGGAGGCCAATTCCTCCTCACAAAGACCTCCTTTGTATTCCTCACTCTGTGACGAGTCCAAAAAGTGGTTAGAAGGCCACTTTCTCTCTCAAAATAGGTATTTTTTAATGTTTTAGTGCTATTTTTTGCAAAAACGCTAGTTTACAGGAAATTAAATCTTTAATATCTTGCAAACGGTAGCTCAGATTCAGGTGCTATTTTTTAAAAAAGTGTTTGTATTTAAATTATCCATAGTGTAGGCTTGTTATTTTTTTAAATGCACTAGTTTATAAAGTGCCTAAAATTTGAGTCTCTCAGGACGCATTTTCGGCTGAGTCTGACGCCTGTTTGCTTAAAGTCTTGCACTGATTGCTCTAAGACGCATTCTCAGCTGAGCCCAACATATTTTGAGCATGCACTTACATATTTGGGGGGGGGCTCAACATTTTAGGGGGGTGTGATTGCTTTTCAACACTTGAAATCTTTGCTTTCATTCTCCTTTCTGCATAATTTCACAACTTGCAATCAACACAAATTCACCTAAATTCAACTTAAAATGGATTATTTTTAGCTTAAACCCCTAACACCCTTTAACTATCATGAATATAAGGTTAAAATGTCAATAATTTTTAGAATCAAAGGGTTGTATAGGATCACCATGGGTACTGAAGTAGAACCCAACACTAACGCTGAAAAGGTCAAGTGGTACAACCGTAGTGATGAAGCCTATGGATTATTGAGCTTGTCTATGTCTCCAAAACTTTTCTTCCATTTAGAAATTACCAAGACTCCCAAAGACATATGGGACACCTTAGAAGTCTTATTTGGGAAGCTTGATGAGATGAGAGGTCATGAGCTCAAAAATGAACTCATAAGTCTAAGTCCTAGCAACTTTGACACCCTACAGGACTTCTTCACTAAGTTTAAGGCCCTTAGATTGCAATTGAAATAATGTGAGATAGAGAAGAAAGATGATCAACTCATCCTTTCTATTCTCGCTAAGTTAGGTCCAAGCTATTCAGTCTTTGTCTCCACTTTCCATGCCACTAAAAGTGGCCTTGGCGCTACATGGAAAATGCCTTCTTTAAATTTATTGCCGACTTGACTAGGGAGCAAGATAAACTAATCCAAATGGGCACAATGAAGTCTACTCAACCCCAAGCTTTGATAGCTAGAAATGGTAAGGATAAGACTTCAACAAAGGAGAAGAAGAAAAAGAACAAGGACCAAGAGAAGAAGAAAGAAAATAACAATCCTACCAAAAACAACACTAAGTCTTCCTCCTCCAATGCTAAACCTAAGAAGGAGAAGGTTAAGTGTGCCTATTGTAAGATAGGGCATGATGAACACAAATGCATGAAGAAATAAATAGATCACTTAACTCATCTTCTAGAGAAGCACAACATAGGTGTTCCTGAGTCCATCAAGCAGAATTCATCTACCCAAGATTCTACTAAGGCAAAAGGCAAGGGTAAGGAGAAATAAAAAGGCAAGGCCCTTGAAGCTACAATAGATTCTATATCTTCATTGGTCATTGATTTAGGTGATTCTCACCACATGGGCTCTTCCCTAGTTGAGTTTTCATCTTTAGAGCCTTGTAGCATGACTTCAATTAGTTTGGGTGATGACACATCAGTTTCCATTGTAGGGAGAGGGTCAGTTGAAATGAAAGGAGAAACATTCAATAATGTTCTAAGTGTTCCTTCTCTTTCAACCAATCTACTATCAGTGTACCAAATCACTCACATTGGTCGGGGCATGAGAGTTGAGTTTTCACTAGATTCAGTGGCTATCAGGGAGTTGCATAGTGATACTACAGTGGCAGTGGGTAGGGTAGATCACCAAGCAAGGTTATACACCTTCTCACATTTTGCACCAGATTCTTCTCTAATAGCATTGCTGACTCATGCAGATGGAGTTAGCAAATTATGGCATGAGTGGTTTGGCCACCTTAACTACTACTACCTTGAACAACTTTGGAAAAATGACATGGTCATTGGCTTGCCTCGTGTCCAATTCTCAAAAGGACTTTGCGAGGGGTGCTCCCTTGGGAAGCATCTCGAAGTAAAATTTGACAAAGGCAAAGCTTGGAGGGCTTCACAACCTTTGGAGTTAGTCCAGAGTGATGTATCAGGACCCTTTTCCAAACCATCTTTCATAAGGGCCAAGTACATCCTCACTTTCATTGATGATTTCTCTAGGTACACTTGGATATATTTTCTTAAAGAAAAGTTTGAAGTGTTTGAAAATTTTATAGACTTCAAGGCTCTTGTTGAGAAACAGAGTGAGAAATCCATCAAGGTTCTTCGAACTAATAATGGAGGGGAGTATGTCAGCAATAGGTTTGAGTAGTTTTGCACCACAGAGGGGATTGATTTGCAGTGCACAGTCACTTACATTCCTTCACAGAATGGGGTTACAGAATGCAAAAATAGGTTCTTGAAAGAGATGGGTAGCTGTATGATTCACTCCAAATCCTTAGCACCATAGTCCTGGGCCGAAGCCATCAATTGTGCTTGTTACATTCAAAACAAGGTTCCTCACAAAGCTTTGAAAGGGATAACACCCTTTGAAGCTTGGCATAAAAGGAAACTTGATGTTGAGCACCTTAGGGTTTTTGGATCCACAGCCATGGCCCGCATACCGAAGAAGAAATGTAAAGGTATGGAATGTCAATCCAAGCCTTTCATCTTTGTAGGATATCCAAATGGTATTAAGAGGTATTTCCTTCTAGATCTGACCATGTATGAGTTGTTCATTGAGAGAAGTGTCCACTTTTAGGAGATTCCTAGAGACTCAACACTTGGCACTTCTTCTCTCTCATCAAATTTACTTCTTCATGATGATTCCTCAGATTCAGATCAGTCACAATAGGTTCTTGAGCTAGAGACATCTTCTTCTTATTTGAGTTCAGATAGTGAGGATAGTGATGCAGAGTCATCCACCTCTAGTCAGTCAGAGGATGAGGAGTTAGCACCTGACTTGCCCACTTTCAGGCCACTTTGGGCTAGATAGACACTTGAGAGTGCTAGCACTTGGGTAGGAGATCCCGTAGATGATAGACGTACTAGGGTGGTTTTTAGAGAGATCCATGCCTTCTTTGCTTCAGTTTCAGATCCATAGACTTTTTGAGAGCCATCAGGGATACTTGAGTGGGATAGTGCTATGGAGGAAGAATATTCTTCCTTAATCAAAAATCACACTTGGGATTTGACTTCACTTCCTAAAGTAAGGAATATGGTTTGATGTAGGTGGATATATCGGACCAAGTTTGTAGCAGATGGGTCAATTGATAAGTACAAGGTGCGATTGGTTGCCAAGGGTTTCTCACAGGTGGCAGGCATTGACTACTCAGAGACCTTTGCACCTATTTCAAAGATGAATTTTATCTGACTCACCTTAGTTATTTCTATAGCACATGGTTGGGATGTGTACCAAATGGATGTGAAGAGTGCCTTTCTTCATGGAGACCTAGAGGAGGAGATCTACATGGAGCAGCCGCCAGGATTTGTTTAGGAATCTTGCTTAGTATGCAGACTTAGTAAATCTATCTATGGCCTCAAGCAGGCCCCTCAAGCATGGTATGCCAAGATGGATTCCTTCCTTCTCACATCGGGTTTCACTAGGTGCCATTCTGATCCTAATGTCTACTTTTTGTGGTAGGATGACTCGCTCTTGATTCTAGTTCTTTATGTTGATGAGATTTTGATCACCAAGTGTTCTTCATCAGCTATTATAGTGGTGAAGGCATCTCTCCAAGATAGATTTGACATGATAGACTTGGGTTTGTTGCACTACTTCCTTAGCATCAAGATCTCATAGTCAGATTCAGGGATTTCTCTTGCACAGCCTAAGTATGCTCTTGACTTATTAGCTCAGTTTCACATGGTTGATTGCAAGCCATCTCTAACTCCCTTTCTATCAAGAGTCAAGCTTGACGCTAATTGTTCTTCACCATTGGTTGATGCCACTCGGTATCAACAAATTGTTGGCAGTCTCATCTACTTGACTCATACTAGGCCCAACATATCATATACAGTGGGACTTGTCTCCAGATTTATGCAGGAACCTCATGAGCTACATTGGAAAGTATCTAAGAGGATCGTGCATTACATACAGGGTTCACATAGATACGGGATTCATTACAGATTTGGCATAGAGGTTGACTTGGTTGGATATACAAATTCAAACTGGGTTGGGGATTCATAGACTCGCAAGTCCACTTCTAGTTATAGTTTTTCTCTAGGTTTTGGTCCTATTTGTTGGTCTAACAAGAAGCAGAATGCTATTTTTGTATCATCCACAAAGGTAGAGTACAGGGGAGCTATTAATGCAGCTACTGAGGCTATTTGGCTTCAAGGGATTCTTTTTGAGTTTGGCATTCCTATCAAGCAGCCCACCATCATTTATTGTGACAACTAGAGTACCATTCAGATTTGTAGGAATCTAGTTCAACACCAGCAGACCAAGCACATAGAGATTCACATGTATTTCATTTGGGAGCTTATTCATAGTTAGGTCATTGACTTAATCGTTAGCTAGTATTCAGAGCAAGTTACAGACATCTTCACCAAACCTTTCACTGAGAGCAAGTTCATTCATCTATGAGCTCTTCTTGGGGTGCAGTCTACATCTGTAGCAGCATCATCTTCAAGGGGGGCTTCTAGCCTCTTCATTTCTTTTATGTCTCTCTTTTGGGGGGGGGAGTTTTTTCCTACAGTTTTTCTCCTTTTCTCTATCTTATGGGAGATTGCATTTGTACATGGGTACCTCATTAGGCCTAGTTGTTGGGACCCATTTTATATTTCCACAATGCCCACCTAAGCTGAGCTTATGGGGGGGTGTTAGTGTAGATTTTTATTTTTCCCTATTATTTAATTAGAGAAATTATATATTTGTGCATACATGGAGTTTTCCTACATTCGTGGGATAGGCTAGCTTATGTGGAGATGTGTGTCATAGATGTGTCATAGGTGTCATAAGAATGTCATAATTAACTCCTTTGACTGGTTATTCTAGGTATGGGAGTTACTTCTCTATTCTTAGCACCCTATCACCACCTTTCATGGAGGAGTTACAGTCTATTCTTGGGGTGCCTTGACCACCTTTTATGGAGGAGTTACTTACGTGCTCTCCTATATGTATTCTTCACTTTGGCCATCTTATGTTAATGGAATATTGGCTTTTCTCCAAATTGTCTATGCAATTGTCTCTTATTTGATTTCATTTACTTTAGCATTTTGTGGTATTCACTTGCTTCATCCCTTGCAACCACGACTCATGCATCCTCTTTATTCAGACATTGGTGAATCTTCTGATACTAACCAGTTGGGTCTAAATTTTTGACCTTCTCCTTTCTTATTATCAATTCAACTATTGAGTTTAAGGACAAGGTCTCCTAAATAGATTGGGTATTCATGGACATTTTTGTTGTATTACCTACACATTTGGTTAGTGTAAGTAATTTGATTATTTATGACATCAATTTGATGTTCGTCTGAGAGTTCTAAATCATCTAGGCACCCCTCTCTATATTCTTTTCTCATCAAGGAGATCTCGTATGGAAAAATACTAGGTATTTCTAATTTTATGGGTAAAATAGTTTCAAAACTGAACATGAGTGAATACAAGATTGCTCCCATAGCTGCTTTGATTATTGTCCTATAAGCCCATAACATCAAATAAAGTTTCAAATGCCAATCTCACTTAGAATATCTAATAGTTTTGACTAGAATTGACTTTAAGGTTTTAGTAGTGGCCTCAGCTTAGTCATTGGCTTGTGGATAGTATAGAGAGACTGAGTGGTGTGATATGTTAAACTTCTCACATAGCTCATGAACTTCAAGGTTCTTAAAGGGGGGCACATTATCAGTTATGATGACCTCTAAGACATTAAAACAAAAAATTATTTTATTCACAGTGAAATTTGCAATGAATGATCCAGTGATAATTGTCAGGGGAATTACTTCATCCCATTTGGTGAAATATTTAGTCATCATGATAATGAAGTAGTGATCATATGAATAAGAAATGGAAGTTTACCAACCAAATCTAGACCTCAAGTAGAGAAAGTCCATGGTTGATAATGTGTTATAATTCCCTAGTGGGTATGTGTATCTCATGTGAAAAATACTAACACTTTTCACATTTACACACATATTTCATAGTGTCATGGTCTAGAGTGGGATAGAAATATCCCATCCTATGAATTTTTTGAGTGGTCACATGGCTGCTAAAGTGCCCACCTCATATCACTATGATAATTAAAGAGGACTTTTTTTTACTCTTCTTGGTCAACACATCAGATCAACATGCCATCATAGGCCTTATGATAGAGGACCATATCTAGCATGACATACCTAGATGTGATGACATGAATATGCCTTCTTTATTATGAATTGGCACCTTTGAGATAGGTATGGTTAGTGAGATAATTGATGATGTATGTGTAACAAGGAGAGGAACTAATGGTAGGTTTTTCTATATAGTATATCAGATCATAGGTTAAATGGGTATCAATGAGGTCATTATCTTTTAAAGGTTTTAAAGGTGAATCATCCAATCAATCAATGATTATCTATCCCTTAACAAACTTTTGGTTGACATAAGTCAACTTGAACTCACTCAAGAGTGTAATGAAGTGTCTAGCCTTTTGAGATAGAGATAGCTAGGTTAGGAATGTGCATAGGGCCTGTGATCTCATGATAACATTTTTTCTTGATTAAGCATATAGTGTCGCATCTGCTTGGTTACAAACACTATTCTTAGACATTCTTTTTCTACTTGAGTGTATCATGTCATATAATATACAAGGTTTCATGTAATGAAATAGATTATAGATTCTTTATCATTTTCATCTTCTTGAGACAACATACATGTGAGGGACACCTCAGTTGCCCTTATATAAAGTATCAAAGGATTGTTTGGCTTAGGTGCCATGAGTGAAAGAGGAGACATAAGAAAGTGTTGATTGCCTTGTATAATTCTTAATAATTGATCATCCAAGTTAGGCCACTTGCATTTTTGGGTAGGTTGATGGGATGAATGGCATAGGAAAGGTCAGGCATGAGTAGTCAAATAACTCCTAACTTTCCTAAAAATGTCTTACTACCTGATTCATTTGTGGGAGGGTTAATTTCTAATATTTCTTGGATATTAACATATTCAATATCAATCCCACATTATTAGATGATATACCCCAAGAGTTTCCCTCTGATGACTCCAAACACACAATTTTTTGGATTGAGAGTAAATCCATATTTGATTAAACATGTGAAGATGATACAAAACACTCCTAAATGGTCTTTGTGTCATCTTTATTTTTTGATAAGGTCATCTACATAGAACTCTACTATTTTTTGGATTAGGTCATGTCCCTTTTATATGTTTCCCATATATTTTTTAGGCAAAAGGGCATTACAACATAGTAAAAGGTCCCCAAAGGTGTAGTGAATGAAGTCTTACTTTGGTCTTCATTAGAAATATGAATCTGGTTATATCTTGAAAATTTATCCATAAGTGATAGTATTTTGTAACTCACAGTATCATCAATAATAACATCAATATATGGGAGGGGGAATACATCCTTTGGACATGCCTTATTAATGTTTCTAAATTATATGCATATCCTGATTTTATCATTCTTTTTAAGAATGGGGATGATGTTAAACATCTATTTGGAGTAATTGATGAGATTAATGAATCCAAATTTTAAGATCTTGATTAATTCTTCCTTTACCATTAAATCAACCTTAGGTTTTATGGGTCTAATATTTTACTTGATAGGTTTTACATTAGGTGTTGTAACTAGACTATGGATAACTACATCAGGATTGATACCTATCGTGTCATTATAGGAAAAAGGGAAGGATTTTAAAAGCTCCATGAGAAGTTATTTGTGGTCTTACACCTCTTCTTTAGAGAGTTAAGATCTCAACTTAAGGTTGTTATGGTTATATTTAATTTTGATATTAATGTCAATAGTTTCCTTGATGAGGAATGTGTTTCCTTCCTCAAATACATTAGGAGCTAGGTGAAGATTAGGGTCCCTTCCCTCAGCATTGAAGACATCATGATCATCATCAAAGGAGGGTTAATCTTCCATATGGAAATAAGACTCATAAAACTTAGTTTTGAGGGTTGATTAGGACAATGGGTAAGGGAGAATCCCCTCTTATGATGGAATGAGGGGAGGTCAATGTAAGTGTTGACCAAATTTGCATTTTTAGTCAAATTAGGGAACCTATAGGTAAAAACCTAAATTTATAGATATATAATGGGTGTAATATGAGTGTCATGTGGTGTATTACATGTTAATTAATCTCAAATTATGTTATATTGGCCTTGGTTAATTCATTTTTATGTCCATTTATCATTTGGGTCATTTTAAGGGCCAAAAAGGTGTATTTAATGAGTTGTATAGGTTTATTTGGAAATTTTAAGGTTAAAAAATATTATTTAATTCCCCATGTGTCTTTATAGTTCTTAATTAACAAAAAAAACTAAAAGGTGGTAGGTTATGTAGAAGAATGGACAGGTTTTTTTAGGAAGAGGAATTTGGCACTTGTACAACCTCATTGGGAAGTGTGACACTTTTAAAAGGTTTAAATATGACTCTTAATATCCTCCATGCTCATTTCCATGATTTTTTTAATTTTTAATTGTGATTTATTTCTAAAAACCATTCATCACTCTTTTCACCCTTCTTGGCAAACAAAAGTGACTTGTAAGTTTCTGCTTGGTACAAATAGCTCAAGAAGTTTTAAGAAAAATGATTTTGAGAGGTTGTTTTAAACTAATATAAATTAATTTAAATATAATAATTTTAAATAATGGTTTCATGTGCTTCATGAACTATCCTCATGAAGTTGACTATGTAAATTTGTTGACTATTTCATGCACCCTATAGGTTTTGTTCCTTCTTGGTCAAATCCATATGAACAAATTAGTGGTGTTGGATCCATAGGATGTTTAATTACTTATAAAATTATCTCAATTATTTTTTTAAGTTACATGGTGTTTTTATAGGTTAAGTGCATCAATATTACAAGATAAGCATCATTTTATGTGGTGGGCAGGTTACTACTATTTGTAGTACCTTCATGCTTTGGTAATTGTTTAATAAAGTGGGGATAAGTTCAATATCATGTTTTTAAGTTCCTATAAATACCCTCACCTTTAAATCTTATCCCCCAAATCAACATTCCATGAATTGGACTCATTGTACACACTTACACACAGTCAGCCATTAATGTGCATTTATAGGTGTCCTCATGAGGAATTGCATGTGAAAATGAGTTTTAGTACTGATTTAATGTATTTTAAGTTGATATCCATTCATTTTAGACCTTGGATAATTCTTAAATTTATCACAAGAGCATATTTTCTTATTGACTATTCATCTTGCTTTCATTGCCTGCATATACTGAAAATCAACATCTACAGGTAGTGTTAATAGAGTATGAAATCACCTTTTGAAGTGTTAAATAGATGTTGAAACACTATTTGAATTATTATTTCCAAATAAATATTCATGGTAGACCTAATTTCAAGGTCAAATAATCAAGTGGAGGTACAAACCATGTTAAGGGGTCACTTGATTATGTTTAGGCCTATTTTCCCTAAATAGGTAAAACAGAGGTCTAAAGCTTTTTGTGTACCTTTTTCAACATGTATCCTAAGGGTTCCAATACATATTAAGGGATAAATATTGTAACATATGTTATATTAAATAACTCTACCAAATATAAGGGTCAGAGGGTGAGTGGATGATGGACATTTGAAGACCTAAAGTTAACTATGAAGCCACTGAAACTAGATAGTGAATTCTATAGATTTGAAACTTTAAGTAGCCAGTGGTATTCTAAAGAGTAAACAAGGCATTCCCCTCATGGATAGAGTAACCTCATAGATTTAATGTTAAAAAAAATGACATGGATACCATCACTAGAATGTTCATTTATACCTTTTTGAGCCTATGGTCACCTATAGTCCATACATTAAGGAGAATTATGCACCTACAGCCAGCCAGGGGTGAGGTTTGTGGAGATGTGTCATGCTTTTAGACTTGATAAATTTGAACTTAGTGAAACATGAGGATAAAAATCTGAGGTTAGTGTATGGAGAGTTGATCATATAAACATCCTTAAACACCCTTCCATTTGACAATGATTACCTACAAGAGGCCTACAAGCAGAACATATTAGTCTAGGGTAGTGACTTTGATTTTTGTGTTAAAATGGTGTTTGAAAGATCCCAAAAAATAAATTGGTTTAAACACATGGTGTGTGAGCTCAAATTTGATTCAAATTAAAAATTCACATTATAACTTAGGTTTAAGGAGCCCTTATACACACCTATTATAGTCTAAATAAGGTTTCTCAATTATCTTGGTACAAACTTAGTCTAATGAGTTTAGAAGTGCATGTGGAATGATTAGAAAGGTTATATGATGAACTAAGTAATTATAAAATTTTCTCCCATGGATATTATTAGCTTAATAATCCTAAAACATACCCAACTACCTATGATCATCACTCCAAAACATGGAATACAGTCAGTTGACTGACTAGTGACAATGAGTTGAGAAAGGGGTGATTTAAAGAATGTTTAGGTCAATAAAGGTGAGAAAATAAATAAATAAATGATATGTGATCATTAATATATATAAATTTCCCCTTATTCATTTATCTTGAATAATTTCAATCTCATAAGCACCTACAGGGTAGTACCTTGAAGCAACATAGTCAGGGTTTTGTGAACTCAGTTTTGATTGGTCAAAGTCTTGGAAAAGGATATGTGAAAGTCCTAAATGATGTTCAGACTTGAATCACAAAAATTATTTTCATAATAATCTCATAACACCCTCACAAGGGTATTTTAATCATAGATAGGCCTCAAATGATGCACATACTATTCACTTTGGAAAAGCTCACACACAGTCCTTATTTGATTGGCTTGCCTTGGAACTTGAAGCCTTTAGAGAATCAGACGACATAGAATAAAGTTGAAAATTTATGTATATCACCATTATGACTTTGATAATATCTTATAATAGTCTAATTTTTTTGAGGATGCAGGGGAGTGCTCTCTATTTTGTCTTAGACAAAGGGCACTCCCTTATGAGCATAAACCCTATCAATCTTTAATAAAGTGATGAAATAATAGATTGATACCTATATAGGCTCTATTGGAAGATTTATAAAGTTTTATCACACTTATAAAAACATGATAAATCAAGAAAGGAGGGTAAATACCAAATAGGGTGATCTATAATGCAAAAGTTGCAATAAGGCTTAGTAGACAAGATTTAGGCCTGAGACCAAATAAGAGATCACTCCCACTTGAAACATTGGAGGAGTATTATAATACATTTTTATATTATTTTGGGATAATATTATATGTTTTTGAGATTTTATAATTCAATTAATCTCATTTGGATGGGCCAAACAACCAAGAGTTGCAGATAGGGTATAAAGCCAACACTAGGTCTAGAAGCCAAAAAGAGGATCTTTGTTGCTTCTACCTTGAAATTAATTTTATAAATTCTTAAAATATAATTATAGGGTGAAATAAATATTTTTAGAACTATTTGGATGAAATGTAACCATTAAAAGGTCATTTTGAGCTTCAAGGGAAACTCAGGTCTGCTTGACATGCTTAGGCCTAAAGCCCAAATGAGGATTCATTTCCATTTATAACATAAATTAAACATGTCAATGGATTATAAAATGTTATTGAGGCAAATATATAATTTTATAAACTATATAAAGGAAAGGAAAACCAAACAAGGGGATTGTGAGCTCTAAGGTGCAATCAAGCCTACTAGGCGTGGTGAAGCTTAGTTTCCAAATGGGAAGTCATTCAAACTTTTAGCATGAGGTAAGATATATAACATATTATATTATGTTTTTAGAACCAATAAATAGGTTTTAAATCCTTTACATTATAGGATAAACCATAAAAGAGACACTTTTGACTAGAAAACTCATTCAGACTTGTGCAAGATAAGAAAAGGAGCTCGATAGGTCAAGTTGTGATGCTCATATCTTATTAGAGGTTTTTTATTGAGACCAAATGAGTTTATGAAATATATGAGGGGTCTTTAAAAACCAATTTTTGAAAAAAAAAAATCAACTCTAATGTCAAGTTTTTATGAAACAACCTTAAGAGGTCAAATTGCTTAGAAACCCTTGTTAAACACTTGGAGAGACTAGTTTGAGAAAATGGAGTTAGAGAGATGATTTAATGGAATAATTGGACCATTAAAAATATTTTTAATTTTAAATGACTCCATAAATATACTCCACATGATTTTTGGATGTATGGACTTGTATGACATGGTAAAATAGGGTATTTTTTACCATTTTTTATATTATGGGGGATACAGGAGGATTCAAGACATTAAATAAAGTTTTAAGGGAATATTAAGACCTTAATTAACTCCTTATGTAAATTTTATTCCAAGTAAAAACTCCTAAGTTTCCAAACCAGGTTCTTCAACTCAGCTAGTCAAAACTGGCCTATTGAACAACCTAGTGAGAAGGGTGGAAAACTTTAAGAGAGCTCATTTGAAGGTGTCCCTGATGATTATAAGGATATTAATAATATTTAAATGTGTCATCCACTCCCTATCATTTATTTTCATGAGTAATTTATTCCAATTTGGAATCCAAGTGTGCAGGGTGCATGAAGGAAGAGTTTTCTATACTACAGATGATGATTGCTGCTTTTTAGGTGATTGTAGATGACCAAACCTGAAACCAATCCATGGAGAGGAATTTATAATGTCCTTAAAATTAATTCCAATCATCATACCTTTTCCCAAAAAATTATGAGTCTTTCAAATAGGGCCAATCATGAAGGTAGTTTTTCTTAGCCAAGAGGAGTTTTATACCACTTTGTAAGAGTTTGATGACTTGGATTGACATTTATACTTATTAACCTTACATGGTTAATCCCATATATTATTCTCATGCACAATTAACTCTTTATATCATATTTACAAATGTCCTTTTGACCCTGGGACTTCTCTCTTCTTCTCTCTATCTCAAGTTTTATAAGAACTAGTCATTTTGGCATTGTAATCGATGTTCCACTTGAGTATGTCAAATACCTACTCAAATTTATACCTTTTTATAAATAACAATACTAATTTTTACCACCTCCATTAATTTTATTAGTGTTTTCATTTTTAATGTTTGATTTTGCATAAGTGAAGACTATTGATTCCTTAACATGTTATTTCATTCTTTCATCCTATTTATAGTCAAAAAGTTTCTTCTTGCAAAGCATGTGAAGTGTTTTAGGAGGTGTCAAGGATTTATTGAGTTATTATTTTCATTATTTCCCTCATATTCCTCTTTTCTAATTCTCTTAAATTTTCACATTCATCCATAACCTCATAATGTAACATTGATGTGAGAAGATGAAGATTGGGGAAGTGTATGTTCAGTTTGTCCTTTGATTTCAAGTGTAATATGCATATGGTTGGATGTCATGATGTTATTTGGTTTATCACCTCCATTATATTATTTTTAATTTATTTATCCTTTTCCATTTTCACCCCCAAGTTTAGTAGTAGTTGTAATCCAAAGTGGTACATCAAGGGGGCTAGCCCTATCTAGAGATTCACCTCATTCCTTAGGCTACCCACAAGTATAGAGGTGATTCCATTATGCCACTTATATGAGGAGATATTTTTCATATCATAAAAGGGTGAAAATATAAGTGACAAAAAATTTTGGCATGCTTGATGGGACTCTTGGTCCAAAAAGTTAAGAGATTTTTGGTGTTGTCTCTCAACAATTAGCCTTTAGAGGCATCTATTCAAGCATCAATGGAAACTCTGAAGATATATCAGCTAGTTAATCAGCCTAGGTTATCATTTGAATATTTATGTCAACATGTTTTCTTTGTGTTCTTGATTTTAATGAAGTTTCATGTCTGACTTTGGTGTTGAGTTTTCCTCTATACAAGTTGGTGAGACATTTCAAGCTTGTGTCATTCCCTATAAATATGAACAAGTCCTTGGTCAATCTTTTCATGATCCTTACCAGCCTCAATATGAATTTAATAAACTCCAATATTATCCTTTCATCCCATGAATTAATTATATCAGTCCTATAACCAGCCTTCTCCATGTCTAGCTCCTAGTCAACCTAGCCACTCCTCAAGACAACCCATTTCCACCTTCAAAAAGACATTCTTGAGCTATGAGAGATATTTTTTAGATCTCGATACTCAAATGGGATGTGGTATAAATTTTCCTAATCATATCATTCATAATGTGAGAGAATCATTAGAGTTGGTCAAAATAGAGTGGGTACCTACTGAGAGAGCCAATTGGCAAAGGTTCACAAGTGAGATGCTTAATATGAGTGGTCTAGTTTCTTCCTTAGAGGATAGGCTAGGATTTCAAGAAAATCAACCTCATCATACCTATCAGCCTTCATATCCAGTTCCCCAATTTTTATACCAGCCATACATGACTCCTACTCATGAGCCAAATCAAGTCTATCAAAGTCATCCTTTTACCAATCAGTTGGAGGAGAGAGATGAAAGAATAAATCTTGTGTTTGAAGCTAATCTTGATAGTAAAATTGAGTTAGATAATATGCATTTGTATTATTCCATGTTAGCATCCAAATAAGTGGAATTAAAACCATCATTTCCCTCTCACATTGCATCCCCATCACCTCAAAATTACACACATAATCCCAATGTCCTAAGTTGGAACAAGAGAATGGAGTTATGGGGAAAGAAAGAGGAGAAAAATAATGAAAAAGAGTGTGAAGTTGAGAAAGATCTTGATCCTAGATAAACCCCTCCCACCCTTCCTCAAGAAAATACTTCTAATCCTAACATCCTAAGCTAGAGTAAGATAGTAGAACCATGGGGAAATAAATAGGATGGAAGTTTGGTTGATAAGGAGTGTGAAGTGGTGAATGAAGTTGATCTTTTGCATGTACTTACTACCTTTCCTCAAGAAACTTCTTGTGTCCCATGTCAAACTTCATGTATTCCTTATGCTCATGATTATTGCTATGAACTTCAAGAGAAAATTTTCCAAGAAACATATCCAAGAAAAAGGAAGAGTTAGAGTCAAAGATGAAGTTGCTAAATCAAGGTGTGATTGAAGGTTTAAACCCAACAAAGATCATATGCCTAAACACACCCCTTACACCCTTACTCAAGAGAGTCCTCAAGTTAAATTAGATCTGAATGAAGTGGTTTTTAAATGGAGGGAATAAAATCAAGTTTTATTATCCCAAGGTCTTCCTCCCTTTCGTCAAGATCTCCCAAAATATTTCCCAACTTTGCATTCTCCATTTGATTTTGAGCCCTATGTTCCACCTTCACCAACTAGTTACTTTTGTCTTCATCCCATCACCCTTTACCTTGATGTACCTATGGTGTGGGAAACTAAAAAGGATAAATTTGTTGAGGAAAATTCAAAACTCTTAATTTAAAAAAGTGCAAATCCTTGATAGCCTTATTGGGCTAGGTTACCGGATTTCAACATGCCTAGTCTTGGGATCACTAAGAAAGAGATTGAAGATGTTGAAACCCTTGAAAAATAATATCAAATTGTGATAGATGAGGTGCAATTTGAAAATCCTCAAGAGGTCATAAGTTTTGAAGAAGAGGTGATCTCTTGTGTTGAATCTCCTTGTTTGGTTGATGATGAACCATACACTCCCTGTGTTGAAGAAGAAATCTTGGAAGAAATCTTATTGAAATATGAAGATGAAGAAGTCTCTCTCATTATTCCCATTCATGATGTTCATTAAAGTGAAGATGATTATTTGTGATAGATATTTGAATACATTTACAAAGATTTTGAATCTCTTAAGGGGTCTACAAATCTTTTAGAGCTGGTTACAAGTGATGGTAAGAAAGATGACATTATTCAAGATGTCATAGATGAGCAAGATGACATTATCCAACATGTCATATGTGAGAAATAACAAAATACACATCAGCATTTGGAGGTAAATACAAACCTCTATTGGCCTCAATCTCTCAAGGAACAATAAATCATTCCTTTTGAGACTATGCCTATAAAGAAGATGAAAGTTGATCATAATAAAGATAGTGGGCAATAACATAAAGTATGTGTATAAGGTTAGGAGGAATATGTCTACATTGGAGACCTATTTTAAGAATGATATAATTAAGAACAATTCAAGTGAAGTACCAAGAAATAGGTTTGGTCTATCAAGTGTTTAATCTAAAGAGCAACATGCTTGGTACCCTCACCCATCTCACGCAAAAGGAGACTCAAGAAACTTTCCCTTTGATCCTAGAAAGGGAGGTATGACTGATTTTTACTTATACATGATATTTGTTTTCATATTCCCCTAGGTGCTTTGAGCACATGTTTGTGTGTTTACTTTCTTTGTTGTGTGTGTCCTTTGCTTTGTGTGTTTGAGGTAGTCATCAGTTGTCTTGTCTTGGTCAAGCTCAAAGTCAATGGTCAAAGGCATCCTTATTTGAATCAGACTTTAGATGAATCCTAAACCCAATGGACTGATAAGGCTACCAGTCTAGTTAGTATAGCAGGCATACTACCCCTATGAGTCACCAAATTCTTGACCAAATTTGATTTTTAGTCAAATTAAGGTACCTATAGGTAAAAATCTAAATTTTTAAGTCTATATGGGGTGTAATATGAGTGTCATGGGTTGTATTACATGTTAATTAATGTCAAATGGTGTTATATTGGCCTTGTTCAATTAGTTTTTATGTGCATTTATCATTTTGGGTCATTTTAACAGTTAAAAAGGTGCATTTAATGAGTTTTAAAAGTTTCTTTGGAAATGTGAAGGTTAAAAAAGATTATGTCATGCCTCATGTGTCCTTATAGGTCTTAATTAACTGAAAAAACTAAAATATGGTAGGTTATGTATAAGAATGGGTATTTTTATTAAGGAAGAAGAGGAATTTAGCACTTGTATGACATCTTTGGGAAGTGTGCCACTTGTGAAAGGTTTGAATATGAATATTAAATTCCTCCCTACTCATTTCCATGATTTTTTTATTCAGAACTATCATTTATTCTTAAAAACCATTCATATCTCTTTTCACCCTTCTTGGCAAACAAAAGTGACTTGCAAGTTTTTTATTGGTACATATAGCTCAAGAAGTTTCAAGACAAATAAATTTGGGAGGTTGTTTTAAACTCATAAAAATTAATTTACATATAATAATTTTGAATAATGGTGGAATGTGCTTCATGAACCATCCTTATGAAGTTTACTCTATAAATATGTTGATTATTTCATGCACCCAATAGGTTTTGATCCATCTTGGTCAAATATTTATGAACTAGCTGGTGATGTTGGATCCATAGGATTTTTTATTCCTTCTCAGATTATTTTCATTCTTGGTTTTATTTTCATGGTATTTTTATAAGTCAAGTACATCAAGATTACAAGATAAGCATCATTCTATGTGGTGGGCAGGTTTCTATTGTTTGCAGTACCTTCATGTTTTGGTAATGGTTTAATAAGGTGGGGATAAGTTCACTATCATTTTATAAAGGTCCTCTTAATCCCCCCATATTTCACTCTTATCCCCCAAAGCAACATTCCATGAATTGCACTCATTATACACACTTGCACATAGTTAGCCATTAATGTGTATTTGCAGGTGTCCTCATGAGGAATTGCATGTGAAAATGAGTTTTAGTACTGAGTTAAGGTCTTAAAGTTGAGATACATTCATTTGATACCTTGGATAAGGCATAAATTGAGTACAAGAGAATATTTTCTTATCGATTGTCCTTCTTGATTTCATTCCCTGCATATACTAAAAATCAACATCTACAAGTGGTGCTAACAAAGTATGAAATCACCTTTTAAAGTGTTAAATAGATGTTTAAACACTCTTTGAAATCCTAGTGCCCAAAAAAGCTTCATGGTAGACCTAGTTTCAATGTCAAATAATCAATTGGAGGTGAAAACCATGCTAAAGGGTCACTTGACTGTGTTCAAGACTATTTTCCCTAAATGGGTAAAATAGAGGTCTAAAGGATTTTTATGGACCTTTTTCAACATTTCTCCTAAGGGTTCAAATGCATATTAATGGTTTAATCTTGTAACCTCTAGAAATGTCAATAAATCTAAAAAATATGAGGGTCAAAGGGTGAGTTGAGGATGGACATTTGAAGACCTAAAGTTGCCTGTGAAGCCAGTGAAACTAGATAGTAATTTCTATAGATTTGAAACTTTAAGTAGCCATTGGTATTCTAAGGAGTAAACAAGGCATTCACCTCATGGATAGAGTAACCTCATATATTTAATGGTAAACAAAATTACATGGATACCATTAGTATAACGTTCATGCATACCTTTTTGAGCCTATGTTCACCTATAATCTGTACATTAAGGAAAATTATGCACCTATAACGAGTCAAGGGTGAGGTTTGTGGAGATGTGTCATGATTTTAGACTTGATCAATTTTAACTTGGTGAAACATGAGGATAATTAAATTTTAGGTTAGTTTATGGATATTTGATCTTATAGACATCCTTAAATACCCTTCCATTTGATAATGAGTACCTATAGCAGGCCTACAAGCAGAACATATCAGTCTAAGGCATCGACTTTGATTTTTGTGTTAAAATGGTGTTTGAATGATCCAAAATAAGAAAATTGTTCCACACACATGGTGTGTGACCTCAAATTGGATTCAAAGGAATAATTCACATCAAAACTTAGATCTATGGAGCCCATATTAACACTTATTACAGTCTAAATAGGGTTTCCTAATTATCTTGGTACAAACTTAGTCTAGTGAGTTTAGAAGTGCATGTGTAATGCTTGGAAAGGTGATATGATGAAATAATAAACAATATGATTTCCCCCCCCATGGATATTATGATCTTAATAAGCCTAAAACATGTCTAAATACCTATAGTCATCACTCCAAAATAAGGAATACAGTCAGTTGACTGATTAGTGACAGTGAGTTGAGAAAGGGGTGATTCAAAGGATGTTTAGGTTACTAAAGGTGAAAAAATAGTAAATAAGTGATATATGACCATGAATAAAGATAAAGGGTCCCTTATTCATTGATCTCATACAATTTCAATCTCATAAGCACCTACAGGGTAGTACCTTGAAGCAACACAGTCAAGGTTTTATGAACTCAGTCTTGATTGGTCAAAGTCTTGGAAAAGGATATGTGGAATTCCTAAATGATGTTCAAAACTGAATCACATAATTTATGTTCATAATAATCTCATAACACCCTCACAAGTATATTTTTATTAGAGAAAGGTCTCAAATGATGCACATATAGTTCACTTTGGAAAATTTCACACATAGTCCTTTTCTGACTGGTCTACCTTGGAACTTGAAGCCTTTAGAGGGTCAGATGAACTAGTATAAAGTTGAAATTTTTTGTATAGAACATTATTAATTTTATAATCTCTTATAATTTTCCAATTTATTTGAGGAGGTAGGGGAGTTCCCTCTATTTTGTCTCAGGCAGAGGACACTCCCTTATGAGCATAAACCCTAGCAATATTAAAGAAAGTGATGAAAGAATAGTT
Source organism: Torreya grandis (assembly GCA_037957365.1). Classification (NCBI taxonomy): domain Eukaryota; kingdom Viridiplantae; phylum Streptophyta; class Pinopsida; order Cupressales; family Taxaceae; genus Torreya; species Torreya grandis. Next base: position 4,238,042 of record JARHVA010000157.1, read on the forward strand.
TGAGACCTGTATAGGCTCCATTTGAAGATGTATAAAGTTTTATCACACTTAAGAAAAAATTATAAATCAATTATGGAGGGTAAAGACTTGATAGGGTGATCTATAATGCAAAATTTGCAATAAGGCCTAATAGACAAGATTTAGGCCTACGACCATATAGGAGATCACTTCCACTAGAAACATTGAAGTAGTAGTATAATATATTTTTATAATACTATGGGATCATATTATATATTCTTTAGATTTTGGAATTTATGGAATCTTAGTTAGATGGTCCAAACCACCAAGAGTTGCAGACAGGCTATAAAGCCAACACTAGGTCCAAGAACCAAAAAGAGGGTCTTTGTTGCTTCTACCTTGAGAGTAATTTTATAACTTGTTAAAACATGATTATATGGTGAATTAAAATGTTTTTAGTCTATTTGGATGAAAGGGAACCATAAAAAGGTCATTTTGAGCTTCAAGGGCAACTCAGGCCTGCTTGACATGCTTAGGCCTAAAGCCCAAATGAGGAGTCATTTCCATTTATAACATAAATTAAACATGTCAATGGAATGAAATATGTTTTTTAGGCTAATATATAATTTTATAAACTATTTAAATGTAAGGAAAACCATACAACAAGACTATGAGCTCTAAGGTGCAATCAAGCCTACTAGGTGTGGTAAAGCCTAGTTTCCAAATGGGAAGCCATTCAAACTTTTAGCATGAGGTGAGATATATAAATTGTTATATCATGATTTTGGAACCAATATAGAAGTTTTAAATCATTTAAATTGCAGGATAAACCATAAAAGAGTCAATTTTTATTAGAAAACTCACACAGACTTGTGCAAGATGAGGAAAGGAAATCGATAGGTCAAGTTGTGATGCTCATATCTTCTTAGAGGTTTTACATGGAGACTAGATGATTTTATGGAATATATGAGGCATCTTCAATAACCAATTTTTGAAATTTTTTTACAACTCCAATGTTAGGTTTCTATGAAATAACCTTAAGAGGTCAAATTGCTAGAAACCCTTACAGAGACCAGTTTGAGAAAATGGAGTTAGAGAGCCAATTTAATGGCACATTTGGAAAATTAAACATATTTTACCTTGGAAAGGACTCCCTAAATCTTATCCACATACTTTTTGGATGTACGAACGTGTACAAACATAGTAGAAACATGGTATTTTTTACCATTTTTTGTATTGTACAGGCTACAGGAGGATTCAAGACATGAAATAATTTTTTGGAGAAATATTAATACCCTAAATAACTCATTAATTTAATTTTATTCCAATTAAAAACTCCTAAGTGTGAAAACTAGGTTCTTCAACTCAGCCAGTCAAAACTGGCCTATTAGACAAGCTAGTGAGAAGGGTGAAAAACATCAAGTGAGATCATTTTAAGGTGCCCCTAATGCTTATAAGGAAATGAAGGATATTTAAAGGTTTAATTAACTCCCTCACATGTATTTTAATGATCAATTTATTCTAATTTGGAATCCAACTGTTTAGGGTGTAAGAAGGAAGAGTTTTCTGGAATACGAATAATGATTGCTCCTTTATGGGTAATTCCAGATGACCAGGCCTATAACCAATACATGTATAGGAATTTATGATGTCCTTAAAATTAATTAAAATCATAAAACCTAGTCCCAATTATATATGAGGCATTAAAATAGGTAAAATCATGAAGGTATTTTTTCTAAGCTAAGAAAAGGAGTTTTATGCACCTTTGCAAGAGTTTGATGACTTGGATTGACATTTTTACTTCTTGGAATTGCATGGTTCATCCCATATCCTCTCATAATGAATAATTAAATTCATGTATCAGCTTAGAAAGTGTTCTTTTAACCCTTGGACTTCTCTCTTCTTCTCTCTCTCAAGTTCTATAAGAACTAGCCATTTTGGCATTGTAATCAATGCCCCACCTAAGTATGGTGAAGCCCTACTAAAATTTATATCTTTTGATCAATAATAATACTGATTTTACCTCCTCCATAATTGTTATTAGTGTGTTCATTTGTAATTTTTTATTTTTCATAAGTAAAGACTATGGATTCCTTAACATGTTATTTCATTCTTTCATCCTATTTACAATTGGAAAGCTTCTTCTTGTAGGGCATGTGAAGTGTTAGGAGATATCAAGGATTGAGTGAGTTATTATTTTTATTATTTCCATCATAGTAATATTTTATATTTCACCTAACTTTTCACATTCATCCAAAACCTCACAATGTAACATTGATGTAAGAAGATGAAGATTAGAGAAGTGTATGTTCAGTTTATCCTTTGATTTCAAGTGTAATATGCATATGGTTTGATGTCATGATGTTATTTGGTGTATCACCTCCATTATATTATTTTGTTTCCATTTATCCTTCTCCCTTTTCACCCCCAAGTTTAGTAGTAGTTGCAATCCAAAGTGGTACATCAAGGGAGCTAGCCCTATCTAGAGATTCACCTCCTTCCTTAGGCTACCCAGAAGCCTAGAGGTGATTCCATTATGCCACTTGGATGAGGAGAGATTTTCCATCTCTTAAAAGGTTATAAATCTAAGTGATGATAGTAATCTTTCAATAATTTTAGGATGGCCTCATCATTATCGGCTAGCTTAGGACCAAAGGGTCTTTATCTCGACCGGCATGGGTGATTGTTTAATCATTAAAATTATTACACATGAGAGGATTTTTCCTAACCAAGACTATGAAATTTGATTTTTATATTTTTGGATGGGGAATAAAACATGAAGATGAGGGTAGCCATATAGTTGGCAAATTGGTTATTTTCTCTAAGGATTATTTATATAGAAACAAAATTGAAATCCTTGGTGACCTCACAAATGATAGTCTTCTATAACTAATGGTGTTTTAATTTGGTCTAATAAAATTTAAACACTTGGTTTGTAATGATATATTAATCTACTTGGATCCTTAGATTTTGGATGCCTAGGCATTTCATAATGAGCATGCCAAATAATATATCTTTATATTCAGATCCATTATGTGTACATTCAAAGTCCAATTTGAATCCAAAAACATGATTCACCCTTTAGGAGAAATGACAATGACTCATTCCTTGGTGCCTAGATGGAATTTGGCTCCATCATAGTGGATAATATATTTATCTTACATAAAATATGGGTAGTCATTAGGTAAGGGTTTTTGGTCCTCCAAAATTTTGACCATATTAATATTGAAAATGTTGGGTAATCCCCTTAGGGTCCCTATTCTCGAAGATCTATAATCTAATGAGTATGTCTCCTATGTGAAGTAGATGGAAGGGATCATGGGGGTGTGGAAAACTCAATCTCACACTATGGATGAGGGGAGGAAATAATTTTGGGAACTCAAAGGTTTATTTTCTAGGTTTTAGGTCAAGGTAGCTAAGAACTTTGATAAACTATAAAGATTGCTTATTTAGATTTTCCCTTGAGGTTGGAAGTATGAAAACATAATTAGGGTTTTGTTTAGGTGTAGGTAGTATGCCAGTGTAATTGGGATCCTACATTGGTGGATGAGGTACCTGGTCATAGTTATATAGCTCATAATATTGTGTATATGACATGGCTAGTATTATTTTTCATGTTGTTATGTGTGGGAAGGCTTGTAAGAACCTTGTGAGTGATTTTTGGGGATCATCTTACTTTTTGATGGGGAAAATAGGACCTCCCTAAGAATCTATGGGTAATTTTGAGTCCTGAGATAGTATGGTTTGCAAGCATATTCTGAAGTGGCTTAGAAGTAATGAGGGTGAGATGTGGATTATCACTTGTTCATGTATGGTTGCCTTTTGGTTGGGCATGGTGATAATCATTAACATAGTCATTGTGAAGGTTTGATATTATATCCAACCCCTCTTGGGTTTATTTTACTAAAGGCTATGGGAATTCATAGGTCCCTACTACTCATGAATCAAATGGGAGAACCATGGGAGTGTCCTTCTTTAGGAGACTAATGTTTTTAATGGTAGAGATAATGTAAATTATCACACCAATGACTGGTTTAGAGTTAGAGATCCTTTTAGTTATGGTTATGTCCTTTTCTTCCAATTTATATTTTTATAGGGCTTGAGGTATTTCCATCCCTTTCTTCAAGATGACCACTTTGGGTTTCAAGGATCTGGTAACATAGACCAATTGTGGGGGTTTCATGACCCATTGGTAGGTAAGTGGTAATTGATGTGTATCCCAAGTTTTTTATGCATTGTGGTTTATAGCATATCAAAGGTTTATGGTCTCCTTGGGTTAAGAAACCTTTCCCAGGTGTAAGAACTAAATTTTTGGAATAAGTTTGAAGGAATAGCTTTCATTTGGTGTATCTAGGGCCTTCCTAAGATCATATTGTAATTGGTTTCCTTATATATGATGTAGAATTATTTTAGTATCATCTTGGAACCTAAGATGAACACTGGTATGATAGTCCCTATATAAGTGTATTTGATATTGTCATAGCCTCAAAGTAAATTACATGTCGCAGAATACTTAGTTCCCCTATAACCAAGTTTTTGTAAGAAGGAGAAGGGGACGATGCTTATAGTTACTCTTTCATCAACCATAGATATCTTCACATATTTATTGTATATCCATACTTATATAAATAAGGTTGGATCTCCCCTCATTACCATTTCAAAATTAGGGGGAAGACTTCATAAATTAAAGAAATAACCACCATACTGTGAGTCCTAACCAGAAAGAAACATGTCTATGTCAATGTGGCTAATCTGAGCTTGTGAGGGAGGGGTGACACTAGATAAATGTCCCAATCTTAGGGAATCAATAAAGGTTGAGAGATGAGAAAGAGAGTTTTTTACAAATTCTAGGAATGAAATGTGATAAGGTGTTTTAGTCAAATTAGAGATTAGGTCATAATTTCTCATGGGCTTAGGGGTTGACTTTATTTCTAGGATGTTCGATGGGTGGAAAGTCATGGGATGGTACTCCCTAGTGTGATTAATAGTGTTGTATTCTTCTTATACCTCTAATTTTATGACTCTTATCATCCTAGTTTCACCTTGCACTTCCAATTGGAGAGTTTCATTGGAGTTGGTGATTCTAGAGGTGAAGGTCTTAGCATCATGAGTGCCTTCCATTATGGGTTCATTGTGTTGAATTGGGTGGCCCTGTAGGTTACCTTACTATTGATTTTGAGTAAGGTATGTTTGATGGTTGGGGAAAAGGTTGTGATATATTTGTAGGTTCTAATTTTGGGGAGTAACAAGACCATTTGAGGAGGTTTGGGTGTTTATATTAGCATTTCCTAGGAACATGTCTATGAATGTTTGCCTTAAGTCTTTTGGTATTATTTGTATGAATTTTTATATTCCCTATAGCTCTGATTTTCATGACCTATGACTCTATAGAAAAGTAAATATACGTAGAGATCATAATCCCTAGGTCTTGTGTTTTGTCCTTGTTGTACAAACCCCTATTGATTATTTTATTGGTAGTAAATTTGATTTTGTAATTGGGGGTATTATTCATTTGGTTGGTACTAATTTTGGTTATGATTTTGATTTTATGCATTATGAGGTGGTGGTTATTTAAAATCAACTCCATGAATGGCAGGAGGGGGATTCCATTTCTCGACCCCCACCTTATTAATGTTGTTGGTATTATTTCAGGCTAATATTGATTATTGTTTATAGGATTTTACTTATTTTTTGGATTTTTGATGCCATCAGTGGTAGCATTCCTATTGTGATTCAAGATCTTGGGACCTTGATTATTTGCATTATTTGAGCTTATATTTTGTTGACTTATTTTGGTTTGAGATATTTAATATATGTCCCCATGTTGTTAAAGTCAGTCATCATCATAGTGAAATTAGAATGAGAAGGTAGGATTATATATGGTTTGGTTGGATAGCCACTAGAATAAATAGAATAAACTTGATAAGGCAGGATAGAATAGGCTAAAAAATAATTATCTAGCTGAGTAAATTTTTAAAAATATATAAAAATGGAGGAACATTATGGGATGTGGGAGGAATCGTGTCCTATTGTGGCAGAGTGTGTGTAGTTTTTTGTGGTGGTATAAGTTTATTTTGTGTGTACCTTAGTACTACATAGGTTGGGACATAACCTATCTATAAAGGGGGATTGTTAATGGGAGGCACATGGCCTAGAGGTGTAAATAACAATGGACTACTTGCTACCATATTATTTTGTAGTGGTGGGATGTACATTTATATGCTCCATATTAGAGTTTGAGTGGGTACTTGGTAATATAAATGGTTTTTGAGGTGTCAATGTTAGGGACCCCATGAGTGAGGATATCCCCATGTAGTTAGTGAGATATGTGGTTCTATGGTGGAATATACTCTTGAAATGGTGTAATCATGTAGGTTTGTTATTTTGATGTTAGGTAAGTCATCACTTATATGGGAGAGGAAGGGGGTGAGTTGGTGTAAGAGAGTTTGATCTCATTTTTCAATTGAGTGCTTGTTGACTACTTTCTAGGTCATAGATGTGACCCACCAAGGTGTTAATGACTTGGTCTGGACCAAAGTTAGTATTGGGCCTATGGGACTCTAGTGTAAGAGGGATAGATATGTGATATGGGGTAGTGGGGAGAGGTTTATTTGAGTTTGTGACCCTGGAGGTGGTGTTCATGGTTGATGCTAGTGGGTTAGAGACATCTTGATTATTGCTATGAGGAAGTGTAGTAGATTACATGTGGTTGACCTCATATTTTAAATGATGGATCCTTCCTAGGTGATTATTGTATTTGGTGACACTTTATGCATTTGGGATCTAAAATATGATGGATGTCCTTATGTCTATATGAGGGATGACCATACCTCTACATGTAAGGGTCATGGTGTTGGATTCAAGGTGGTTACTTTCAATTTTAGATATGTCATGTATCTCTTGAATGATAACCCTATTGTATGTCTAAGTGTTGGGAAGAGAATAATCATAAGGCTGGTAATATATGCAAGTTTTAAATTTTGGATTATTCTAACTCATTAATGAAGGCTTGCTTGAGCTGATTTGGCTTCTCCTATAGCCTTTTAGGCCAAGAGATCCACCCATGTCTTGTCCAAACATATTTTAGGGGTATATAGATACCCATAGAATAAATAGAAGGAGGGAAGATGGGGAAAAGAAAGGATAAGAGGAATAAAATAATACACAAAAGATGCATTCCTTCACATCATGTTCACCAATTTTTAAGCACATGAATAACACATGCTAAAATGTGCACTCAACTCCTCGAGTGTTGGACCTAAATTTTGTAATAAAATATTATAAGTGTTTTGATAACATGGCATAGCAACATAAGGGCACAAGAATAACATAGAGGATTAGGGTGTGGAAATAAGATGGGTTAAAGAGTGAAAGGTTGAAGAACAATGTGAAATACATTGGTGCATAAGGACGAGTCCTAAAAGATAATGAAATAGAAAATGAAGAGCATAAGATGTAGGGCTCATAGAAGTGAAGGAATAAGACAAGGGTGGATAAAGCAAAGGTGGTTATAAAGTAGTTCACAAAAGTAATAGAGATTAATGAGAGAGAGAATATAGCATTGTCCTGTGAGAGAAGAGGAAAACAAACATGAATATTTAGCATAAAGAGGGTATATAGGGGAAATTTCATTGTAATGGTTTTCCATGTCTCATTATTTTTAATGGTCACTAGTTGGTCATCACTTTCTATTAATGATAGAACTGAATTCAAGGGGTACGCTTGTGTATAAATACCCCTTAACTTGTTTAAGAGGGGATTCTAAAAATTTGGATGGGTTAGAGATGTTATAACTAGATTTGATATTATTGGATGTGCAAAATAGTTATCAATATACAGTTCCAAAGAGATTATGTAATAACAATGTAACTTGGTAGCCTTATTAAATGAAAGCAATAAAACCAGTTCTTGTTTTCAAATTATGACGTATTGATCTCTATAGGGTTAACTTGGTTGTTATAGTAATAGTTATATACATTGTATGGGTTGGTCAAATGGATAACTCTAGAATAATGATGATAGTGGCAATGGCTAAATATAGTATTTCAAGCACCTAAGTAAGATAGAGCTTAACTAAAAATGCCATCACATGGTAGAATCAATGAGGATTGGGCATGTGATGTTACCCCTCACATGATATGCTAGCACACATTCTTGTTGGTACCCTCTTTCTATTGCACACGTAACTAATACTTAATTATGTAAAGTTAAGGAAAAATACCCAACATTTTGGTTCAATTTTTAGGACCTTTTTCAATTATTAGCATAATGGTAGAAAAAAGCTCAAGAAATTATTGTTTAAAAATATCAAGTGCTAGGTTGTTACTATAGAAGTTAAAATTGCAATCCAATATTTTGAACCAAGATTTTTTATGTGTGCATGGGTAGAGCATCACCTATATGATTCTCTATATGAAACATTATTTATAGAGTTACCCATTCACTTACATTCTTGGCTTCTTAGTTAGTATAACATCTGATGACCTTAGCTAAGTTAGAAACTCCATGGACATGAGTGGTTGGCATCTGGTGGAAGGGAACTCTTAATAGTTATATTATGGAATACATGGTCTCTACATATTTTTGTCTGGAAAAAGCATAGTTTAACTTTCTAAGGGAACCATGTAAAAGGTACCTAATTCAAATTTATTTAGAGATTAATAAACTCATAATTGATATTTCAATTGAGAACTTCCCCATGGATGGATAAACTTTCTCATGCATGAGAAACACAACTAGTGGGGGAAATGGAAATATATGTATCAGTATAGGATTTGTAATTTAGCATGGAATTTAGACAGTGAGAACTGAAAAAACATAAGTATGATGAATCCAAGAATAAGGCTATGAGAGGTAGTGATCCCATAAGTAGATGGGAGGATATTTTAAATGCCACAAGAATCTGTAGGAGGGAAAAAATGCATGTTAAATACTCCCTAGACATGGATTCATACCTTTCATTAACACAAGTATGTGTAGAAGAAGTAAGACAAACATTGATAGTAGAACCCAATACAAATAGACCCAACTCCTCCACCATAGTGCATGCTCATGTATTTGAGTTTGATAGAATTCTTGTTACAAATTGAGATACTAATAGTGTGGACTCTGAAATTATATCTAAAATTGAAACTCTAGAGGAATCTCTAGAAGTGCAAGATCAAGTTAATAATTTATCATTGATATCTAATTTTCTATTGCAACACTACCCCATGGCTCATATTGGAATTCTAAGAGGACCTGATGTAAGTAGTGGACAAAATACATACCCAACCACATCTAATCAACCTTACTCAACACCCACTATTTTTGGCATGTCTATTATTGCAAGAGGCTCAAGAGGAAATACCACTGGTGGTTCTATTCATGGAGGGTCAGGTGGTGGTGCTAAAGGTATTAGCATATCTCCCTCATAAGACTTATGAGGAGTTGAAGGAGCACCACATCAAGGTCTACTACAACCACCCAATGTACTTATAGTCTATTATGAGATGATGCTTTAGCTTCCTGAATATTGAGGTGTCAAAAATGTGGTAGAACATGCTCATAAGTGTGAACTCATTTGGCGAGTGAGGGGTATCATTTCTTTAGAATGAAAGTCCACTTATTTTTCCACTACTTTATTAGATTATATGCACAAATGGTACCACAAATTTGGCACTCAACAAGCAGTTGTGAACTATGAATTATTGAAGATTACCTCTCTCCAAGAGTTTGACACCCTTGAGTTTAAACAATAGAGTGTCATTACCTTAAAATATATTAATCAAGAGCTCACTAAAAGTGTGCACATGTATGATATGTGTTTCAAAATTCTTCTATCAAAATTATCATTTGAGATTAACCCATTTCAGCATGCTCAATGGTTTATGGGAGGGTTACTACTCCCTTTTCTATGAGCCTTATCCCAAAAGACTTTCATTAAACCATGTGAGGTACTAGAACTCACCCTCCACATCTAATTCATGGGAAGCATAGATATGGGGATCAACCCTTTTGTGAAGGCTCAAATTACTATGATGGATTCTCAACTGTAAAAGCTTACACCCAATAATACTCATGATACACGTGGTAGCCTTTGGTGTGTTGACTACGATGTGGAATGCTATAATAGAAATAATTATCCTTGAGGAATGTTTGCATCATAATAAAATAGTCTTGTGAGTTCTATCAAGAGGATTATGATTTAATAATTTGTCCCTTGTTAAAACATGCTACCTAGTCTAAGGTGTCACTATACTATAATATATGTGTTGCATACACACATGATATAAATGATTGTCGAGTCATCAATGAGATTCATGGAGCACGTATGAGAAGAACTCACCAAAATTATATTTATAATAACTAAGAGGCTGGTGGAGGTAAATATTTTAGGGGTTAACGACATGTAAATGGATGTGGAGGTGATCATTTCCCATCGATAACTTGTTAAAAATGTGGATCTTTGGACCACTACCAGTATGACTACATAGTCTATCCCACTTATGCATTTTGTAAAATGATAGAATATAAGAATGTCTTGATTTATATCTATTAAAAAATAACATAGTGAGAAGGCCACCATTATGATTCATGTTGTAAAAACTTCAAGTGCTTAGTGGAGACCGTGCCCTACCACCCCACCAACTGAACCTAAGGTAAATATTATGACACAGAATGGTGATCATTCCCAAATAGTTTCAAATCCCCCTGTTGAAAAGGTTCAGCATGAATAACCTTGTGCACATCACTACCCAGATGCTCAATAAGAGAAAGAAGTGTTTCATAACACAATGGCCTTATTACGTGAACTAAAAGGTGAAATTGAGTTTTTGGAGGGAAGTATGTTTCTATATGTGTTGAGATGCAAAGAAAGGCTATCTCAACTGACTTAGGGTAGGATGAATTTAGAGAGTTCTACAAACTTCTTCTTAGTGAGAACATCATCCCTCTCCTTAAGAATTAGTTACACATAAGTTAATGTTATGATGAATTATTCTTGGATGAAGATGGGAAGCCTCACTATAAAACCATCCCTACAAATTCTATTAATGGCCAACAAGACTCGAGTAGTACCTATAGGTAATCTTAAGGATACCACCATCAAAATCTTAGGTGTCCCATTCAAATGTGATTTTAAAGTAATTAAATTAGCTGAAGCTAATGATTTCCCATCCCTATTAGGTTGATCATGGTGCTATGAAAATAATGTTGACTTTTTTTTTAAGAAGAGATACATCATCTTTGAAAATGATACCCAACGCATGGTTATTCCTTTCAATAATGACCAAGACTCACCTTTTTTAGAATTATTTGATGTTAATGAATATCGTAATCACATCTAAAACATCATGGCATAAGTAAATGAGTATGTATATCCTATCCCTGATGGTATGGTACAATGGGGAGATGCACAATCCATCTCTGACACTACTAACATTACTTGTGAACATTGGGCTCATGGTGCATATGATCTAATAAAATGAGGTTATGCTACATTTGGATACCAAATAAATACTCCACACAAGCTAATTATGTGTCATAAGTTTGTTCATCTCATTCATGGATTCTTGATGAATTCACTACCCTTAAATTTGGACCAGGCACCTAGGTTTCATGATGAAATGTAGGTTTGAGAATACTTATAGTAGTTGTAAAATTACTATGTTTTTTAAGATGAATGCATGTGTGTGCTAAACTTTATATGGTAGGGAACTATTGCTTGATGGTGGTCTACTCATAGATACTAGTTCATCACTTGGGAACAATTAGGCACAACCATGCACAATCATTTTTACCATAATAATTATGTTTGTACCACCTTAAGATAAAATGGTATTGCTTCCCTAGAAGAACATATAAAATAATGTGAAAACCTTTGAAATATTGATGAAATTTTCTTACCAAAATTATTATGCGTTCATGCATTTTATGGTACCCTACATGTCTAAGCTAGGGCATGGTACATTCATAAAGAAAAACATAGAGATATAGATACCTGGGAGCACATCAAACACGATCTACTTACCACATTTGCATTTTCTTCATCATGAATAAATTTGAATTTATCTTTGCAATCCATCCACCAAGTAGTTATAGGGGAATAGGGGTCGGTTAAAGACTGGATACAGACCATGGATGGTAAAATTGAGGATAATTTGGCCATCTTATAAGAACCCAATAATACTACCAGGATTTAGTTGGAACTCGACCCCTAATTATAATATATATGATCATCAAGAATATATCTAGAAGGGCAAGCAAAAAGCCATAAATCAAGTTGATGAGGGTACTAGTGTCAATTTTTTAGAACTACCATTTGACCACTTACACTTGCCTATGGCATATGGGGCACATGATGTTCAAGATACTATGTATTCTAAATAAAGACCATACTTTGTGCCACTTCAAATGATGCAATACAATATTGGGATAGAGGATGTACTTAAAATGGCTATTGTGGGAAATTATTGGTCTGAAGTAGAGTTAGCCAAAATATTTGAAATCTTACAAGAGTATTAATACTTATTCTCATATAAATACATAGAGATGAAAGGAGTGCATCTGGCATTGGGAAAAATGCACATCAAATTGGTTGATGATGTTTGACTGGTCAAAAATTAACTATATCAGATGAACCCTAATCTACACACTCAAGTTAAAGAGTAAATTGATAACATGTTATGTGTTTGATTTATTACTCCCATTGATGAATTTAAATGGATTAGTCCCATGGTGATCAGTATTAATAAGGATGGATACATTTGAACTTGCATGGATTATAGGTTACTCAACATGTTGTGTGTAACAAACCCTTTTTTGACACCTTTCACCAAGGAAATTATGGAAGGTGTTGTTGGGTGAAATATATACACCTTCACTGATGGCTTTTATGGCTATCAACAAGTTTGAATTACTAAGGAAGATAAGGCCAAGACCACATTTTACATTTAATGGGGTTTATTTGCATACAATGTTTTCCATTTGGCTTAAAGAATGCACCAATAGTGTTCTCACACATTGTAGTGGAAGCATTCAAAGATTTTATTCATAGGTTCCTTTAAGTATACTTTGATGACTAGATTGTGTATGGTCTAATGTGGGATCATTGTGATGATTGTGACTCATGCTTGAGCACTACAACTAACTTTAGATTTCCTTGAATCTTAATAAATGCATCTTTTCCAAACCTTTTGGGATTTTTTTGGGGCACATCATTTATCAATATGGACTACTAGTGGACCCAACTAATATTATGGTCGTTATTCAACTCTCAACTCCAACCACTAACCACAAGGTTCATGCCTTTTTAGGTCACATAGGGTACTATTAGAAGTTCATTTGGCATTCATTCGAGGTTATGCCAACATCTTAGTGACACTAGAATAACTACTCAAGAATAATGGCATATTATTATGGATGGCTCAACATTAGTAATCATTTGAGACATTGAAGGAGAAACTAGTTACTACACCCATTCTCTAGTTCCCCAACTAGAACCATCCATTTCATGTGCATGTCAACACTTCAAGCATGGTAGCTGGCATTATCCTAGCATGACCTGGTGATGGAAACCTTCATCATCTAATTTGTTTTGTAAATTACAAGCTCACTCCATTATATTAAAACTATTCCATAACTGATCATGAGGCCTTGTTTATGGATTATGTGATTCATAAGTTTCACCAATACTTGTTAGAAACCCCATTTGTCTTTAATATGGATCATGAAGCACTCAAATGTTTGGTAAATAAGACAAATTACATAGATGCATTTACAAATGGATTTCCCTCTTTCAATAATTCTAGTTTTTTGTGGTAGTGAAACTTGTTAGGGTTAATTTTGGTTTCGATCATCTATCACATCTTTAATCTAGTGAACTGGTGAAAATGATTGAAGATGACTTGGTCGATGCACAAATTTTCCAAGTTACATGTGTACCTAAAGAATTAAAAGAAATATTTATTTTTCATGTAATAATATCATCATCGAATCACCTTAACACCCAAGATAAAAATAAAATGGCTCTATACACTACCCCTTTCAGCTTATTGGTAGAGACCTTTAGAATATTTGTTAGGATGAAGTATTACAAAGATGCATAATACATCATGATCATGTGAAAGTCCTTCAGGAGGTCCATGAGGGCTTTTTATGTAGACATTATGATGATGATGAAAAAATATTCAAGGTGTTACTAGTTGGGTTGTGGTGGCCCACTTTATTTAAATATGTCAAAGCTTATGCATGCTAATGTGATATCTATCAATGCACAGGTAAACCAAACCAAAGGGATGTTATGCCTCTTTATCCTATCCTTGCTCATGAACCCTTTAAGAAATGGGCTATTGATTTTTTTTAGGTCCATTAATCCTATTAAAATATGAATCAATGTAGACTACATCAAATTACCACACATTATCTCACATGTTGGACTGAAGCAGCTCCCACATGTAACTATATTACTATGATCATCACCAAATTTCTATGGGAACACATTATCACCAGGTATGGCTATCATCTATGTTTCACAAGTGATTGTGGTATTCACTTTCTTAATGAAATGATAAACATCCTCTTGGTTAATTTTATTTTCATGCACCATAAGACCATGCCATACCACTCTAAAGCTAATGGCACAGCTGAAGCTTTTAATAATATCTTGGGTCATACATTGATGATATGTTCAATAATGATCACACCTATTGGGATGATCAATTTTATGTAGTCTTATGGGAATATCAAACCACATACAAAATCTTAAATAAGAGTAATCATTTTAATCTTATCTTTTTTGTTAAAGCAGTCTTATCAGTCAAGTTCCTTGTACCTAATTTGTATATTATGCATATTCATTGATTGGATGATGAATAATATCTGAAAGAATGTTTGGATCCTCTAATTTAATTAGATGAAGCATGTTTTCTCACACAATTGAGTAAAGGAGTTGAGAATAAAAAATAGAAATCTTGGCATGATATATATATATATCAAAACCAAAAAAAATCATCCTGGTATGCATGTCTTGGTCTATGATTCCAAGTTCATATTTCACTTAGGTAAACTTTGGATCTACTAGGATGGTCTATTTATTATTCATGTTATCCATATGATAGGCACTTAAAAATTGAATAGTATAGATGTACATTTCCTAATAATCCATTTAAATGGTATTCAGATCCAACCTTACCATTTGATGTAATTTTCCCCTTTGTGTCAATAATGTGTATTCCAATAGTTGAGTTTATAACTTTGTTTTTCTTTCAAGTAATTATGGCATAGATTGTGTTTATTTTTTTCTATCTTTCATTTTCTTCAAATTTAGATCTTCTTTAGTTTTATCATAAAGGAACACATAAATATTTTCTTATAGGGTGGGTTTAAAGTTAAATAATCTAGTTAAGTCATTAGCATGTAAAGGAAATAATGGAAAAAATGTACGGGATAGGAGAGCCTAGAAGACACTGGAGTGTATAAGACATGACACAAGGAGAAGGTATACAAGTTAAGGCATGTGATGGATGCATGTGAAAGGTATCATGTGTTGGATTCACACAAAGGATAGTGTGAGATACATAGGAGATGGAACGTGAAAAAGGGAAATAGAATGAATATGGTAAAGGAAATACCATTACAATATGGGTTAAAATAAGTTCCTACCAAGAAAATGATAAGTTTAAATGCTTACAGCTAGAATGCACTATGGGAAAGGCATAATAACTCACCATGGATGGGATGTGCATTCATCAACAATGAATTGGTATGCATTCCACTAATAATTAATGGACACAAAGACATGTCATTTAGAGAATTAATAGCAAAAGTATGGGATAATAGAATGGAAAAAAGTTAATGCAAAGTGGAAAATTAAATGTAAGAGTTTGATAAATCTTATAAAACTCCATAAGGCTTCTCATTTATAATTTTTACAATTGAAAAATTGACAAATTATAGATCTCATACAAGTGAGAACTAACAACAAAGAATGTGATTATACATTACTATCATTTACAAAAGAAAATAAGAGATTAAGATATGCTCATTCAAGTGAAAAAGAAGTAAGGGCATGCTCATACAAGTGGGAAATAAAAGTTGTAGGTTATAGGTGTCAAGTCTACCATTAGATGAGAGTGAAATAAGGAGTGGGAGAATTTTATGTCTAAGGAAGAGGATTCAACATGTATACATTTAGGAAAGTCAGTCAGTCATGTGATAACCTTTGAGGACCCTAATCAATGATGCAATCAAAGTGTAATTTCAACATGAGCATAGAAACATTACCAGTCATTCCTAAAGTTGAAGAGTTGAAGGGCATGGAAGGAGGTATCATATACATTCAGGAATAAGGAGGCCTCATGTTTATTTGGGAAGAGGGTGTTGGTGAAAGTAGTGCACAAGGAAAGGACACTGTAGGATTGAGGGAAAGGATCCTTATTAGACCAAAAATATAAATGGCATCTAAAAAAATGCCACCATAACACCATCTCCTCCCCTATTATGATTGAAGAGATGAAATACCTTGAGGTGATGTTGCACATAGATGATTAGGATTCTAAAGTTTTTACCTATCATGTCCTAGACTACAACCACTATCAACCTAGGAATGATTTTGATTTAAAAAAGGACTACTAAGTGGAGTGCCAGAACACCTAGAGTGAGAACACTATGATCTCATGGTCCAAAACTTATTGGAAGATGTGGGGGTGATCTAAATATTCAACCTACCATATTTTGGGAAACTGTAGGAGGGGGTTTAGTTCTTAATCTCGCATGTTCATAAAGACTACCTCTATTTTGATAAGTTCAGAATGAGGATCACTCCTAAATAGATTAGTAGCGTAACCAACTTACATTATTCTAGATATGATCTTAGCACATATCTAGAAGATCATGTGGTAATTGATAGGATGGTGGTGTTGCTAAAACTTAATAAAGAAGACCACATTGTGTATGTAACTAGCCTATAAGATCTAGTAATTTGAATAGTCATGTACTTGGCCATGACCAAGCTAGGAGACATGGACCAATAGAAGGAGACATAGAACACCTCTATGTGGCTATAAAAATGGCCAAGGGATAAAAGTATAATTACTCCCTATATTTTGTAGAAAAAATTCTACAAGATGTGAAGAAGGTGCATTGCCTGCCCAACCATAAGTTTCCTTGGGGCATGATTTTTCTACTCCTATTTTTTTATGAGATTGGTGTCTTTAAGTACTTGGGAAAATAAACAAAGTGGTTTTACCCACCAAAACATAATTCCCCCACCAAATGTTTCAAGCAATTCACTTGCCTCGATACCATCACACCCTCTCACAAGGCCAAGATGAAGGGTTGGTTTAATGGCATGAAGGAGGCATTTGGGGATGAGTGGAACATACACAAATAATTACCTACATATATGGGCTACTATGCATATTTTATTGTAAATCAATATTATTCCCTTGCATGTATTTGGATGGAAACCATAGATAACTTATCAAGGTGGCTTAAGTTTCCTTATGCCTTCATCAGTAAATACTTCATGGACCTAATAAACCACATTTTAGGGGCACACCCTATGAATATTGATGTGGACAAGATTGATTTTGAATTCTATACTCTTCATAATCTTTAAATTTACCTAAGAAGGCATGCATATGTGAATAAGTGTGAATCTAAGAGGACTGACATTAATCCCTATTGAATAATCATTCAAGGGAAAATATGAATCATTTTTTACATGTTGAATCCACCAAATAAGTTGGAAGTCAAGGAATTAGATAAGTAACCACTTCCCTCCCAAATATATATGTGCATGGAGGTGAGTGCATGAGAAAAAGAGAAGAGGCCAAGACCCAAGGTCACCATCTCTAGTCGAATGAAGGACCAATCTAGGGTCATCCCAAAATGTCAATGGTTAGCCTCACCACCACCAAAGACCTAGGTGTTGATTGAAAATAAGGAGGACATCACAACATCTTGATTGGCCCCTTAATTAGATCTTAAATGGTAAAGGTGAACCTCATTTTTGACAAAGGTCGATAAAATTCTAGCAAAATAGAAACATGACTCTACACATCCTACTCCTCAAGTAGATTCTAAATAAGGAACACCTTGAGTGATAATTCCAAATATAGCTGAGGCTTCTCCTAAAGTGAAACCTATCAAGGAACCCACCCCCTGAGCCTAGTAAGCAAAAAACCCCGAGCCCATTGAAGAATATACTACTGAGGAGTGGAAGATGAACATAGAAAGTCTAAAACATGGAGAAGTAGAAATAAAGGAAGGCCTTAGGATATAGGACCTTGGTACAAGTTCTATTGAACAATGAGAAAATATTCTTGATATCATTAATTTAGAGCACAACCCCAAAAAGAGAAATTAACTAATGTAGGACATAGAGAAACAATAATAGACAAATAAAGAACCTCTTGTTCGCATCATGTAGCAAAAAATGACAAACTAATGTAGAGCATCACAAGGTAAAAAAGAATGATAATGTGTTTTAGAGTTTCATAATGATAATTTTTGGTTTTATGAAGTGTTATAGGTATTTTAGGGTCCCCTAGGGTTTATTGGAGTCCTTGAGAATCTTTATATTGTGTGTTGTTAGCCTATTTGGATTTTCTCACTAAAAAGGGAATTTAAAATTTTGAATTTATGAGGTGTTTTGGGTTTTGTGTGAAGTTTAAATGTTGATGATAGTTTTTGAATGTTCCTATTAGGTCCTATGATTTTTTTTGAATGTTTTTTCAATGTGAATATCATGGAGAAGAGAAATATGAGCCAAGAAGATAAGTATAACTGCCATGTTGCATGGAGTTGGCCAAATAATGGGAGTTTTCTTGCATGTTTGGCATCATAAGAGGATAAAATACATTTAGATGAGTAGTGTGTGTGGTATTATGTATGTAGGATAGGATAATTTATAAGGATATATATTATGAGAGAGGGAGAATATAATAAAATATCAAGAAAAATATCAAGAAGTTTGTTTTTGCTCTAGGAGTGAGTGTAATGTGTGGTTTTAATCAATGAATGAATGAATAAGGAACTTATGTTGTATTTTAATTAATATATAAGTCTTGTTTATAATTAATAAAATTTATAATATTATTAATTATTGATACATTATTTGGTTGTACTCCATTCTCAGTCTACTAGTGGTTATACATAGTGCACTCAAAGGAGAGATAATTCTGCTAATACTCATTCAAGAATACCTATAAAGTTATGTATTATGGATGGTTAGTTAAGTGGTTTTTTAATTTTTTTAGTTATAAAAATAATATAGGTTTCATTTTTATTGAGACTAATCATTTTATAGACTCAAATTCCATAATAAGTGTATAAGTATCATAAAACCTTCACATGTAGTCCTCTTTTACACACAAAATTCTGTAAACTTGCATATTAAAGATGTTTGTTGATTATTAAAAGATAAATAACTATTGGTAAATGTGAAGAGATATGGGTTATAACTTTTATAAGTATAATATGTGTTTTAAGTTCCATAAAACTCATTTTATCTCATTTTGTAGGTTATCGGCCTTACACAAGCTTGTGTACACCAAGACTAGGGTTTTCAAATTGAAAATTGAATAACTTGAGTTTTTCCCCTTCATTTTAATTGAAAATTTAGATTATTTTTTTATTTAAAATGATATAAAATATTTATGTGGTTTGGATTTGGTACCTATCCATACTATATGGTATCCATGATTGTGTGTTTAAGCAAGGCCTAAAGAGACCTAATTGGCCAAAAGAGTGTGAGAGAAGGACTTACCTTGTGTGTTGTGACTTGACATTTTGTGTGAATTAGAAAGGGATAATTTGTATCCAAAATAGTTATTAATTTTTTTGTAATATCCATATATCTTCCCAATCTATTGGATTTATGCTAAAACAGGGCTATAATGAACTAGGCTTCAAAGAAGGAAGAGTTGATTGCTTGAGATTTCTAGTTTTGGGATTGAGTATTTTGATTGGATGTCTAAGGTAGTCTATAATATATAGGTTTATGGACATAGGATCCCTAATTTGGAGATAATAACCATGGGATCATGTATTAATTTGTTAAGCCTATGAACCTATATCAAGATATGAGCAAATTTGAACCAAGCAAAGAGAGTGAATTGATGAAATATGTGTATGAGAGGATGGTGCTCATGATAGGAGCAGAGAATGTAGAGGGATATGAAAGGTGAGATTTCAAGAGAGAATAATATTATTAAGTGTATAATAAATATTATGATCATAGTGAATGCAAGAGTGAATAAGGGTGACAATAGAGAGTCAAAGTATCTATGAAAAAAAGCAATCAAAGATTAGAGTAAAGAGATCAAAGGAAATCAATCAGAGCTAGGTAAAGGTATGAGGAGAGTGTATAGATCAGATCTTCATCACAAATATCTATATTTTTGGAAATTTTTATCTAAGCATGAGTCAAAAAAACAAACCCGGTGCGAGATGTCGTTCAATATGGAAGTACACCACAATGAAGAATGATTTAAACTTCTAAGGGGGAAAACTAACATAAGCCCAGAAGTGGTAGGTGTTTTTGATGCACTTTAGATAAGTCCCATGATTTGATATCCAATGTAAGTGTAGACACTAGAAAGATATACACAATGGTTCTATATGTTTCACTGACCCTTAGACCACCCCTTGACCCCTTTAGGACCATTTCATAATCATTTACCCCACGAGTCATTACTAAATATGGCTAATTTTAGCCAATTTTGACTATGACCCTAACTACTGACAGTCGACCCTTAACCACTGATGATTAACCTCAACCACTGATGGTTTGACCTTAACCACCTTAGGAGTTAACTTCAACTCAAACTCCAGCTTGTTTTTTATTAATAGCTATTTGATCTATCATTTACATAATCTATGCATGTTAGGCTAAAATTAGACATCCTATTAAACTTACTATTTCACCACTACCTTCCCCCTATATTAAGAGAGAAATAAAAGTTGAAAGAGCATTAGGACTTCTTATTGTAAGATATCAGAGATTATTGTGTAGGTATTCTTACTTTTGATGAATCCAAAAAATCTTCCTGTGAACCAGCGACCAAGATAGAGATTAAAATTACTGCTACAACTCATCAGTAAATAGCCAAGGTACTATCATTCTACCAAAATTCATCTAGAATATACAACAAGATTTTATCCAACCTCAACATTATTCAGACCAGCAACAATAAAGTTAAGTATATGTTTCTTATTAAGATTCAATAATTAGTTTCTTTATTTCATTCCTTGTATCTCTTTCTCTTCCATCCCACTTTTCTATGTTGGAGTTTTGTACTCCAGACACTTCTCTTCCATAAGACCACCCATAACCCCTTTCAATAATTTAAATACCCTCTACTTGAACTAAACACCTCTAAACATTACCCTTTGTCTTGCTACTAGCATCCAACCTAAACTCACCTTCCAGAACTTTCCTACAACCTTCCCAACCAAACTTCTCTTCCTGATCAAGATTCTACATTAATCATTGATGGTCACCTAACCATCGATGGTTTGACCCTAACCACCAATAGTTATCTAACTATCAATGGTTTTACCCTAATTATCAATGGTTATTATCTATCAATTTTTAATAGCAAGTTGATTTGACCAATTAGACCTTAACTACATTCTACTTTCTGAGTTTCTATTTTATCACAGAGGATCACTTTATTTTTTGAATCATATTTGATTCATCAAGCATTGATATTTAATTGTTTATTTCAAAAATTAGTCAAATTCATCCATCTCGCATCAAGCACTTCTTGTATTTCACTTCAGTATATTATGTTATTTATGCAAGCAATTTATCTTTCATTTTCATAACTTAATTGTTTAAAAGTGTGGATTGATAGCCCCCTAAGAAGCTTATATTTTTTAAATCTAGCTCACATTAGAAAATCCACCCTATTATCCAACTAATCAACCATTTCTTTAGTGTTTTCTTATTTATAGGTCATTCCTCCCCATGCAAAGAGGATCCTCCACTGTAGATACCATAAATCCACACATGATGGTTCTAAATGTTGAAATACCCCTAGATGCTGACCTTGGCCAACATGACCCACTAACCCACCTTTAACACAAACCATTCACCTTTGACCTTTAACCCAACTTAACATTTTTAAAACCCACCTATTTAACCCAACCTTAACCTTTCTACCTTGTCACTATTGATCGTCAAGGGTTACCTTGACCATCTATGGTTAGCCTGACCATCGATGATTAGTCTGACCATTAGTGCTCAAGTCCTCAGCACCTAAACTTACCAAGTTGATCCATGTGTGAGTTAACACATCAAAATATTATCTATATGTCTACCTTATCCATTTTATAATGCATCATAAGCCTCTAAATCATTAACCAAACATCCTATGGAACCTTCTACCTCTATCTCTCTTTGCCTATAAAAGAAGGGGAGTAGGAGGTGAAAATGGAGGGATAATCAATGATCTTAGACTTCTTCATCAAGATTTTCTTTTGTAGGTCTTCCTTCCATCCAACTGGCCAATATGAAATAGACCTAACACCCTAACAAAATTTATTTACAACCATAAACACCGTTATTCTGCCAAAATTCCTCTAGGCTTCATCAGTATCTTCAATCAAACTTCAACAACCAAAGCTAAGTATTTGTTTTCATGTATTCATTTAAATTGTTTTAATTTAACACCTCTACCTAAACCAAACCTTTTCCCTTGATAATTCTAAGGCCCTCTCTTACCCTCATGACAATTAACCAACCTCCAAAAACCCACAGAACCTTTATGTAACCAACCCATAACCTATTCTAGCCAGAACTAATAAGTTGTCTAAACCCATAGTGATCATCGATGGTCACATTAACTGTTGGTAGTCACCTCAACCATTGATGGTCACCTCAATCACCGATGGTCGCCCTAACCACTAACGGCCACTATGTGAACTTTTCTGACCAAAAACCATCAACCTATCAACCAACCACCAACCTCAACCAAAACCCTATTTTCTTGGCCCCTATCACCTCATAAACCAAAAACAGTAACCTGACCTGACCTAAACATTTATTTAATGATTTATCATTCACCTAAATGTTATTTTTTAGAACACTAGCATTTATTTTAAAATTATTTATTTCTTTAGATCTAGTACTTTTATGTTATGAAACCCTTTCTTTTCAACATTAAATTGTATCAAAAGGTGGATTGACAACCTCCAAGATAGCTCACGCTTCTTGGATCTATCTTTTTATGCAATCCACCCATTTATCTAACTAACCAACCCCTTTTCTATTTATATCTCATTATAGGTCATCATCCCAAGCCAAAGAAGAGTATCTATAATTGTCTAGATTAAAGAGTGCACACCATATCCAATTTTTACCAACCTCCACCCCTCTTTCAATTTTACCTTTATTTTATAAATAGATAGAAAGAAAAATTTGAGTAAAATATTTTGGCATGCCCGGTGGGACCTAGTTACATCTAGTCCCATTTTCTTCTTTATTTTATGCTCATACAATGAAACCAAAAATTTCTTTTGGGTATAAAATTAACTATATACATTGATTACTTACATGTTTATCTCACTTAGTTAAATTAAATCAAAGTAATCAATCGTAACTTCACCTCTTTATCACACACCAAACCACATAATCAATCAACACATTAAAACAAACTTGAGATAAGGCCTGACTAGGATTTCATCATCTAGTAGTAACCTTACCCATTCTTATCAATCCTACTTGGAGGTCACTACCAAGGGGAGAACTAACTTAACTCTTTGATTGTGTCTAAACTCTAAAAATCAATATATCTTGGCTAAGCACCTAACACCCTTATCACTATGGTGTGTGAAATGAGGGGGTAGTCCCTAATATCAAGCCACATACTAACTTTCAATATAGATTTTGAGATCCATAACTAACATGAAACCAACCATAGACTTATCTTCTATTACCTGCTCTATAAGCCAAGTCTTCCAACATTCTCTCCAACTTAAGGCATAAGCCAAAATAGAGACTAAAATAACCCTAGGAGGTAATTTACTTTAGTATGTGTTTTTATTTTTTGAATTTTTCTTGTCTGCTCTTTTCTTTGAGTTGTGATAAACCTACCTTCCATCATCTTGCCTCCATTGCCTTGTTCAATGGAGAACCAACCTATATTCTCTCTTCAAGATCCTAACTTTGTTAGGATCTTGGAGAACAAAAATCTCACCTTAGAGTGATACCTTTCATCATGAGCCACTTATGTTCCTCATCTTATGTATAATCAATCAAATCTCACCTAAAACCAACCAAAAACCATTTGATCATCATCACACCCAACCAACAATCTATCATATCAATCACCCCAACCTTGTCAAACTTTGGGATAACTACCACAACCAACATATCAAGCACCCAAACTATCATATCAATTACCTCAACCTACTTTATCAACCTTACCTAAACTCATCAACAACCAACCCAACCTCACCCACAATCAATCAAACCCTACCTATCACCTATCAAACCTCAACTATAACCAACCAACAAACTATCAATTACCACCTAAGTTGGTTATAATGTTAATGGATTAGATAATCAAATTAGAGTCATCTATTTTTGGTACCCATGACCTATAAACCCTCACCTAAAATAAATAAAATATCAATTACAACCAACCAATAACCTATCAACTACCATTTAAACATCATCATACCCAACCAACAACCCATAAACACCAACTTAACAATTATCATGACCAACCTCAACTTCAACCTATCTAACCTCATCAACTATTGGGTTACCTACTCTAATGATCATATCAACTACCCCAACCCACTTTGATGTAACCCTCTTTATCTCAACACCAAAATTTGGTCCATCCTCTTTTCTATTTAACACACAACTATCAAACCAACTTATCTACCTTACCTAACCTATCAAACTAACCCATCTTATCAAGCTTACCTAAACTACCAAACTAATTTCATCTTAACAACCTTACCAACTCTATCAAATAAAAATAATAACTATCAACCAAATTTACCCAATCAACCCACCTTATCAATCCAACCAACCTTATTAACTCAACTAAACCATCAAACCCAATAACCTCATCAAAAAAATTAATTAACTCATAAACTTAAGAGCAATCCATCATTTAACCTCTTTTTACATCCATTATTGTGCACACCAATAACCAAATCCCTCAACAAAATGAGGTTTATCTATTAGATTTGGTTCTTAGTCAACCTATAACTAAGAAAACCATAATCCAACTCTTAACCAAACCACTTGTTAACCAAGTGGGACCTTCTCAACTTTATTTCAAAATTTTAATCAAGGAAACCAACCAACCTCTTCTACTTACCCATGTGGAACCAACCAACCTACCTCTTCCACTTACCCATGTGGAACCAACCAACCTCTTCCACTTACCCATGTAGAACCAACCAACCAATCTCTTCTACTTACCCATGTGGAACCAACCAACCAACCTCTTCCACTTACCCATGTGGAACCAACCAACTAATCTCTTCCACTTACCTATGTAGAACCAACTAACCAACATTTTCCACTTACCCATGTGGAACCAACCAACCAAACTCTTCCACTTACCAATGTGGAACCAACCAACCAACCTTTTCCACATACCCATATGGAACCAACCAACCAACCAACATTTTTCACTCACCTATATGGAACCAACCAACTTACATTTTTCACTTACTCATGTGAAACTAACAAACCAACCTCTACCACTTACCCATGTGGAACCAACCAACAAACCTCTTCCATTTACCCATGTAGAACCAACCAACCAACCTCTTCCACTTACCCATGTGGAACCAACCAATCAACCTTTTATACCTACCCATGTTGAACCAACCAACCTACATCTTCCACTTACCAATTTTGTCGAACCTACCATCAACCTTACCTTACCTATAATCAACCCAACCTTACCCACCATCAACTCAACCTTACCAACTATCAACCCAAACAAAAACCAACCCATCAAATCAAACAAACCTTTCCAACCTACCCTTACTTCACCCAAGCTCCCTCTTTGGGGCAATCAGACACTATTATCTAAACTACCTTTATTTTGAGATAGTGTTGTCAAACCTACCTTAACCTACCAAAATTAGGTCCAATAATATTTTTATATCCTTGGTGTAATAGAAGAAATCCCATCGGAACCACCACCTACAAACTTGACCTACTAACCACTAACAACTAAAAACTAACAATGCCTTTTGGGAGGTGGATGAAGCAATCTTCACCCCTCTTAAACCCTCTTATTAACCAACACCTCACTTTGGGATCATTTTCCTATCTTTGACCATCCATGAAAAGAGAAAAATAGGGTAACTTTCCCTCCATAATGCTTTGACCATTTATCAACCCAAACCATACCTTAATAATTAACCAAACTAACCCTTAAAATTTTTGTCTCGACCTATCAACCAACTAATCTTGAACTATTAGAGATTACCTTAATCCTTCACCCAACCAAGTGGTACACCGAATTGGGGCAACCCATTTAGACACTACCTAGCCTATTTAGGAGTCACCCTCTCCCCCAACCATTAGAGATTACCTTTCTCCACCTTAAAAACCCAACCAACCATTTGTGCCTTCTCAAGATCACATCCTACCTTGGATACATGAGTACTCACCAACCAACCCCCTTACCTTAACCATGAAACCATTAGAGATTACCCTTTTCCACCAATATATTTGAGAGTCACCTTCTCCCAAACCTTTGGAGAGTACCTTCTCCATCAACCCAACCTAAACTGAGTGGCATACCAAATTGGGAAAACCCATTTGGACACCACCCAAACTATTTGGGATTTACCCTCTCCCCCAAACATTGGAGATTACCCTTCTCCACCCACCCTATTTGAGATTCACTTTCTCCCAAACCTTTGGAGAGTACCTTCTCTATCAACCCAACCTAAATCAAGTGGCATACCAAATTGGGGCAACCCATTTAGACACAACCTAACCTATTTGGGAGTAACCCTCTCCCCAAAACATTAGAGATTAACCTTCTCTACCCAACTTATTTTAGATTCACCTTCTCCCTAACTTTTGGAGAGTACCTTCTCCATCAACCCAACCTAAACCAAGTGGTATACAAAATTGAGGTAACCCATTTGGACACCACCCAACCTATTTGGGAGTCACCCTCTCCCCCAAACATTTGAGACTACCCTTCTCCACCAACCTATTTGGAAATCACCTTATCCCCAACCTTTGGAGACTGCCTTATCCATAAAACTAACATAAACTAAGTGGTATACCAAATTAGTTAAACTTATTTGGACATAACTCAACCTATTTGAGAGTCACCCTCTCCCCCAACTATTATAAATTACCCTTCTTTACCAACCTATTTGGGAGTCACCTTCTCCTCCTAACCATTAGATATTACCCTTCTCCACCAAACTATCACCTAATGAACCTCACCCTTTTGTCAATCCAAATTTTTTCTACATTTAATCAAATCTTGAAAAGTAACTAGGGAACATCTACTTTCTTTATTGACATCAACCATTTATGCAAGCATGGATCTAGGGTATATTAGAACCTTAACCTCCTCAAATTCTTTTTCATTTGTGTGCCTATTCTTTGGTTAAACCAAGTTCCTTGTCATCTTGTGTCTAGCTTTCTCTTATTTTCAATCACCTTATTTTTCTTATCTTTAAAGACAACCAATTAAAAATAGGATCATGTGATTATCCATCATAAACTTATCTTAATCCTAAGCATGGATACTATAGATATACCCATGACATGATCC
This sequence comes from Torreya grandis, assembly GCA_037957365.1. NCBI lineage: Eukaryota > Viridiplantae > Streptophyta > Pinopsida > Cupressales > Taxaceae > Torreya > Torreya grandis. Next base: position 4,265,767 of record JARHVA010000157.1, read on the forward strand.
TCATAGTACTTTCCAACTTTTTAAGGATGGATTCCCATGGTAGTTATCACTTAAACCACCTATTTTACCTATCATTAACCTCTTTATGCTATGGATTTGCCCTCATAAAGAAAAACCTTAGGTTTATATAAATAGTCCATGTCTAGACTAGAATATAAAACAATTTAAGATACCAAACTATCACTTGGGTCAAAATCTCTAACATATAGACTACTCCCATAAAGGACATCTACCAAACATAAAAACTAAATTACTTAAAAGGTATACTACTCCCTTAAAAGATAGTTATCAAACATAAATAAATCCAAACTTAGAACACTCCCTCGAAGGATGGCTAAGTCAACTTTGTTAAAAGCAATTATTTGAAGTTTTTTGTATTGATCAACTTCCTAGACATATCAAACTAAGCAATAATAGACCATATATCAAAATAAAAAAACAAGCAATCTTAAGAAAGCTATAATTAGCTTTCACAATAACATCAGTAGACTTATTGCATCGATTAGTCTACACCTAGAACATGACATGTACTTGTCTATAATAGTTTTTAGGTCACTTATAGAAGGGAAAAGTCATCCCCACAATAAGGTTACCCTACCTATCATCTACATCCCCTTTTTCCTCTATAAATCAAGGGATTTGGAGCTTACTTGACACCATGTGATCAAGCTACCTTTTTTTAACCAAAAGAACTAGAAAATGAAGCAAAATTATGATAGGGTCTTATGTTCATAAGCTCACCCATCTTTCCATCATGGTGTTTGTCAATCAGAGTAGTTAGCATCCTCCTTATACTTTCATGCCCACTTAGGAAGATGTGCCTTCCCCCTTTTAAGTCATTGAAACCAACCCACCTTACCTTAACCTTAAACCATTGGAGATTACCCTTCTCCTACCAATTAACCAAACCATCAAACCTTGGAGAGCACCTTCTCCACCAAACAAATCCCAACTTTTAGATATTACCCTTCTCTAACCCACCTTACCTTAACCATAAACCATTAGAGATGACCCTCTCCATCAACCCCAACCATTGAGGGATTACCCTTCTCCACCAAACCTTTTACCCAACTGAACCAAGTGGTAAATAAAATTAGAATAACCCATTTGAACACCACTAACCAAAATTTTAAAAGCACTTATTCTCCACAAACTAACCATGAACCATTGAAAAACACCATCTTCAACTAAACAACCAACCACCCGACCACATCCACCTTGATGTTGGCCATTTCTAGCTTGAAAAATTACATATTTTTTGATGACCTTGCCTTGATCCTTTTGATCAAACTAACCAACCTTACCATGTTGAAAATTCAAATTTTCACCACCTAGTGCAAAACCTAAACATTTTTGTTTTTCTAGGGAGAACTTCTTACCTTGAATACCTATAAAAACACTAACCATGTCTCAGAGACTTATAGAGTAACCCGATCAACTATACCTAATGTTGGGGCCTAGTTACCCTATCATTTGTCCTTATGGAACCAAACTTTTTTTTACCAACACTTGCAACTTAGTCTATGCATAATCTTGACTATCGCACTTAGTTATATTTTGTGTACATGTTTGTGTCTTAATGCCCAACCCCACCAACCACCCTTGTCACCTAGCTTCCCATCCACTTAACCAGTCATCAAACCCAAACTTCATTCTATTTCACCTCATCAACTCTTAGTTTTAAGGGGATCACGTCCTCTGATGCTTGGATTAACTAAACCTTTGATCCATAATCTATTTTTGTTTTATAGTTTGTGTGAACTAGGAATCTGACTAAGAAGAGGAGATTAGTATGGTGTTAGTGAATAAAACCAAATCAAAAACACACTAAGCTAACATATTCATGCCTAGTTACTAGGGTGAGCTTAGTAAAAAAAACAAATGACAAACACAACTAAAAAGTAAGGAAAAACATAATAATTCCTTCACCTTCTTTGGATGATCCAAATACCTTTTTAGTAGTGGCTTTCTCGGCTTGTACTCATGAAGTCGTTGGCAATGGAAGCTTGGCTACCTCCATCTCTCCTTGGCACCTTTGGCTTGTGGCTTGGCTTGGCTTGGAATCAATTTGGCATGGTAACACTAGTTTCTTGAAGCTTTTGGAACCAATCTTGCATTATAACGTTGCATAAATTAAGCTTAGAAATGATGTGGTAAGGTCTCCTATTTATAGATTTTTGAGATTGATTAGAATCAACCTGAACTATCTATCTCAAGATTGAGATGTGTGGCTAAGAATCAATCCAATTTTGAAATTAAATTTGATAAATAGAATCATTAATATTTGGGATAGAGGAACAATTAAGAGGCATGGAGGGCTTTGATGAGGTATATGAGGCATGAATCTTGATATTTGTGGCATTTATGGTCGAGGGATGTCTTCCCAAGAAATGAATTCACCTGATGATGCAAATATTCAATATTCATTTCCAAAACAAATTATTTAACAAGTTTCCATGGAATTATTAATTTGGCCTCTAATTTGGTATAATTAGCTCTTAAGCATGTTCAAGCACTTTGTGCACAAATTATTCAAATTGATCACAATACTTTATTATTGGTCAAAAATTTGATTGGATTAGAATTAGAAGGTAATGTTAGATGAATTGGATCCATTATCCAATTTAAGATGTTACCAATACCAAATAATAAAAGCACATGTCTCATGTAAGAGATTTGATATGAAAGAGCAATCCAGAGCACCTAGGTGCAAAATTGGCATTTTGACTCAAAATGATCTGATCAAAGTTAGCTAGCCCAAAAATAGCATTATCCCATTTAATGATACTCTAGACAAAATTGACATTTGAATATGTTAGTTTCACATTATTTAGCATGTTTTAGTGTTTTTAGGCCAAATTGTGCATTTTAGATAAAAATTGGTCAAATTTTTGGTTGGAGGTTATCGATGGCTAGATTTAGGTGTCTACAGTTTGCACTTGTTTGAGAAGATGTTACAAACCATAAGCAAGGAAATGTCTTCTCAAAGAATGAGAAATGGCCTATATGCCAAAAATAAGATGATGGTTGAAGAACAAAGCTCCAAATGGTTTTGGTAAGCCTATGATGATGCCCCCTTGAGGGAGTGACCATCACATATGTTGATGGATAGTCCCTCAAAAAAAAGTAAGAAAAAAAGGTGGAATTAACCCATGGTTGAGATTAATCCAAACAAGAAAATTCTTGCATGCATTGATTTAAAAAATATGTTAATTTTTCCAACGGTGGTTATAATTAGGAATAAAAGTCAAAATAATGATATGCCCATAGGCGATTATAATCATTAATCAAACTTAGATTGGCTAAAACTGATGGTGTCCCAATTAGAGATGATTAGAAAGCGTAATTCAAGGATATAATCTGGAATATAGATTAAATATGAGTGTGTGAAAAGTGATGAAATATATGGATGGAGGAATAAGATTGATCATTAGAAGGATTTAGTTGTACCTGTTAATAAAGAGATGATTGTCCTTATTAGTAATGATACAACTAGAATGGCCAATGGGTTAATTTAATCAAGGGTGGGATGAAAGGGTTTACCAAGGTGCCAAGACTTTTGTAGCTCCATTGATTGTAGACCTTTATAAAGCTAATTTTTTTGTAGCATGTGATGGTAGGCTTCATGATCGAACACTATGAATACTTGGCCAAAATATGCATAAAGATTGACTCTCAATCCAATAAACACTTGAAAATAATACACCAATGATAAAAACCATGATGATAATATTGATGTATGAATATGGATGGATCCAAGTATAAGTGTGGGTAAGGAATCACCCAATGAACATACATAAACCAAATCAAAGTAACAGTGCTAAAAGCAAACAAACAAGCAAGCAAATAAATAAACAAACAAATAGAAAAATAAACAAACAACATAAAATAAACAAACAAATAGAAAGCCTAAAAATAAAAGAAAAAGAAAGCATCCTAATAATGACAATGCCCCAGTAAGGCAGATTGAGGATAACTAACTAGGTTTAGATACGACAAATGTTTTTGGATTTTGAAATATTATGAATTTTTTTGGCATTTTTGAGGTATCTTAACTCAACCAAGAATGATAAGATACCTTCTTTTAAAATGGTGAGAGAATTTGGCTTAGGTTACTCACAAAATAGTGAGAGCGTATGGAAAGGGGGACTAATGTGACCTCAACATGAATTGAGCATGACCCACATAGTCCCAAAATGGCTTCAAGTCATAGTAATTCCATTCACAAAAAGGTAGGGAAAAACCAACTAGGTCCCAATAAGTTCTCAAATCTAGCAAATGGCCAGTCAAATGAAAATAGTAATGGCAAGGTGATGTGGTAATGCATGATAAACAAATGTTTCCCCTAGTTTTCCCATAGGTGGTTATAACTAGAATACAATGGCATAGGTTAATGATATTAACTTTCCTATAGGTGGTTATAATTAGTAGTAAGACTGGTGAAATAATGATTTCTCCATAGGTAGTTATAATTAGGCTCACATAAATAAGCTTGATACAGAGTGGAAAATGAAAGATATCTTGCCAGATCAACTATCACACTACTTTCATAGACTATCATTTAAACATGAACTTGATTGATTTATGAAACCTAATTGGAATCCTCTCACAAAAAGTGTGGGAAGAACTAAAGGAACCAAGATCAGAATAGGATTAAGTACGATGACTAAAAATAGGCTTTGGTCTAGATAGGAATAGAATGATAGGATGGAATGGCATTACTTTAGGATAATGATGGTTTGATAAAAAATTTAAAATGGTAAGGGGGTTTCCCCCAAGTGATAGGGTGAATAACAAGAATATGCAACAATGGCAAATAGATATGTAACAATGGCAATGCCATAGCAATGTGAAATAGTATGGTACATGTTTTTAGCTTGGGTGTGATTTTTGATTCTATTGTTCATGTTGATGGGGAGATGCACATCCTAATCAATAAATGATACAAATAGAATACTTGATAATGTTAATTTTTATCCCACACCTTGTTTGAATAGCTACTCTATCAAGAACTTGATACAGATTTGATTGTCAAGAATGATTTTGTGATCTTCATTGGTCATTGATTGTGATTTTGTCAAGCATCGAGATAAGGTATCTTTGTATCTTTTGTAAAGGAAAATGTGGCCATGTATGGTAAATAAGGAAAAATAATGGATGTTAGGTTTGATTTTGAAATGGAATGGTACATGATAATGGAATGTGGAAAGGTTGGGAAACAAATAAAGATTAACACATTCAATCACACATAATGTTGTTGATGTAATGTTGTTAATACCAGATTCAACATAATTTTTATTGTGGTAGGGCTGAAGACTTATTCTCTCAATAGGACCATCAAATTTTTATATTATTTAGGCCTTAGAGTAGCTACCATCTGATTAGGTTATAGATAAGAAGCTATTTTGATTTGATCTTTGATTTTGTCTTCATCAAGTAGTGAAGAACTTTTGTGCTCAGATATTGGTGCCTCAAAGAGGTTTTCACCAATGAAGTTGTCTTGATTATCTCATATTGACTTAGAGAAGGTTTCACTAAGGAATGTTGACTTTTGACTTTGATTATCTTCTAGTGCTTCTGAAAAAGTTTCACTAGAAGATGTTGAGTTCTGACTTTGATTATCCTCTAGCACCTCCAAAAAGGTTTCACTAGGAGAGTGTCCTTCTACTATATGAATGCAGTCTCAGCCTCCTTGCTCTTCTTCAAATGCTATGTCACCATGGATGCAGTTCAATAAAGTGTGATTATGTTGATCCCAATCAATACTTATGAGAGATAAAATGTCAATGATATGGCTATTTTGGTTGATGGTAATGGCATGTGGAATGGTAATGGAATGGGGAGAGCCTGCATAATCCTCATAGAAGATATTAGGATAACTTGTGTTGAAGCTAAATTACTCATCCTCAAAAACTATAGAAGTATCAAAAATGTATTCAAATTGATCTACAAGGTATGCGTAACCAATATTGTAACAGCTATAAACATATTCTTCTTCTGAATCTGATTCTAACTCTAGAGACTCTAAATCTGATGTTAAGACTAATGTTGATTCTAATTTTGATGATAAATTTGATGTCAATTTAAGAATAGAACCTGACTCTAAATATGATTTTTCATCTGATGGTTACTCTATTTTAATGATGTCTTATTGAATATTTGGTTTTGGATAAGTAATAGTGTGTGATGGTAGAATGGGCTCCACAAAAACTATTTTGTCAGAGTGGGATTCCTTTAGGATGGGAAAAAGGCCAAGAAACAACTCCTCAGAGATTGGTTTATCAATAGGAGGCTCCTAAAAAATAGGCACATGGTCAAGGTAATGATTTTCCCAAAAGTGGATATAATCATAAAGAAGTGACTCAATATATACTAGCTCATCAGTGTGAGACTCTTCGATAACTAGTATAAGATCAATAGGTGATTCATCACAAGTTGACTTATCATAAGTGGTTGGTTCAACAAAAACATCTTGGATTGGTTGGTTATCTTGGCTTTGGTTTCTAATGAGTTGGAAAATACCAATTTTGAACACAGCTTGGTCTTTGAAGGATTGGATTAGTTGAGGTTTGGATGGGATTGGTTCTAGATGATAAATGGCTTATGGTTTGATAATGGTAGGGCATTAAGGAGCATGATTTATCACATGGGACAAAGGATGAAGTCTTGAAATGGTAATTATAGGGTGGTGTGGGGCTTGATTTCTTATACAAGCCAAAGGACTAGGTCCTAGAATGATGAAAGGGTGTTGTGGAGCCTGGTTGCTCACACAAGCCAAAGGATTAGGTCTAGGAATGGGAATGGTATTCCTTGGATATTGTAGAGATTGATATCTCATATAATCTAAAGGAGGGTTAGGGGTATTTTATGATTAGATAACAAAAATACATCATAGAACTTGATTACTTGCACAAGCCAAAGCATCCAAGTCTTCCTTATAAACCATATCATCCCAGTTGTGAGTTGGCTCATAAACTAGTTTTTGACTATGTTCCACGTATTAATTATTAAAAAGAGGGTATGGATCTATATCCCAAACAACATTATCTATAGTTGTATCTTCAAAGTCCTCTTCATAATCCTCTTCATACCAATCTAGGTCATGAGTTAGATCAGATTTGGTTCGTGACTTTGTTCCCATGAATGATTATTATGAGCTGGATAGAAATATGTCTCACAAACCATATTATCATCATTGGAGTCTTGAATAAAGCTATAAAGATAATTTTCTGTGCTCATTATATCATAATTTGGATTTTACATGACTCCACCATAAGTGTAGCTAAACATATCCGCATAAATGATGAAAGCTCCAAAAACAAAAAGGCTTAGAGTTCTACAAACTCTAAAAAAAACATGTCTAAAGGACAAATGGTTCAAACTTGGTCAAATGGGTGGAGATATATCTCCAATATGGTATGAAAGTGGATTTGTCTCTCCAAAATGATTTATGTTAAGACTCGGCATGAAATAGCCTAACATCAAATGTCTAATGTTAAATGTCATATGCACAAAAGGTCAAGTGTTTGAATAAAAACTAACATGTCAAAGGTCTAGGTCAAAGTGTTCTAAACAAGGTCTAAACTAGGAAAGTGAAAAGTTGAGTCGCCATGTCTTTTGTCCAAACACAGAATCAAAATTTAGGCTCAAACAAACATGCATATGCTAGGACTTTTGACCAAATGGTGTCAAAACCTAGACTTGAAATAAAGGATGATGTGATTTGATTTAATCTAACAAGTTTGGAAACAACTTTGACATAGACCTAGAAAATTGAATTAAATAAAAACATGATCAATTGGAATAAGGCATAAGATAAAAGACTCTTTGATAAAGGTTGTGTTCTCCCAAATAAAGGCACAAACAATGATGAGGATAAGCATTAAACAAACAAACTATCAATAGTTTTCAAATTTGGGTAATGGATTAACCAAAGTTTATGCAACCCAAAAGAGAAATATCTAGGTATCAGCCATATGAATTAGGGCCTAAACAAAAATCAATCAATGTTTTAATCCAAACTTGACAAGGCTAATTGAAATCTCAATAGTGAAAACTAGGATTTGACCAAAAAAACTAGACAAGATTGGATAGCATAACAACACAAGACAAAGATCCAAATGGTATACATGACATGGTTTGACAAAAATGATTTTTGATACAAGGTAAACTAGTCTTAAAAAAAATTGAGTAGCCTGATGGTGTAAAAATGCTCAAATGATGTGGTCAATGCTATGTTTCAAAGACTCAAAGGCAAAATGGTTTGACATGTTTTGGACAACATAACACTACCCTCCTTGACTAAACTGCATTGTTTTGACATAGATTATGAATAAATAAACAAGTTTTAGTCTCAAAACATACCAAGCAAAAATTACCAAAATACACTAAGTATAATCATATAAATCCTAGCAAGGGTATGGCAATGTGGGGTTGACTAAACTAGCAAGTTTTTGAACATTTTTAGGGAAATCAATTACATAATGACTTTGACATCAAGAAATGCAAAAGACAAGCACATAAATTAGGTGATCATGGAATTGGCTAGTTTTAAAAAGGTATAGTCCTTTTTACAACCACTACATCCTATTGTTCGCTTAGTGTAGTGTGATATCCAAATGTAGATACATCCCATGTGCAACTCCAAAGGAGTAAGTGAAGTCAATGTTGGGAGGTGAAACCCCAGGTCAAAGCTTCCTCAAATAACTCATGGGAGGTGATAAACTCCCCCTTGCAAGCCAATTTTATATAAAAATAAATAATGCATAAAATAGAAAGACTTTAGGGTCGTTCTCAAGGTCACCCAAACTTTGATGAGTTTTTGGGGAGTGCTTTAGATGACTTTATTTCTTAGTCTTGGACTAGGATATTTACAATAAGAACGGTGCTTTTGATTCCAAGGTTTCCCTAAAGGGGACAAATAGAATAACATACATGCAACACCCCTCTTTTTTCTAAACAAAAATCAAATTTAAACAAGTGAATACAAAAAACTTGGAAAGGTGAGCTCATTTTTAAGCCCAACTTCAAAAAATGAGGTGGTGTTCATTTGACCTCTTGATCTTAGTTGTAAATTTGAAAACTAATGCTAAAAACACTTATTTAAGCACCTTAAATTTTACTTTAAGCACCAAAATAATATTCCTAATTCATTTTAAAACATGCAAAATAATGTTTAAAACATGATTTATCAAGCTTTAAATCTACTAGTTACCTTTCTACCCTTAAGGCATCAACCCAAAAGTAAATATCTTAGATTAGAAACATTTTAAATAGATTTTCAAAATTTTGTGAAAAACTATGAAAATTAAATAAAAATTAATGTCAAATTATGAAAAATTAGGAGAAAACATGTGGTTTTAAAAAAAATCATCCAAAATAGAGTTTGTATGACCCCAAACCAAGCATTTTAAAATGGCCTATTAGCTCTTAGGTTTTGTGTTTTTAAGAAAACACAGTGACTGACATTAGTTCTATAACTAACATTGGTTACACTTACTAACCAATGATGGTTATGTAACTAACATTGGTTATACCGATATTGACCGATGATGGCTATGCCAACCGATGATGGTTTTACTAACCGATGTCAGTTGATGTGTAAACCCGTGATAAAGAAAAATGGAAAAACAAAGTTAGAAAATCAAATTGCAAGAGTTTTAATGATCCAAATGAAGATTTTAAATTTGCATAATGATCTTCTTCATGTGTGGGATGCATCTGGTCTCACCGGGTGTGCCATTATCTGAACTAATAATTTGACTAAGAAGAGGAGATTAGTATGGTGTTAGTGAATAAAATCAAATCAAAAACACACTAAGCTAACATCTTCATACCTATTTACTAGGGTGAGTTTAGTAACAAAAACAAATGACAAACACAACTAAAAAGTAAGGAAAAACACAATAATTCCTTCACATTCCTTAGATGCTCCAAATGCCTTTGTAGTAGTGGCTTGCTCAGCTTATGCTCATGAAATCCTTAGCAATGGAAGCTTGGCTACCTCCATCTCTCCTTGACACCTTTGGCTTGTGGCTTGGCTTGGCTTGGACTCAATTTGGCATGGTAACACTAGTTTCTTGAAGCTTTTTGAGCTATTTTTTTATTATTAATTTTCACAAATTAAGCTTAGAAATGATGTGGTAAGGCCTCCTATTTATAGATTTTTGAGATTGATCAGAATCAATCTAAACCATCCATCTCAAGTTAAGATGTGTGGCTAAGGATTAATCCAATTTTGAAATTAAAATTGATAAATAGGCTCATTAATATTTGGGATAGAGGATCAATTAAGAGGCATGGAGGGCTTTGATGAGGCATGGGAGGCATGAATCTTGATATTTATGGCATTTATGGCATAGGGATGTCTTCCCAAGAAATGAGGTCACCTGATGATGTGCATATTCAATATTCATTTCCAAAAAAAATTATTCAACAAGTTTTCATGAAATTATTAATTAGGCCTCTAGTTTAGTTTAATTATCTCTTAAGTATGTTTAAGCACTTTATGCACAAATTACTCAAATTGATCAGAATACTTTGTTATTGGTCCAAAATTTGACTAAATTAGAATTAGAAGGTGATGTCAGATGCGTTGGATCCATTATCCCATTTAGGATGTTACTAACACCAAATAACAAAGGCACGTGTCTTGTGTAAGAGATTTGATAAGAAAGAGCAATCTAGAGCACCTAGGTGTAAAATTGGCATTTTGACTCAAAATGATCTGATCAAAGTTAGCTAGCCCACAAATTGTGTTACCCTATTTAATGATAATCTAGACAAAATTAGCACTTGAATATGTCAATTTCACATCATTTAGCATGTTTTAGTGTTTTTAGGCCAAATTATGCATTTTAGGTGAAAATTAGTCAAAAGCTTGGTTGAAGGTTATCGATGGCTAGATTTAGGTGTCTATAGCTTGTTGATATAAACTGCATAACAAAAATGGCAAAATGTAGACACCAAAAATCTGCACATAATGGTTCTGAATGTTGAAATACCCTTGGATGCCCACCTTGGCCAACTTCACCCACTAACCCACCTTTAACCTAAACCATTCGTCTTCAACCTTTAACCCAACATAACCTTTTTAAAACCCACCTAGCTAACCCAACCTTGACCTTTCTACCTTGGCCCTATTGATCATCAAGGGTCACTTTGACCATTGACAATTAGCTTGACTGTCAGTGATTAGGTCTCAACACCTAAACTTACCAAATTAATCTATGTATGAGCTAACACATCAAATTATTATCTAAATGTCTACCTTCTCCATTTTCTAATACATCATAATCCTAGAAATCATCAACCAAACCTCCTATGGAACTTCTACTTCCATTTCTCTTTGCCTATAAAATGAGGGGAGCAAGAGGTGAAAAAGGAGAGACAGTCAATGATATTAGACTTCTTCATTAGGATTTTATTTTTTAAGTCTTCCTTCTAGCCAACCAAACATTAGAAAAGAGACCTAAAAATCTACCAAAATCTCTTTACAACCATAGGCACCATTATTCTACCAAAATTCCTTTAGGCTTCATCAACATTTTCAACCAAACTTCAACAACCAAAGCTGAGTATTTATTTTCATGTATTCATTTACTTTGTTTCATTTTAACACCTCTACCTAAACCAAACCTTTCCCCTTGATACTTCTAAGGCCTTAACTTACCCTCATGACCATTAACCAACCTCCAAAATTCCATAGAACCTTTCTATAACCAACCCATAACCTATTCTAACTAAAACTAATACGTTGTCCAAACCCATAGTGACTGATAATGGTCACCCTAACTATCGATGTTCACCTTAACAATTGATAGTCACCTCAACAACAATTAGTCACCTCAACCACTGATTTTCACCCTAACCACAGATGGTTACCCCAATCATCAATGGTCACTATGTGAACTTTTGTGACCAAAAACTAGCAACCTATCAACCAACCACCAACCTCAACTAAAACCCTATTTTCTTGGCCCCTATCACCTCACAAATCAAAAATAGCAACTTGACCTGACCTAAATATTTTTTTAATGATTTATCATTCACCTAAATGTTATTTTTTTATAACACTAGCATTCATTTTTAAAGTACTTATTTCTTTAGATCTACTACTTTTATGTTATGCAACCCTTTCTTTTCATCATTGAATTATATCAAAAGGTGGATTGATAGCCTCCAAGATATATCACACTTATTGGATCTAGATTGTTAGACAATCAACCCATCTACATAACTAACCAAGCCCTGTTCTAACTCTATCTTATTATAGGTCATCTTCCCAAGCCAAAGAATAGTGTCTACAACCATCTAGATTATGGAGCGTGCACCATATCTAGGATCTACCAACCTCTACCCCTCTTTCAGTCTTACCTTTCTACTATAAACAAATAAAAATAAAAATTTGAGTAAAACATCCATAATCATTTGGATCAATGTGTGCACAACATATTAGGTTTTCTTACCATACCCTCTTTGAGTTTCTTTACAACTTTTTTGTAAAAAAATAAAACAAAATTTTACTGAAACATTTTAGCACACCCAATGGGTCCCTTGATCTTTTTCTTGGGTTCATATCTATATAAAATTTAGTTTCATTAGACAAGAGTCATCCATTATATTCTTTTTTGAAAATTAAATGTTCCTTACTTCCTTTCTTCCTTTCCAAAATGCAAGTTTTAGTTTCTTTTATTTCCGTAGAAAAAATTAAACATTGTCATGTTTTACTTTCACTTATGAAAATCAAAAGTATTCATTCTAATCTTAGGATTTGCATTATCATCATCATATATATGTGCATATTATTTTTTTTTATTCATTTAAAAAGACACCAGAATTTTTTTGGATAAAAATTAACTTTGCATCCATTATTTGTTTGTATTGATTAGATCACATAGCTTAATTTGGTCAAGAAAATTAATCTTAGTTTCACTTCTCCCCCCACATGAAAGACCAAACCACACATTTAATTAAACATCAAAACATTGACATAAGACCCAACTAGGATTTCATCACCTAGTGGTCACCTTTCTTTGGATATCCTACTTAGATTTTACCACCAAGGGGAGAACCAACTCATTACACTAGCTGAGTATAATCTCTAACAACTCAGTATATTTTGGCTAAGTAATCAACACCCTTATCATTTTGGTGTGTGAAGTGATGGGGTACGCCCCAATATCAAGCCACATACCAAGTTCCATTATAGATCTTGAGAGATTTTTAACTACCTGAAACCATCCTTAGACATCTTCTTTTAGTACCTGTTCTACAAATCCAAATTTGGTCCTTCATAACTTCTTTAAAATTGAGGACAAGCCTAAAGAGAGATAATAAAGTATCCTAAGATTTTAATGCACATTAGTGTATGCATTGTTTTCCTTGAGATATTTTTATTTTGACTACTTCTCTTATGAGTTTTGAGATCACTTATACCTTCCTTTTCCCTTCCTTGCATGGTTCTCACTAGATAACAACTAAGAAACCAAGTAAACTAGGATCCCCCTCCCAACCACTCATCTTCCTCTTCATCTTCATCCATGGAATACATCTTACATGTAGAGAGTTATCCCTATCCTTTCAAAAGTCCCAGTATCCCTCAAATAATTTCTCAGAGTAGTATAAATTTTGCCACATTTATACATAGCAACCCCATAGCCCTCCAACATTACCTTAACACCATATGCCACCATACCCCTACTTTGATTCCACTTAGTGACCCACCCTATGGTATGTCATTCCACCTTACGGATAGTACCTCTATAGCCACCATTTCCACCAAACCATTAATCACCCAAGCATCTTCTTATACCAATAATCCCACTAATACCACCATACAAAACCAACCCATCCAACTGACCAACACCTAAACACCTTCCACTCCAACCAATAACCCTTCTATTATAGGAGCGACCCAACCTTTGGGCTCTTACACTTCACTTACCATTAGAGTAACCTCTACTAGTGTTTCAACCCTTCCCTTTATTTCCATTCCACCTACCTCCACTCCATTCCAAAGCTTAGTGTTTCCCATACCTTCTACCCTTCTACCCATTAGTACCAAGGTTACCACCCATCCTCAGCCTATCAACCTGATCGTATGTCTAACACAACCCATGTCAATTCTTTAACAATTTTCTATTGCACCCAACCCAAGATATATTCCAAATCCACAGGGGTATATGGCTCCATCCTCTACCTAACCTCCTATATCCACTCACCCATACATGGCATCTTCCCAACCATCCATGTCCACATATCAATATGTGGCAACCTCCCAACCTTCCACTAGCTATCCTTGTGCTGCACCTACCCAAACCCAATAGAATATGCCCTACAACTATGGAGGCACATAACTAAAAATATATTTTTTTAAGATGTTAAAGGATAATATGACCACATTATAATCACCTATCTATGGTTCCCATAACTTCTTATCATATGATCAAATATTCAATGAACCAATCCATCCATCTATCCCAATCTGACCTTATCCTCCTCAATGGGAGCTTCTAAAATTTTCAAATCAAGTAATCTCCTTAGCAACATTTTAGATCTTTTAGACACTCTTACTATTTGATTGCCTATGATGATGTTCTTTTTCTTCACACCTTTCCCATGTCTCTATGAGGTCTAACACTAGATTGGTATAGTGTTATTACCAATCACTCCCTCTTTTCTTTTGCCCAACTAGATTAAACCTTCTTAGATCAATTTTCCATAAACATCTCTAAGAAAGTTTCCATCACTGATCTCTATTCCATTCAGAAATTTGATGATGAGTCCATTACTAACTTCATAGCTCATTAGAGAGGTTTTATAAACCAACTATATTTCTTCTTTCCCCAACCTGAGCTGATTGAGTTTTGCTCTTGAGCTTGTGCCAAACATATTTCCTCCACTCTATAGGTTCAAACCTTCAATATCTTTTGATGAAGCTTTAACCATGGCATGGAAATTGGTGATTAAACCAATTGATGAGGGCAAGCTAAAATTAAGGAACAAGAACTCTATTTTTAAATAAAATGAAACTTCATCATCCAAAACTACCAACCACTCCAATGCTAACACCAAGACCAAGGGAACCATGAATGCAATTGTCTTTAAAACTTCCCCCTTCTAGTTGTTAACCAACCCATCTCTTCTAATTATTTTAACCAGAATACCTAAAACCAAAACCATAACAACCAAAAGTAATACACTCCACTAGGGGAGTCATATGCTTTAGTATTGGAAAAGTTGTTGAAATAAAACATCATACAACTTATTTTAATTAAACCCCCACAACAATTTAACTCCTTTCATCCCACCCCTAGTTGGTATAAGGAGAATGAATTATGTGCCTTATATTATGTCATTAGACATGATGTTATTAGATGTAATACTTTCAAAATCATTGTACAAGGGTTGATTGACAAGGGGAAACTTGTGATGGATAACCCCAATGCACCCCCAAATCAATCACTTAACATATTTAGACAACCTTTTCCCAACCATGCCCCTTCCATAAACACTAAAAACAATAGAAAGGAATCCTCTCACAACCATGATGTCCATATCATTAATGTGGTTCTTAGTGAACTCATTATTGAGGAAACCATTACCCAAACCACCTTTCCTTCCCCTCCACTTATTGAGGTAGTGGAGTCACCTTCTATTTCTTTGCAAGCTAAAATAAAGGAAACAACTATTCTCCTTTTTCCACTTGCTGAGGTAGTAGAGCTACCATCTTATCCCTTGGAAGACATACCAAAATATTTATCCATTACTACCATAACATTCTATTCCATCATACATAAATCCACTCTTCCTTTGGAAATCAATCTTAAGGAATAGGTCATTTTATTTACCTCTCCCATGGAAGACTCACCTTCACAAGCATTGGAGTCTTTGATTGAGAAAAAGGACAAGGTGACCACTCCTCTCTCTCAACCCATGGGTTTATCCTTTGAGACCAATATAAAAGGGATCAAACCCATATATAAGCCTTTCTCTAGACTATTTCAAAACTTGAAGTACCTATCCCAACCCAACGTAGATCGTGCCACATTTTAGCACCATCTCAAGTTTCCTTACCTAACCAAGCAAGACCCCTCAACCATTTTATTGTCAAACCAACCTTCCACTTCTACTATTAAACACACCATCATCTCAACCAAACCATTAGAAACTTCTACCCCTCAAGCCATAGTTAAACCAACCAAATTGACTCCACCTGAAGTAGCCCAAGCACCTTCTACCGTCCCATATAAGCCCATAAAAAACCTAGGCATACTCCCTACTTAGTGCCTTACTCACCCTCCATTAAAGTTCAATTTAACACCACCTATCCCACCAAAGAAACCCCAAGTCAAGCTGACCAAGAAAGAGAAGCCACCTAGGATCACAAAAGCTAGAACCTTGCCACTTATTTCTACCTTCCCTTCCATTTTAGGACCACATCCTTCTGCCATCCTAGGACCTCATCCTTAAATTAAGAAAACACATCTCCCAAAGACAATCCAAATCTATCCTCATCTTTCAAATATGATCCTGCCTATTCTTTTTTCACCCTTTACCTCCAAACCCTCCAATACCAATCATCCTACTTCTAACCCTTCTATTTTCAAACCACCCACTATCAAGCCTATTATTTCTAAAACTTTTGCCTCTAAACCACAAACCATAAAGAATACTCCACCACCCAAAACTCCCACTACTAAGCCTAATCCTAAGAAGGCTTCCACCCCAAAAGTCAAAACCAAAACTCTAACATCCTTACCACCTTTGTTTGAGTCTTACTCAACCATCCTATAGAATTATTGCAAGCTTCTTGCTTAACTTTACCTCCCATCAAAACACTTAACTCCTATAGTCCTAATCCATCCTGGTTTGATTACAATCTAATTTTCTCATATCATAGAACATCAAGACATGATATGGAGAAATATAAATCTCTCCAAGTCCTAGTCCATCAATCATGTGCTGAAGATGACCTATTATCAAAAGAGCCACTCATAACCCCATAGCCACTCCAAGAACCACAAGCCACCACCCCAAACCTACCTACTCCCATGCTCACATCTAAGAGTGAGGAAGAACTAAAATAGTCCTCTATCCTAACTCTTCCCCAAATCCATATCATCCATGTGGTCACACAATCATAATCCCAACAAAAGGATAAGGGGAATGCAAAGGTGTCCATTCCCTGGACATATCATTCTTTTACCACACAATCACTCAACCAAACCCAAACACTAGTACCTTCTCCCAAACCTGAGATATCCATCTTGGGTACCTCTCAATCCAACCCTTCTAAGTGAATCCAAATATTAGTTCTAAAGCAACTACACCAAACACTAGTGAAGATGAGTTTATATGAACTAATCAATATCTCACCCCATCACCTCTAGGCAATGATAGAAGTTATGTAGTCCATAGAGGCTCAACTAGAATATCCATAACCTCTAGCCACCTTTGTTAGAGACATCCATATTCCACCCTTGTTACCTTTAAATATTCAAAAATACCCTTCATTCATCCCCTGGATCTAGATCCTCATCTCTTCATTACCACATACATCAACCAAATCCATATCAAGATAGTTATGATTAATAAAGGGACTAGCATCAACATTATTTTCTCCCATACATATGACCAGTTGAAATTTCTAGAGAACCTTATGTTAGAAACCATAATAGTGTTCCATTACTTTAATGACACTATGTCAACAACTCTAGGAATCATCATCCTCCACATTCATTTAGGACCTCACACACTTCCTGAGATCTTTTACATAGTATAAGGTGAGTTCCAGTACAATATCCTACTTGGAATCCCTTGGATCCATTCCATGAATTATGTACCATATACCCTATATTTTTGTGTCAAATTTGAACACCAAGGTCAATTACTTACCATACAAGCTGACCCAAGCCCTTTTACATCATGCAACATGACATACCAGTCAAATGATGTTTTCCTCCTTCCCTACACTAAGTCTTCACCAACCAATGATGATTCTATTTATTTTACCAACCTAACCTTGACTATCTCATCCATTCCTTCTACCCAAATCCCCATAAAGGACCCCTTTGAATCCACATTCCAACATCTCTCACTTAGGGAGTATCACCTATTTGCCTTAGATGCCTTCTCTACTCAAGTGTATAGGAGCCTTGACCAGAACCCTAGTTATGACCTTAATACTAGAGCCACTATTTCTTTTGGGCCTCCCAATCTCCAAATGAATCTTATCTATGGGGTACTTGATCAACCACTTACTACCTCATTGACCTCCTCTTATCCTTGACTATTCACCTTTGATTTATCCTATCTAGATAAACTAGAGTTTGTCAAGACATAACTCTATAGGTATGCTTGGAAGGGATTTTGTCTTAGACATTAAAATCATGGACCACATGAGTTTCCTCTATGTAAGACTCAAAATCCTCATGAAATATTTGGTCTCAATTTTTCTCCACCTAAAGAGCCAACAAACTCACCTCCCATTACCATCATTAACGAGGAAGTCCCATCCTCAACATCCACTCCATCATCAGTATATAAGGATTCATACATCATTCCCATTAACCTTTTTTCATCAACATGATAATCCTTTGACCCCTAACTTATCAAAATAATGGGGAGACATAACCATTCCTCTAACTCATCTTGAGATGGTAGGAGATGACTCTCCTACCATTAATACCATTCAATTTCAAGATGACAATTCCATTATTTCCTGTCTTGGTGTAGAAGATTATTCTATCCATAACTCACTTCCTCTTGAGACTTTAACCATGTTGAATGAATCCACCATGGATATCAACTTGGGTACTCTGAATAACTCACACACTGTCAAAATTGACAAATCACTAAGTTCCATGAAGCTTCAAGATTTCTTCTCCTTCTTATAAGACTATAGCATAGCATTTGCTTGGTCTTATAGTGAGATGTTAGGAATTGACCCTTCCATCACCACCCATAATATAGTCACCAACCATGATGCCAAGCCAATAAGGCAAAAACTTCATCGGATACACCCTCGCATAGCCCTTCTCATCAAAGAAAAGATTCAACACCTCCTATCCATAAATTTCATTCAACCTATTTATTATCCCTAATGGGTTGTAAATGTTATCCCTATCATCAAATAAATAGGGGGACTTCACATTTGTGTAGACTTTCATGACCTTAACCTTATTTTCCCAAAGGATGACTTTCCTTTACCAAGCATTGACCATCTTATTGATCTTATAGTCAGCCATTAGATGTTATCTCTTATAGATGGGTTCTCAGGTTATAATTAGATCTTAATTTCCCCTGAAGATCAATACAAAACTACCTTTATCATCCTCTAGGGGACTTTCTACTATAGGGTTATGCCTTTTGGTATGAAGAATGTTGGTACAAACTACCAGCATGTTATGACCTACATCTTCCATGACCTTATTCACAAAATCATGAAAGAATATATTGATGACCTTATTGGGAAATCCAAATGTCATAAAGATCATTTGGTCATTATTAATATTATCTTTGAACACCTTATCCATTACCATGTTCACCTTAACCCCAAAAAGTGTATTTTTGGGGTCTTATCATGAAATCTCCTTAGATTTATCATCTCCTTTTGAGTAATTGAAGTTAATCCTACCAAAATCAAAGAAATATTAAACATACCTCCTCCTACCCACCTCAATAAAACTCTACAACTTGCAAGGGAAGCTCCAATCCATTCATCACTTTATCTCTCAGCTCTTTGAGCGATGCCAACTTTCCACCACCTCCTAAAAAAAAGATGTATCTTTTAAGTGGAACAAATAATGTCAAAAGGCCTTAAATTCACTTGAAGAGTAGTTTTTGTCTCCACCCATCCTCATTCCTCCCAAATAAGATTAACCATTTTACCTTTATATTTCTACCACCATCTACTCTTTAGGAGTAATTCTAGTGCATCGAGATGAGTAGCATAAAGAGCAAGTTGTATATTACATAAGTCATACACTTATAAAACATAAAACTTGATAGACCCATACTGAGAAGCTTTGCCTCACCTTAATATTTGTGGCCACCAAACTTAACCATTACCTTCTCAACCACAAGACCTATGCCATAACCAATACCAACCCACACAAGTATATGTACTCCAAGCCATACCAAAACCATCATATGGCCAAGTCATTCATGCTCTTAGCTAAGTTTGACCTTGAGTTCTTCTGGAAAAATTCAATTAAAGAGCAAGTCATTATTGACCAATTAGATGAAACACCCTTAGTGGGCAACCATCCTTCTCCTCTTGATTTTTATGATGAATCCATTATAACCCTTTCTCAAGATGACATCACTTATCAATTTACCATGTTCTTCGATGGATCAAAGTGTCAACATGGTGGGGGAGCTTGTATTATCCTTATCCCCTTAATGGCAAACCTCTTCTTTTATCCTTTAAGATATAATTTGATTATAAAAATAATATAGCTAAATATGAAGCCCTAGTGATAGGTCTCCAAACTACGTTAGCCTTGGGAGTGAAAACAATCAACATCTTTGGTGAATCTTAACTCATGGTCAATGAAATCAATGGCTCTTACCAATGCAAAAATGATGTTTTACAATAATATAAATAATTGGTGGATTTATTTTTGACATCATTTGAATATTATCATATCCAAACCATTCCATGATCTATGAACAAGTTTGCTAATACAATGGCTTCTCTCACTTCCCAAATCCCATCTGCACCCTCTAACTCTAAGTTATCCATCATCCTACCAAGCTTTCTTATATCAAATTAGACTCTTCAACCATATTTAATGTGGAAGAGACCCATCTTGACCTTTTTTATAAGTAGATATTTGAATATCTCAACCTTTCCATCATTCCTTTCAACCTTTCTAGGAATGGTTGAAGATCATTTATTTAGAGCACCTCATATTATATTATACTGGGGAGAATTATTTATAAACATGGCTTTGATGGTCTTCTTTTTCAATGCTTGCATAGTCATTAGGCCTCTCATGACATCAGGGAAATGCATGATGGGATTTGTAGAGGCCATAGTAGTGGTCTAGCTATCGCTAAATATATCCTTTGCTTGGGATACTACTGGCCTACTCTTAACCAAGATTGTTTTGATTATGTGAGGAAGTATGTTAAATTTCAAAAACATGCCAATTTACATCACAAACTTAGCCATAGTCTCTAAGTATCCAAATATTTTTTGCCCTTCTCGTAATGTGGTTTAGATCTTATTGGTAAAATTGACCCCCATTCTTCATAGCAACATCATTCTATCATCACTACAACAAAATATTTCACCAAATTTGTGGAAGTCATTCCTCTCATTTCAACCAAGGCTAAAAATATCATCAACTTTATTAACCATAACATTATCTATCATTTTGGTGTTTTGCATAAAATAATAACCAATAATGGTAAATCTTTTAAGAATAAGAAATTCCAAGGTCTTTGTGATGCATTTAATGTCAAGTTAAGTTTCTCATTGCCTTATCTCCCATAAGCTAATGGATAGGTCGAAGCTTCTAAAAAAACTTTTAACAACATGCTAACTAAAATGGCTAATGTATCTAGTCAGGATAGGCATTTACATATCCCATTTGCCTTATGGTCATATCATACTAGCATTTAAACACAATGGGTACTACCCATTTCTCTCTTATTTTTGGAGTAAAGGTTGTGTTACCTGTTGAATCCCAAATTCCCTCTCTTCGCATATCCCTATAAGATATCATTTTTGAAGATGATTATCATCAATAATGTTTATCGTAACTTGAGATACTTAATGAATGTCATTTATCGATGCTTACCCATCTTAGTGTCTATCAAGAACAAATCAAGTGTGCTTATAAAAAGTACCTCAAAGTGTGAAAATTCGATATTGAAGATCTTGTCTTAAAGGAAAATCAACATATAACCAATATGGAGAAAAATAAGTGGGGTAAGTTTTTTTTTAATTAACTTGGACCTTATGTCATAATGCACAAGTATAGATCGGGATCTTACCAGTTATCCTCTCTTGAAGAGAAACCATAACCTGAGCCCCTCAATGCTTCACATATGTATCTTTTCTTTTCTTAAACAAGATCAAACTCACATTTTGTCTAACTTAAGCCCATCCCTTATTTTCAACCACCTTCATATCCTTATTTTAAGGACAAGTGATTAAAGTTGGATCATGTGATTATCCATCATAGCCTTAGCCTAATCTTGAATATGGGTACCATGACTCTACCCATGGTATGATTCTCATGGTACTCTCCACCCCTTTATAGGATAGCTTCCCATGGTCATTATCACTTAAATTTCTTTTACCCATTATCAACCTTCTTGTGCTTTAGTTATGCCTTCATGAAGGTAAACCTTTTAAGCCTATATAAACAAATCCATGTCAATACTAAAATTCAAAAACATAAAAAAGCAACAAAAAAATCATATATTCTATGTGATGTAGGAGCATCTTCATGTCATGAAAGAGGTGTACACGTGACCCAAGGTGAAGAGGAAGTTGAAGGACTAGTAGTAACTCATGAATATATTCTAGAGGAAGATGATAATAGATAAAGAGGTAATGTTGCCTCAAGTTTTTGAAGTTAATTATGTTTTTAGTTTTGCATGTGCAGATATGAGGGAGTATGCAATCAAGGAGGTGGATTCTTTATTCAACCAAGAAGATAAAATAAAGGTTGAGTCAAGTAGGCTCATGAATCATACAAGCAAGCAAGAGAAGAAAGACAAATTTACCATCAAGCATGAATATAAAGACACGATACTAAAGGATTGGAAGAAATGAAAGAAAAAGATCATAATCTTTATTTGAGTAGGAGCTCAAATATTTATTACCAGGGGAGTCTGTTGTAGGAGCATCAAGATGTGGTTTATATTCATGATGTAAATATCATAGTTTGTTAATTATCTTAAAAGGTTTGGAAGAGTCAATAAGAAGCACTAAATGCTTCACTAGTCTTGTCATAGGTTAATGTAG
The DNA here is from genome assembly GCA_037957365.1 of Torreya grandis. Classification (NCBI taxonomy): domain Eukaryota; kingdom Viridiplantae; phylum Streptophyta; class Pinopsida; order Cupressales; family Taxaceae; genus Torreya; species Torreya grandis. The sequence goes on from JARHVA010000157.1 coordinate 4,288,754, forward strand.
TATGCTTTGGAGTTTTCCTCCAAAAGTTGAATTTGAATATTTGAAATATTTGTATATGGATGTGATCAATTATAAGTGGTAAAAACCGTTATAAAAGGGTGTTAAAGGATATATTATCTATAAGTGAGTTTGTTAAAGATAAAAGGAGAAAATTATGGTCTTGATGACAAGACAAAGACTATGTTTAAACCTCAATCAAGACTTGATAACATCCATACCATATGAGAAGGAGGAAAATGAGGCATGAGAGGCTAAATAAAGTGAATAGACAAAGAATATAGAGCAAAACATGTAAGCTTTTGGAGATAGAGGTGGTGATTGGTATGCAGATTAGAGATGTGTTAGGAGAGGTGATGATTAAGTATAAGCGAGTGAATAGAAGTTTGGTATAAATAATAAGTCTACAGATGTTTATGGTTTGTATCTTGTTTTTAAAGAAAAGTATTTTCTTCATAATGTAATATTTCACTGTACTCTCATAGTTTTGATGTTAGTGATATGGAGTGTATATCCTTGAGCACCAAAAAAAGCATGATTATAATTCAGAAGTTTATATAATAGAGGATTGATACAAATAAGTATGGACAAATACTTTCATATATGAAGGGAAATTAAGAATGAATAAAAAGGTGAGTTCAAGTGATATCTTAGAAATGTCAATAGTCTATTTCTTATGTGACATGCAGTCCATTTATTTTGACAATTTGTGTAAAATTCATTGTGGTGTTTTCAAAAGCATGCTGCCAAATGATATCTTTGTGATTGATGCTTCCATGTATCCATATACTACAAGATTTTGTATTTATCATTCATCTCAGCCATCAGATTAACATCCAATTTTTCATTATTTGGATTATTTATTCTGTAGTTCACCCTTTACCAAATTTTGTATATGTCACTATTAAAACTTTTTATCTATTCCTAACTCCTCAGCCACCTTTCTCAAACTCCACATCTCGATCATTTCTAGCAAATTAGAATGAAATGGTAAAGTCCATAGAGATATTTTTTTCCAATAAATTATAAATTCCATAATATGGTGTCATTATATTTATGCTTAAAGTAAATTAAATAGACAAGCATATTGATTTTGTCATTGTCAAAGACAAAGAAAAGGAAGGGAACTTTGCATATGGAAAATATAGTTTCACAATTGATGAGGATTTAGGTGCAAAAAGACTAGAGTACAAGTTCAATCTGAGTGTTTTATCAGAAAACTCTATGATAGTTGAGGTATGTTGTATATTGTAAAATAATAAAATATCAAATTTGTTTATAAGGCTCGAATATATATAGCATGGGAATTGTATTTCAAGACTAGACTAAACTCTATAAAATAGTGACTATAAATTATCATGCAGCCACATAGTCATGTATAGGTATATTTGATCTAAAAGTTTGAAGGGGATGAGACTGTTGTTGAGTTTATACCACTATTAATAAAATATCAAACCCACTTTTGAGTCATTCATAATCTGCTACCATAGTCAAGGTAAATTTTATAGAGTGTTTGAAAGTTGAGTTCATGGTCTCACGATTGCATAAGCTTAAAATCACTATCAAGTAAAGTTATTAAAGTTCCTTATATCATTTGAAAGTGACTCAAACTCCTTGGGTTAGGGATAGTGTGCCAATAATTTATTTTTGGGTTCACAACTTTTGAATCTAGTTTGTGTAGAATAAACTAGTTTTTGATGATTAGATCGAGAATTGAGCAAAGAACTTAATAACAAGAGTTATTTTTGTATATACGAAGACATAGATTGGTATACTTTATTTGTTTGCATAAAGTCACAAAGAAACTAAATATGTGTAAAGACACCATTATTGGTGTAAGTTAGAGAAGTATGATTTGTGTTTTGAGAGCTATGAGGTCTTAGTATAAGAAAAGAACAAGATAGTGATCAAAGATTCAATGGTGAATGAAGAGACTAAGATTTTACAGGCAAAAAGAATAAATTTTGAAAATAAGAACAACAAGCCAATTAAGGTGATTAGGGGAAAAAGATATTTTAAAAGGTAAATGATACTTATGAATGAGTGTCTTGATTTTATACATGAATGACAAGTTGTGTACTACCCCTTTTGCATCACTATGGGTCATTCCAAGCATTCACAGACTGCTCTCTTGAAGGGCAGCTACCAAAACCAATCAAAATTGCTCAATGTAAGATAGACTGCTCCTTTGAAGGATAGCTATCAAAATCCTTAAACAAGTATCACAAACTTAGACCACTCCCTTGAAGGATAGATAAGTAAAGTATTTGTCAAAGCATATCAATTTCTTGGAAGTTTCTCACATCGATCAGCTCCCCCAGCTTCCCAATCAATAGCAAAATATCAAAAGACCCATTATCAAAATCAAAAAAAGCAAAGATAATTTTGGAAGCCACAATCAACTTTCATAAGTAGACTTCTTGCATCGATCAGTCTACACTTTATGTAATATGGACTTGTCTATACTAACTCTTTGGTAACCTACAAGAGGCATGCTAGTCCCACAAGAAGAATCCATTATCATCTATCTTCCCTTTATACTCTTTCTATACACAATGGATGTTTGAGCTTAATTGATATTATATGATCAAGAAACTTTTTAACCACCTAACAAATGCTAATATGAAGCATTTGAAGGGATTATGTTCATAATCCAATCTAACTTTCATTTTTTTTAGTCCTTGCCAAAGAAGAAGCATCATGTCTTCTTATTCTCTCATCCCTATTTGTTGATGCATTAATTAAAGACACTTGTCTTTTTTATTGTCTCATATTTATCATTTTTCTTATCTTTACTCACATTTAGTTTTTTTATCTTATTCTATGTGTTTTAAGATTAATTCACCTATATTTATTCAAATTTAATTCATTAAAAATATTTAAATGTCAATTATGTGGTTTGTTTTGTCTTTGACATCTTGTCTTCTTTGTTTAAGTGTTTTCAATCAAGAGAACATCTTAATGAATTAACCATCTCAAACAACATCATATCATATCATCATGAACATAATCATCAATCATCATAACCAACCATAATAAATATCACATCATTAACATCATCATATCCAATTCCATCTACCACATCATCACCATTTATCACATCATAATCAATAAGTCATCACATATGTTGTCCATCACATGTCTATTTTGACAATCTACCTAAACATGTATCTACTCTAAAAATCATCATTACATCATGATCATATCAATAAAATAATCTAGATAACCAATCACATCACCTAATCAAAAACTATCTATCATGTCATCACCATCTATCATATCATAAATCAATGAGTCATCAAATATGTTAATCCATCACATTCCTAACTAGGTAAATAAATATAGATTCATTAATTTAAAACATCCACATTTCTAACCAAACATAGATCAACTCAAACAAATGCTAATCATAAGTAGGAATTACAACATCATATAAATAACAAGACATACATAAACATGAGTAATAAACCATAATCCATATCCACAACCATAACCACATCATGATCTCATAATCATAATAATCATCACATATAATAATAATGTCTATATCTCTCAAAATCATATACATCTCACTACATCAACTCATGGGCTGATATCAAAATCATATAATACATCAAAATATAGAATCTCATGAGAATCTAGGGTGTTGGATAACTACTACTCCCTGGATCCTATCCACCTATAAGACCTCTTTGTGCACCTATAGATGCTTCCCACTGACTAAGTGTAGTAATCATAGCTCCCCCACCCCCTTGCTATGTTACATACTCATAAAATTTGGGCTCATCTGGAAGTTGGGTAAACACCAATGCCTCATAATATCATATCTCCTTTATTATAGCAATGTATCTAGACATCGTAATCATCCTTAGTGGGCCTAAAAATGATGATGACTATGTTACTCCCTATTCAAGGTGTCCCTTTCCTATATGACCAAGGCTAAATATGATCTAGCCTAATCTGTCTCCTATGTCAGAGTGGCCACCTGACCTTGAGTTGTATCTCTCTCTAAGGTCACTACCACTAGAGTTGTTTGTGTCACTACTAGTGCTACCCTAGCATGGTCTCTCATTATATGATGAGTACTATCTATCAGGGGCATCCACCTCCATCTACTCCCCACCCCATCCTCCATCTCAACATCCACAACCTATTGCCCAACCTATCCACCATCTACATTGAACACCATTGCATCATAGTGTACCTACAACTAAACAAGGTACTCTTATGTGAGCCCTACATCATCAATATCTAGTCTCACTAGAAGCTCCTCCCAATCAATCTCTATATCCTCTAACTCTATAGTCAGTAGTGGAAACTCTACATCCTCCCTCCTATACCTTAAGAAAGCATCTAGGATATCCTACACTAGCCCAAATTGCATCCTCACCTTGTCAAAAGGAATCGACTCTACCTTAATATCCCATCTACCCTTAATCCACCTATAACTTTGTAATGACAAGATATGCCTCGTAAGACCTACCCATGTCAAAAATCTAACATACAGTCTCTAGATGACATCACCCTCAACCATTACATCTAACCTATCTCAATACCACTCCATGTCTCATTCCCCTCCCCTTAGTCCTATCATATCTTAATCATACCTCCATAATATTAATCCAACTCTATAGTCCATTTGTACCCATCCATGCTATGGAAATCTAGCTAGTTGGAGCACCTTGATGTGCTCATATGTTGATTAGTGAAGAACAAATCTGACACTTATGCCATACCTCCTATTTGACCTATAATCCTAGAGTTCCTAATATATATATATTAGTAAAATTAAATCCCAAATAGACACTATTTGATACATCATCATACCTACTACAATGCCTAAGAATACAGAGGGAAATTTTCCACTACTTGAATCTGGTAGAGCATAACAAGTTACAACCATCATCATCATCATGACAACCTATCTTGCTCACCTATCCATGTGATATAAGGGTGTATAGTTGAGGCCTCTAGTATATCACCTCATGTGTACTAATTCCTCCCCGTATAACACATCCATGAGCTAATCTAGCTCCTCATCATTGATATCCTTTATCGGCTCACCTTGTATCATTACCTCATGATCTGGTGGATGTCTTCCAATAGGATCATCATCTCTCTAGTTAGTAATAAAAATGTGTTTATGGTCAGGTCCAATCTCTCAATGAGGATAACCAACATAGCCTCATCTCTAGGAATGCATTGATAATATATGATGTTTCCCAAGCCCACTATTGTCAAGTGCTCCCACTTTTGGCCTATCATCACTTGACAAACCTCATCTAGGAGATACAGTACTCTATCTTACACCTATAGATACTCCCTTGCCTATAAGGATAGGCACATTCCTTAATATAATTAACCTATCAAAATGTCACCTATAACTACTACTTATTTAACCTACCTTCCACCTTACCCTACCCACCTCATCTACATAAACACCCACATAATTATACCTATACTACAACCTTACACTTAACCTAAACACTCAACCCATTCTTTCTACCCTTTTTTAACCCTCTTTTCCCTTCATCCACAAACCATCGATGGTCAAGTATTGAATGGTGATAGTTCCTTATGGAACCATCACCTATCGACCTTTGATTGTTGATGGTTTAGTGGTAAACCACTGGTGATCTCTACACTGACCACTTTGATGGTTACATATTGATCGGAAATGGTCGATAATGGCTATCGACGATCATTATATGGTAATCACCAATGACACACAAGCTCTAGGTCTTACCTAGATACCCATAAACATCAACAAAACTTAAAAAAATTAACCTACACCTATACTAATTATCACCTACACTAGTTACCACCCAAAATCTACCCATACAATACCCAACTCTTAACCACCCCTCAATTACCAATGTCTAACCTTACCCACCCATAGAAATAACCAAACAACAAACAAAATACTAATTCAATTACTCAACCAACCTCATTCCATGACCTCCATCATAGTGGTACCTTGACACTACCATCATTACTCATCCCCACACTCTGCCTCCACCTCGTTACATTCTCATTGGCTTTCCTCTACTTTGGCCCACCTTGATCAAACTTATACCTCACTTAGTCAACCCTCACTCACTTAGTCACACTCACCTATACACTTAGTAAACACCAACCTCAACACTAAGGACAACCAACTTACCCTATCATTTTCACACAAAGGACAATGAATAAAAATACCATGGGTCACTTCACTCTTTTAAAAATGAGGAAATAAAACCTATTTTGACCTTTGATGGTTACACTTTTATGGCTAACATCTAACTACCAACATTTACTAGTTGATTGTTGATGGTTGACCCTGACCATCGATGGTTGACCCCCTGTAAGATTTTTCCATCCTACCATACTTTTTCTAATAACCAACTTACAACAAATATGTAACCATTGGGGATCACCTTCTCCATTGTAAAACTACCCACATTAACTTTGCCTTGGATAATTTGGCCTACTTTTCATACTTTTTGCAATAACCTTGCCTTGGTCATCTTGATCGCTAAGACTACCTCACCATATTTGAATTACTTAAACTTACATTATTTTTTGCACACCAACCATTTTTATGTCTTCCCAAGATCACATCCTACATTGGATACTTGTGAACACATTAACCTTGTATAGGAGACTTGCATTTTTAAGTACACCATAACCACCATGCCTAAATAGAGTCACTTGGTCTACTTGTCACTTGTCCTTTTAGTACCACCTATTTTACCAATTACTTCAACTATGGTAGCTTAGTCTATGAGTGATTTATGCTATCACACCTAGTCACATTTTGTGAGGATATTTGTACTTCAATGCCCAACTTATCACCAAAATTTTCACCCATTTACCTACTTATTAAACTCATACCCAATCGTATTTCACCTCATAAATTTTTGATTTGAGGAGGAACACCTCCTCCAATACTCGAGGCATTTAACCTTCTACCAACCTTCTTTTTTTATTTTGTAGCTTGTAGATACAAACTAAGTAATAAAAATAGGCAAACTGTAGACACTAAAAAACCATAAATTATAGTTCCAGATGTTACACTGACCCTTAGAATACCCCTTGACCCCATTAGGACCATTTCCTAATAATTTACCCCACCAGTCATTAGTATAAATGGCTAAGTTTAGCCAATTTTTACTATGACCCTAACCATCAATGGTCAACCCTTAACCACTGGTGGTTAACCTCAACCACTGACGGTTTGCCCTTAACCACCTTAGGAGTTAACTTCAACTCAAAATCTAGCTTGTTTTTTTATTAATAGCTATTTGATCCACTATTTACATAATGAATGCATGTTAGGCTAAAATTAGACAACTTGTTAGACTTATTATTTTACCACTCCCTTCCCTCTATATTAAGAGAGGAAGAAAAGGTGAAAGAGCATTAGAACTTTTTGGTGCAAGATATCAAAGCTTGTTATGCAGGTATTATTCTTACTTCTAGTGAATCTGAAAAAGCTTGCAGTGAACTAATGACTAGGATAGAGATAAAAAGTGTTATTACAACTCATCATTCAATATCCAAGGTACTATCCCTCCATCAAAATTACTCTAGAATTTGTAACAACATTTTAGCCAACCTCAACATGATTTAGACCAGTAATAATAAAGATAAGTATATGTTTCTTATCATGATTCAATAATTAATTTCTTTATTTAATTCCTTGTATCACTTTCTCTTCAATCCCACTTTCTTGTGTTGGAGTTATGCAACTCCATAAACTTATTTTCTTCCCCAAGACCACCCATAACCCCTTTTAATCATTTAAACAACCTCTACCTAAAACAAAAACCTCCAAACATTACCCTCTATCTATTTACTATCATCAAACCTAAACTCACCTTCTAAAACATTCCTACAACCTTACCAACCAAACTTCTCTTCCCAAGCCAGATCCCATAGTAACCATCGATGGTTACCTAACCACTAATGGTTTAACCCTAACCATCGATGATCACTAACCATCGATGATTTGACCTTAACCATCGATGGTCACTATCTATAAATTTTTAATAGTAGTCTAATTTGACTTATCATACCATAACTAAATTCCACTTTTTAAGTTTTTGTTTTATCACAGAGGATCACTCTATTTTTTGAATCATGTTTGACTCATATATCATTGCTATTTAATTGTTTATTGCAAAAATTAGTCAAATTCATCCATCTCCGATCAAGCATTTCTTATATTTCATTTTAGTATCTTCTATTATTTATGCAAGTAATTTATCTTTCATTTTCATAACTTAATTTTTTTAAAGTGTAGATTGACAACCCCCTAGGAAGCATGTGCTTCTTGGATCCAGCTCACATTAGGCAATCCACCCTACTATCCAACTAATCAACCATTTCTTTAGTGTTTTATTATTTTTAGTTCATTCCTCCCAAAACAAAGAGGAGTCTCCACAATCATCTAAATCAACACATGCACAACATATTAGGCTTTTCTACCATACCCTCTTTGACTTTCTTTACAACTTTATTCTAATAAAATAAAACAAAATTTTATTGAAACAAGTAGGAATAACACTAATCAAGTTTGCCCTCAAAGTTTTAGGAAAAAATATTCTTAATAGCCATAATGTGAGCCAGATCTGTACTAAATATCAGTAGGTGGTGTACTTGTAGAAATAAAAACATGAAACATGGCACAAGATTGAGGTAAAAATTAAAAAACTCAAACACCAGCTTGATGTGGCTAAGGTAACATGACTTAGGACTTCAGGCCTTTGTCAAACAATTTTGAGAGAAGTGAACTGGTACTTTTAGATGGCATTCTTATGTTTGGTAAGGCCATAAATAAGCTAGAAACATTCATGGACCTTTTATTAAATAAATATAAGAAATAAGTAGATCCTAGACAAGAAAACTTTGGGTAACTGAATAGTTCATAGAGGCCATAGAGGTCTGTCACAACTTTTTGAATTAACTAGGTGACACTATTCCCATTATATATGGGGTTTTGGTAAACCTATCACACCTAAAAAAAATTGAGAAGTGCAACTATTCCCTGAAGACCAATGGTGTCAGTAATTGGCTGAGAATTCCCTAAGCATCAAAGCAAGGACCAATGCATAAAATATTTATAGGATGTCAAAGAGTTGGAAAATAATATAACTTCCTAATGACAAGAGTTGAATGTTAGTTTCTCAATTCTTTGAGGGTAGGTTTTTGATGAAGTTGGGTCCTTCAAAGATGCTCACAAGGCTTTAGCTTCTCATCTTGAGACTTTGGCAAATCAAGAAGATGTAATTTTGGAACAACCTAAAGAATTAAATAAATTAAAAGGCTAAGTGGAATTTATTATGTCCATTATTCAAAAGACCCTAAAATAGTGGGAATAACTCAATCACCAAGTATAGTAGGTGGATCTTTCATTTTTTATAACCAAGGAAACTATAGTATAGTCTGAAATAGACTATTAGATTAGTATGGAGTAATGTTGGACCCAAATTTTGTAATAAAATATTCTAATTGTTTTTGTAACATGGAATGAAAATTCAAGGGCATGAAAACAACATAGAGTACCAGGGCATGTAAAAAATATGGGATGAAAGAGTGAATGGTTGAATAACATCATGAAAAACATTGGCACAGAAGGACCACTCATGAAATATAAATAAATAGAGAATGAGGAGCCTAAGATGTTCGAATCACAAAAGTGCAAGCTAGGATAAGGGTGTAGGAAGTGGAGGTAGTTACAAAGTAGTTCATAAAAGTAACAAAGATTAAGAGCACATGAATCTAGTACCGACTTATGAGAGAAGAGGAACATGAACATGAAGATCTAGCATAGCGAGGGTATCTAAGGGTAGTTAGGCCCAAGTCAATAGGAATTCATTATAATGGATTTCCATGACCATTATTATTAATGGTCATTAGTTACGCATCACTTTATATTAATGATAAAACTAAAGTCAATGGGTACTCCTATGTATAAATACCCCTTAACTTATTTAAGAGGGGCTACTAAAAGTTAGATGGGTTAAATTTGTTAGAACTAGAGTTGATATTATTGGATTACAAAATAGTTATCAATATACACATCTAAAGAGATTATGTAATGACAATATAACTTGGTAGCCTTATTAAATGAAATCAATAAAACTAATTCTCATTTTTAAATCATGATTTATTTATCTCTATAGGATTAAATTTATTTTTTAGTAATAATTATATGTATTATATGGATTAGTCAAATGGATAACTCTAGAATAATGATGATAGTGATAATGGATAAATATAGTAACTCAACCACATAAGTAAGATAGATCTTAAATAAAAACACCATACATGGCAAAATCGATAGGGATCGGTCCCTATTATGTGCCTTGGGTGAATATGTGAGTTTACCCCTCATGTGATATGTTTGCACACAAGTTTATTGTCACCCTCTTTCTATTGGGTGAATAAGAACCAACACCAAGGTTTTGCTAAGGCAGCTGACATAATGGATAGGCTAGAGGTTTGGTTGGTTTTTTAGTGGAATTGGGTTTGAGAGAGGTAGAGGTAATGGGTTCTCGTGATGAAACCAAAAGACCTCAGTGGTGTCTCAAAGATCATTAACACCATTAAGCTGGGATGAAATAAATCTTTAAGGTCCCTCGGTCTTTGATATCACAATAAGGCAAATCTCTTGATCAATAATAGGATCAAGTAAATGAGGGAGATTGGGTTAGATGACTCATGGAAAAGGTCTACTTTTTTGGGTTAACTCTACCTGGTTAATATCATCCACTAAGTGTGACCTGAGGAGAATAAAGAGAGTTTGATGAGAGGCTAGGCTTAGATGATGTTGTATTGACATACTTAGTTCTATGGGGGAATAATGATAGGTAGATTAGCGATAGTTGTTGTTCTTCTAAAGTGGCTAAGGAGTCTCTAATGAGATGAGGAATGGGAGTGAAGCAGAAGACTTCACATCTTAACTCATTACTAATATCACATTATGTGACAATGGTTGGACTAGGTGATCTAACCCTAGGTAATAGACCATGTCAAAAAAAAATTGGTGTCTCAAAAAGGGTCATCCATAGGAGGCTAGGTAGAACCCAAGGAAAAGAGTATGAGCTTATTTAGGCAATGGCCTATAAATGTGTGTTTTTTCTAATGTTGAATCAAGGATTTATAATGTATGCTTGTATGAGTGTAAAAGGCTTTGTTTAGGATTCTTGTATGAATGGATAAGGCTTATATTAAATGTGTTTTCTTTCATGTGTTGGCAAGGCTTTTTGGCACTATTTTTGTTAAGTTTTTATTATTTTTTTGGATTTTATTAATTTTATGGAAATAAATGCTTTGTTTGCTGAAAATGAACTGTTGAAAGTAAAATAATGACAAAGATGAAAATTAAAAAAAATAAAAACTCTTTATTTTATCTTTTTCTAATTTGATATGCATGTGAGGAGAGAGAAAAAGAAACTATAATATTATGTAGAATGCAGAATTTTCTAAACTCTTAGTTATATGCAAACTAAATGACTATGTTTTTGTTTGTTTTGATTATTTTGTATAAGTGGACTAAATGTGTAATTTGAATTTATGTATGCAAGCAATGTGGAAATAAATCTAATCTAAAATATAAATAACACAACACTTTGTTTTGAATTTTTATGTTCACAAACAAACTAAACTAGCTTTTCAACTTCCATAGTTTGCTAAGAACAAGCTTTTCTTGAATGAATTACTCAAATGGAAACAAGATACGTAAGTTGTGGTTTTTTATTTTTAAATAGGGAAATGACAATACTTTCAACTATTCAAAATAAATAAAATCATAAATATACTAACCTTGTGTATGCACCTATGGTTGTTTATATTTTTATGATTGCCTAGATGACTAATTGGCATGCAAGAGACTTGTTTCGATCTTGAAAAAGAAAAGATGTCTTGGCTGGGAATAACTTGAAGATTTACTAAGATATTTCCCATAATGATTTATAAGATGTATTACCAATTGAAATAAAACTAATCTACTAAAATGCAAACATAAAATAAAATCTAACTATTTCTTTTTGTAGTAAAGACAAAGAAAAGAAATGTATCTCTCTTCCTATCAAATTTTCTCTTTTTCTGATTATGGAAACTAATATATCATAACAAAATATACGTTAAATATTTTATTAGAGAAAAAAAATACTAGAAATCAAGAGAACTCCAACCTGATTACGGAATAACTGAATTGAAGTGCATGTGATGTATTGATAGAAGAATCCTTGGTATGCTAAATTTATGCATTCTTATATAAATTGTATAAAACTCTCTAACTAGAGGATGCACAAGCTTTGGAACAATATGGGAAAAGAAAAAGACACAACCACAAATGGAGAGCAACCAAATTGAGGTTGGCTAATGACTTAGCATGTAAATTTTGAGTTGCTTTCACCAAAATCACTTATTCACTTGTATTAATGTATTTGACTAAAAATTATTAGAGGTTAAATATTTAGGCAATTATAATAGGACTATGGTTATAAAATCTTCATAATAGCAACTTCTAATGGCAATTTTTGGATCTTAAATTAAGCCAAAATTGGCCTTCTTATGTAAAGATATGGGAACTTACATGGAAGATTTCAACTAAGTACATCAGTGAGTTCAACTTAAGAGGAACTAAGGTGGACCAAAAATATAAGAGGGAGTGAGATAGGACTAACTGAAGGTAAACACAAGGTGAAAAAATAAGAAACACAGCACTAGTCATGCAAAATGCATCAAAATTGGAGTCATCAGAGCTAATTTTAGAGGACATTTACACTATGACAGAGCCATCACTTTATGTAAGGGTAGCTTCACAACTACTTAAGATGAAAAACCACTACTATAAGTTACATGACTCTATGGTTTTAATGCAAAACCTCCATTTTTTCTCAAATTGTCACTTAAGTTACACAATCACCATGGTGGTTGTGTAAAATAAGGGATGGTTCTATAATGTATTAGGTTAGTTTTGTAACCTAGATTGGTGGTTCTTTCATGCATTTTTTATTTTTAAAATAAGGCAAAAATATCCAGGAGAGTCAGAACCAAGGGGGCCATGAGGGGTCAAGGTAGGAATTAGATGGTAAAGGGAGAGTAAAGAGTTAGAGAGTTCTATGTGGAGCACAAAGCAAGAGATCGTTACATCGTCATTGGATTTGTATCAGAAACACCGCACCATGTCAATTTTGGGTACATATAGTGCTTGTTAACTTAGTGGGGAATGGTTGGTTCTATGGAACCCAACATAGTAACCCATTTTTCAAGGGTCATCTTATGGTTGAAAGTGAGATTAGGGTTTCAAATGAAGGAGAAATAAAATAAGGATCAATGCATACCGAAGGTGATCACACACACATGAGGTGTCTAAAAGTACAAGCATAATAGTCTAGGGTATCATTGAATTGCACACTTGATAGGGACACTATAAAAAATCCTGGATAGTTTTGGCCATTGTAGGGGTCTGAGTTTCACTAACAGCATTTGGACAAGAATTGAGTTCTTATTTCCTAATCTAGAAAGTTACAAAGCAAATAAAAAATATTTTCAAATATGGTGATGAATATAATGAACAAATGAATATAAATATAGGATAAGTACCTTTATTTCATAGTTTTTTCAAGTTATAATATTTTAAGTTCAATATCAATCTATCTTTTTACATTTAGATTTGTATGATTAATACCCTGTTTTACATAATTTGAATATTCATATTTTTACTTAATTTAGATCATATTGTCAAAAAATAAATAATATAGTTACATCTTTTTGTAACAATTACACTAGCATCAAATTTTATGGATACAGTTCAAAGGCCACACGGGACCCCAGATATCATAGTAAGTGATCATGATCCTATATTTACCAATAAATTTTAGACTAATTTATTCTCATGCTTGCAAACTTAGGTGGCTCGTAGATCATATTATCACCCACAATATGATGGAAAAATTGTGGTAAATAAGTGCATGGAGGGTTATCTCTAATGTTTTGCCTCTTATAACTATGAGAGATGGGTTCAATGGCTACCACTAGTAGAATTATGGTATAACACTTATTTTCATACCTCATCCATAATGTCTCATTTTTTGGCATTATATGGGTACCATCCATTATCCATCACCTCATTCTTGGGGATTCAGCCAAATGTTTGGGCATTATAACACATTCAACACATGGAGAAGGTAATCTCTAGTCTTAGAGAGAACTTGGAAATAACACAAAACTAAATGAAGTAGCAAGCTAACTAAGACCACACTAAAATGAATTTTGAAGTAGGTGCTTGGGTTTTTATGTGACTACATCCATGTAATAAATGGTCATTGAAACATCAGAATAAGGATAAAAATATTTCACCTAAGTATTATGGGGCCTATTAATTCTTTCAAAAGATAGGTAGTATGGCATACTAATTAGAGTTTCCTCATTCAACAATAATTCATCTAGTTCCATGTTTCCTAATTAAATAAGATCATTTCAAAAATATTTTCATCCTAAATAGATTTACCATATCTTGAAGAGGAGGGAAAAATTAATTTTTAACCTAGGAAATCCTCCAAACATGCACAAACAGGTTGTGTATGAGATTGATTACAAAGTACCTGATTAAGTGAAAGAATCTAGCCAGTGAGGATATGACATGGGAATATGAAGTATTATTGAATAAGCATCAAACAAAATTTAATGTTGAGGACAACATTGGTTTGAAGGGGAGGGGAATGTTATGCCCTTATCCAGTAGTGTGTATTGGGACTTATGTGGCTAAATTGTAACTAACATAAAATTTTATTTAGTCATATTGTAATATGTATATCATAATATTTGAAGTAGTGTTGGCCTATGGAGTATACAAATATTAATTAGTCTATATGTGATCTAGTAACTTGACTCAAGAGAGTATGGTTAGTATGGTGTTAATTCAAAAATGAAAACAAAATGAAAGAAACACACTAATAGCATAATATTTGTAGGCGTAGACACTAGGGAGAGATTAGTTAACAAAAACAAATGACAAACACAACTAAAAAGCAAGGAATGAAAACATAATATTTCCTTCATCTTCCTTGGATGCTCCAAATGCCTTTGTAATGGTGGCTTGCTCAGCTTGTGCTCATGAAGTCCATGGTAATGGAAGCTTGTCTACCTCCATCTCTCCTTGGCACATTTAGGTTGGTTATACCTCCATCTCTCCTTGAAGATATTTTGAATTATAAATTTGCACCAAAATAGCTTATAAATGATGTTCATGGTCTCTCTATTTATAGATTTTTGCAAATGTCTAGAACCAACCTGAATTGTCCATCTCAAGCTTGAGATGTGTGGTTGAGGATTAATTCAATTTTTGTAATTAAGTTTCTAATTATCTTCATCATGGCATTGGAAGAAGAGCCAATTAAGAGGCATGGAGGCCATCATGGAAGGCATTGATGAGGCATGGAGGGCATGAATCCTAATATTTATGGCATTTATGGCCTAGGGATGTCTTCCCAAGAAATGAGGTCACCTGATGATGTAGATATTCAATATTCATTTCCAAAAATAATTTTTCAAGAACTTTTCATGGAATTATTGATTAGGCCTTGATTTAGGTTAATTAGCTCCTAAGCATGATTAAGCACTTTGTGCACAAATTACTCAAATTGATCAAAATGCCTTATTATTGGTCTAAAATTTGACTAGATTGGAATTGGAAGGCAATGTCAGATGTGTTGGAACCATTTTCCCATTTAGGATGTTTCTAATAAAAAATAACAAATGCACGCATCTTGTGTAAGATATTTGATAAGAAAGAGTAATCCAAAGCACCCAAGTGTAAAATTGGAATTTTCATTCAAAATGATCTGATCAAAGTTAGTTGGCCCATAAATTTCATTGCCTCATTTACAGATACCCTAGCCAAAATCAGCACTTGAATATGTTAGTTTCACATCTTTTAGTATGTTTTAGTTTTTTTAAGCCAAATTGTGCTAAGTAGAAATTGGCCAAAACCCTGATTGGAGGTTATAAGTGGCCAAATTTAGGTCTCTATAGTTTTCCCCTATTTGGGAAGGCATTTCAATCTATAAGCACAGTAACATCTTATCAAAGAATGAAAGGTCCTATATGCCTACAACTACAATGATGATAAATTAACTGTATGATGCCCTCTTACAGGAATAGTTAGCACAAGCAAGTTGGAAAATGGTCCCTTAAAAAGAAAGAAGTGAAGCGAGGGGACCAAAGAAAGGAAAGATGATGGGGTGAAAAACACAATGAGACTAAAAAATTAGTCAAAATCATTGGGAATGCAGTGGGACAGTGTGCAATGATTTGCCCAAAGGTGGTTATAAACATTGTACCCTGATAGTGGCAATGTGGTATGACAACATAATGATTTTCCCAAAGGTAGTTATAATCATTGAGAAGATGGAGCTGCCCTAGTTAAGACAAACAAACAATAATATGCCCTTGTATGGGCAAAAAAATTAAAGAGGTGACAACACAATGATTTGCCCAAAGGTAGTTACAATCATTGAGAAATGTAGATGGGATGGTGTGCAATGATTTTCCCATAAGTAGTTATAATCATTGGACCCTAATTATAGAAAACATGATAAACTTGGCCAAGGATGATGATAACTTAAAATAGAGGGTAATGATGAATTAGAACAACCTACTAGTAGGGAGATGTTCATTTGAACTAATATAAGTTGAAAATTCTTTCATGGTTAATTACTCTATTTGGGATATGATTAGGATTGAATCGGGGTGTCAATACTAAAGAGATGTCACCATTGCTAAATAGACTTATTAAAGCTTAAATTTTTTATAGCATGTGTCGATAGGCATCATGGTATAACATCATGAGGACTTGGCCAAAATATGCATAAGGACCAACTCCCATAATCCAGTACTCAATATAAAATAATGCACCAATGATAGAGACCATGATGACAATGTAAACATATGAATATGGATGGATTTGAGTATAAGTGTGGGCAAGGAATTACCTAATGAATATATATAAACTAAATTAAGGTAACCATGCTAAAATCAAATAAATAGGTAGACAAAAAAATAAAAATAAGTAAAAATAAACAAATAACACAACACAATAGAAACCCTATGAACATTACCCCTAGAAAATAGGTGAAAACTTAACAAACAAATAAAATGGGGGAATAGAATAAAAGAAAGGGGGTGGCCACACTGTCTCCATATGCACTAGGCAAGTGGACGTTTCCTACATCATTCCATGGATGTAATATCCAATAAAAAACTTCATGCCAAATGTAGTTCTCCCAAGGAATGGGAAGAATGTGATAACTGAGGAAAACAAATAGAAAGGATGTGATAGAATAATATGAATGGTCTTGAAAAATGGAAGGCGCATGAGAGAAAAGGCCAAAAAGGATGGGAAAACTAAATGACAAGTGATTTGTTTGTGACTTAGTCAAAATACTTAAGGCAAAGAAGTGGTCAATGTTTTTGTTCTTTTCTAACAATTTTTCAAATGTTTTTGGAATTACTTTGGAGTATCTCAACTTAATCAATAATGATGAGACACTAAATGGTTCAAGCTTACAAAATGGTGAGAGCATTCAAACTTAGGTTGCTCATGAAATAGTGTGAGTGTGGCTTAGATTGCTCACAAAATGGTGAGAGTGTGGCTTAGGTTACTCACAAAATTACAAGAGTGTGGCTTAGGTTGAATGAGCTGACATCAAAAAGTATTGATCACTACCTATATAGTTCTAGACTAGGACCTCAAGTCATTGTAGTTCCACCCTTACAGCGGAAGAACTCGACTAGTGTAGCAATCAATTCAAACAAAATATGCACAGTTGGTACAAAAGGCACAGCATAGCATAGGAAGTGGCAAGTTGGTATGTTAAGGCTTAATGTTTCCCCTAGATTGCTCATAGGTGGTTATAACTAGGACACAATGGCATAGATTAATGGTAATAATTTTTCCAAAGGTAGTTATAATTAGTATAAAGATCAGTGGTAAGAAAGGAATAATAAATAAGGGATGTAACTACTGAAACTTCTATCACACTATTCCAAAATACACTATTTGTCTGAATTACTTAACTAATGAACTGATCAGATACCTTGATGCTGAAACTACATAATGAATGGAAAAAACCAAGGTCAAATAGGCTAGGCTTTAGAAGACACTGGGTCGATAGAATGGAAGCAAAAAGTGGATATGGTGAAGAGATGGATAAGGATGGTATTTGTATAAAGAAGAATAGTGATAAAATGGCATAACTAAAATGGTCCTTACAGACAATACACCTTACCATTCAAGCATAGTACCGCTTGAGATGAATAATATTCATCGGCTTTGGAAGTTCATCACCATCTTGTGTGGTAAGCCTGTATGCTCCTGATCTACAATATGTAGTGATGATGAAAGGCCCTATCCAGTTTAATTTAAATTTCCCTTTATGCTTCTTCTCAGCCATGGTATTCTTTTGGTTTTTTTAAGAATAAGATCACTAAGTTCAAATGTTCTATACTTAACACACCGATTATAGTGGCCTTTGAGTCAGTTATGATATGCTTGAAGATTATTGAGTGTGACTATGTATTTTTCATCAGGTAGATCTAGCTCTTACAAGTGAGCTACTTGATAGTCATGATCATCTAAGACATGCTTGAAAGAGATGCATAGTGAAGTTAATTCAACCTCAATGGGAAGGCTGGCTTTAGTACTATAAACAAGTGAGTATGAAGTGGCTCCTATGGGAGTACGATGATTGGTATTATATGACCAAAGGGTAAGGAATTTTTGGAGGTGCTAATCATGATTGGCATCATTTATAGTCTTTTTGAGAATGTTGACAATCATTTTGTTGGATGCCTCAGCTTGGACATTACTTTGAAGGTAATATGTTTTAGAGAAATGTTGTGTGATGTTGTATTCAATACATAGTTGTTCTACATCCTTGTTTTTAAATGATCCTCCATTATCAAATATAATGTTAGAGGGGATACCATAGCGGTAAATGAGGTGGTTGAAAATGAATTTAGAAATTTGCTTTCTAGTCACATAAGTTAGGGGTATAGCTTCAACCCACTTAGTAAAATACTCGGTGGCGGTAAGGATATGTTTATAGCCATCAGATGAAGTGGGGTTAATCTTCCCAATGAGGTAAAGTACCCATGTATAATATTGCCATGGTGTCAACATCAATTTTAGAGTTTTTTCTGGGGCATGAATCAGATTAGCATGTTATTGACATTTGTCACACTTTTTTTATGTAGGTAGTGATATTTGCATCCATTATAGGCCAATAATAACCATTATGCAAAAGATTATTAGATAGGACTACCCTACTATAATGAGATCCATATACTCCTTCACTAAATTCTTTTAACGCTAGCATAGACTCTATCGAATTTAAACAACAAAGTAGAGTTCCATCAAAACTATGATGGTAAAGGGTAGATCTAAGTAGAGTATAACGAGTGGAATGATGAATGAAGGTTTTGGTTTGTTAGTGAGATAGGCTAGGTGGTAGAACTTATTCATAAAGGTAGTTGTAAGGGTATGAGTACTAGATAGAATTAGGACCAATAATATCACAAATCATGGCAATGGTTGAAGGTTCATGAGCTGGTGCTGACAAATTCTTGATGAAGAATTGATACTCTCTAGCTTTATCTATTTGTCAAATCATAGATCTAATATTAGCGATGGCATCTAAAATTTTGTTACTAGCCCTTAGTATGTACTCAAACTAAATATTGACAATTTATTGTTTAAGAATGTTAACCATGGCTTTATATAGAACTAGCTTATCATCTTTGGTCTAAAAATGATCTGTAACCTGATTGATGATTAACTAAGAATCACCATAAACTTAGAGATGAGATATATTCCAAATCACTACTTGTCAAAGTCTTGTAATAAGTGTTTCATACTTGGCCATGTTATTTGCACAAGGAAAGTTGATTCTAAATGATGTAGGGATTAGATCCCACTATGGTGTAATAAACAATAAGCCTACCCTCGATCCATGTGCAATAAATGAACTATCAAAATACAACATCTAGGGCTTCTCCTCAAGGGATGTGTCAATGATAGTCATTATAGATTCATCAAGAAAATAAAATGTGAGTGGTTAAGTGTCTATGAGATGTGCTTCATCAAGTTCATCTACAAGAACTTGTCCCTTGATTGCCTTTTGTTTGAAATACTCTATGTCAAACTCACTGAGAAGAATGATCCATTTAGCCATTCTACCTTTCAAAGATATTTTAGATAGTAGATACTTGAGTGGATCTACTTTTGAAATGACCATGGTCTTATTATTCAACATGTAATGGCACAGTTTCTAAGTTGTGAAGACCATGGCCAGATAAGCTTTTTAAATAGGTGCATAGTTATGTTCATATGTAACCAAGGTATAGCTTAGGTAATATACAATGTGCTCCTTTCATTTTTCATCATGTTGAGCCAAGAGTTCCCCTAGATCATGATTGATAGCCGATAGGTATAACAAAAATGGCTTTCTTGGCATAATAGGTAATAAAACAGGTGGATTAACAAGATAGTCTTTGAGTTGTTGAAAATATATTTGGTAGTGATAATTCTAGTGAAATGCAACTCCCTTATTTAAAAGGTGTGTAAATGTATGACACTTGTCTATTAACTAAGAGATGAAGCATCGGATTGACTAGATCTTACCTTGCAAACTATGGAGTTGTTTTAAATTGGTTGGTGATGGCATCTCGATTATAACATGAAATTTAGCCAGATCAAATTAAATACCTCCATGAGACATGATGAATCCAATTAATTTACCTAAATTTACACCAAACACACATTTATTTAGATTGATTCTAACTTTGTACTCCTGTAATCTTTCAAATATATTATGCAGCACCACTGGATGGTCAGCCCTAGTTTTGGATTTTCCTAATATGTCATCGACATAGTATTCAACAATATAATGCATCATACCATGGAATATGATATTCATAACCCTTTGATATGTAGTTATATCATTATTAAGGCTAAATAGCATTCCCTGATAACAAAATCTTCCCCATGGAGTGGTGAATGTTGTTTTATATTGGTCATCTAGTGTTATTATGATTTGGTTGTATCCTAATAATCCATCCATGAGTGAAAGAATTTCATAACCTATCATGGATTTGATGATCATGTCGATATTAGGCAAGGGAAAATCATATTTAGGATAACCTTTGTTGATGTCTCAAAAATTAGTACAAATTTTGATCCCCTCAAGCTTTTTACTAACAAGTACCATATTAGAGATCCATTTTGAGTAGTCAATGGATCTGATGCATCCTGCTTCTAAGAATTTTTCCAACTCTTTCTTTACTAGTATAGTAATGTGAGGATGCATCTTATGTAACTTTTATTTTACTCATTTGGCATCAGGATCAACCACAAGATGGTGTATAACCAAAGTGGGGTCTAAACCTGGCATGTCAGAATAGGCCCATGCAAATATATCTACAAATTATCCTAACAAAGTTGTAAATATGTCACATTCCTCCTAAGAGAAGGACATGCCTAATTTTATCTATTTTATGTCTAATGAAGTCCTAATATTTACCTCTATTGTATCTTCGACTAGAAGTGTCGAACCATCTTCTAGGATAGTAGGAAATTACTTGAACTATTGAATTATGTCAGAGTCCTCTGTTAGGACATGCTCTTCAACTTATCCTAAGCATGATGAATCTGAGTCCCCTAATGGGAGATCTGGGCATATGACAAAAACAATCAAAAATTCTTCAATAATTTGATCAAATACTTATTATTTCTCAAATATAAACTCTAATCTATAAGAAAGTTCATCATTAGTGGTCTCTTGGTCTAAATTTGAAGAAGAATGAACACCCCCATCTCATGGTCCCTGAAATAGGTTTTCACCACTAGACTGGCCTTTATCTTTACTTTTTCCCTAGTTAAAAAACACCTCAAAGAGGTTTTCACTTTAGGACCTCAATGTTTTACTTATTTTTTTTGGCTGAAGGTGTTCACTCACTCTCAAACATAGGCAGCAAGATCCAATGTGATTGAGAATCCTAATTTGTGATCTCCCAATGAGACATTGTCTCTAAGGCCTAAGAAATCATAGAATGCCTCATCATTCTAGAATTCATCAATTGATAGACTGGATTCTTATTGGTCCAAATCTATCAGTTGAGGATAATATAATGGAAAATGATTATGATGAATGGCTAAGGTAAGGGTAAAAATGGCATTGTTATCAAATAGGTTGGTTTTAGTGAGGTCATCAAATGTAAGACTGATCAGACTCTACTTCATTGTCGACATCATCATCACTAGTCACTAGTGAGGGAGTTTGAATAAGATATGTGGGGTCACCTTCAGGTGGTTTAAATCTAAGTATATAAGGTCTTTCATACTTAGTCATGAAAATTGGCTCGATGGTTCCTTGTTTATTCAGTTTGAGGACTCTTCCCTCATAATTATGATGCTCCATGATCCTAATAAGAATAGGATACTTGGTATTTTTATAACAACCAACTTGGTTGTCATCCCTTCAATAGGGTCAGGTCCTAGGCTAGATGTTGGTATGAATGTAATAGGTCCCTTATCTTTGTTCTTTTGTTGCCAATGCATATGTGGGATTACTTTAGGTCACCCAAAGGTTTTTGGATTTTGAGAAAGATTGGCAATATGAAATGTATCCTAGGTCACATACTCTCCCAGTCCATTATTTGAAATGGTGAAATGATTAAAAGCTTCATGAGGTGATATCTAGGAAAGGGA
This sequence comes from Torreya grandis, assembly GCA_037957365.1. NCBI lineage: Eukaryota > Viridiplantae > Streptophyta > Pinopsida > Cupressales > Taxaceae > Torreya > Torreya grandis. The sequence continues at coordinate 4,311,513 of JARHVA010000157.1, forward strand.
ATCCAAGGTATTAAGATTTATGCAATTATCTAGTAAAGGATTAATAAGTATAGCTTTTCCTTTATCCTGCTTGGAACTTGGATTCATACCATACTGATAATTATAGCTTTGAAATTCAGCCTCAAGATGCTTATAGTGCTCATATGAGTATAAATCTCTTAAAATATTCACTTTCATCCCTGAGTGGGAATACTTGATGCATTGGTGTAGCATTGACAGGACTGCATGAATCTCATGTAACCAAGGCCTACCTAGAAGCATATTGTATGATAACTCAAGATCAAGCACATGGAAAAGTGTATCATGGGTCAAACGCCCAATAATAACTAACAAACTAATGGTGCCTTGTGATTCTCTTTCTTGATTATCATAAGCTTTGATGGTTATTGTTTTTATCTAGAGATCTGTTATTGTGTACCCAAGAAGCTTATTGAGTTTTAGAGACACTATGTTGAGGTCAAATCCATTATCGATAAGGACACATTTCACTTTATGTTGTCTTATATAAACCTCTATGTATAATGAATTATTATAGAGTGTGCCAAGGGAAGACATATCACTTTGGTTGAATGTGACTTGTTGGGTTAGAGTTAGGTGTCTAACCAAAGTTTGAAATTTATTAGGGGATATGTCACAAGCAATAGTAGATTAGGTCAAAAAATCATTCAAGATGTTTTTGTGGATTATTGACATGCACAGCAAGTCCAAGATAGAAATTTTTGCTGGTGTCTTTTGTAATTGTTTCATAATATCAAACTTCTTGTCTTGGTCAGTAGTGAATGGGTTATTCTAAGGTTGAATGGTTAGTTGGATGACAAGCAAAGTGGCAGATGGTTGTGGGCCTGGAATAGTAATCCTCAACCTCTGAGTTGTGATTACATAATCGAGATTAAATACTGGACCATTATTTCTAATTATTTTTTCAAATGGTGTGGCACCAGATAGGACAAATATTGATTATCAATGTACTTACATGTGGTCATATGGCAAGGACAAGTTATCGATATAAGGTCTAAAAGGGGAAGTCCTAATTTTTTGGTTTGTTTGTATGCACTCCCATGTCAAATAAGGATTATCCATGTAATTTGGTTGAATATTATTGTTTATAAATGGTCTAGGCTAATTAGTGTTTGGACTAATATTAATGGAGATGGTATTAACGCTACCCCCTAAAATGTTTCCAATAACCCTATTGTATTCATGTGCAATTTCATGGTAGGTTATTTGTTTTTTACCATTCTAACCTTGGTTTTATCCATTTTTATGTCGTTATGGGTTCTACTATTGATTTTATTGATTCTATTAGTTTGGCCTTTGATTTTGTTGGTGCACTGGCTGTTGTTGATTTTTCTATTGATGTTGATTGTTATGTTAGGGAAAGGGGTTTTGATAGATCCCAAGAGTTTGATTACAAGTGGAAGCACCATTATCCAATTTTATCTCCCCATTCTCCAGCGTATTCTCAATTAAATACTTGATTTGGACACATCTTTAAAGATTATGCTCATTGACCTGATGATAGTCATAGAATTCATTTTCATAGTACCAATCAGGTTAAAGAATTCCTTGTAGATAATGCCTTGGTATAGGCAAACTAATTATATTAGTGGAAGCAAGCTTGTGAAATACATACTCAATAGTATCTCCTAGGTCACTAAAGACATGACATGCAAGCACGGTTCTTCTAGGAGGAGGGGTTTGTAATGGAATGGATATTATATTTGTTGTGTAGGTCTTGGTTGTTGTGCTTGCATCACTAGTTGAGTAGGAGTAAGCTGAAAAGGTGGTGGAGATGATGTTTACACTATTTGAACATGACAAGACTCTGTTACTCCATTTCCCACAACATTCCTATTACGATTGAATTGCTTCAGTCTTTCATGGCTATTGGCCTGGGCTAGTTGTGATGTTGGTACTTGAATTGGATTTTGGTCATTTCCCTAATTGGTACCTTGATTTTGATTAGTTGAATTAATATTGATGAAAACTTTATTGATGATCGCCCACTAAATCAAAAAGCCTTTTTCAATGATTTCCTTAAACATATGTGCACATTTTAGTTCCAAATGATAAGTTATCTCACTATGTAAATTTTTGGTAAACACAGTGGCTAATTGTTTATCCAATAAAGTATGGGTGAAATGGCTTGCAAGGGCTCTCCATCATTGTAAATAGCTTGCAAAACTCTCACCATATTTTTACTTTAATTGCATTAAGTCTACTAACGCAATATCATGCTCAAGATTATAGGAAAACTGTTAAACAAACTTATCAAAAAGATCATCAAAATCTGTTACTAAATTTGTGGGCAACTTCAAAAACCACTCCAAGGCTTGTCCAGCAAAACTCCTTGGAAACAGTAGCAAAAGGTATATGTCAGTATACACCACTGGTTGACATGTGACAAAGAATTTGGTCAAATGAGCCTTAGGGTCACCTTTCCCTTTGTATTTATCAAATTTTAATGGTTTGTATCTTAGAAGAAATGGTATCTGTAAATACTTCATGTTGAATGGATAGGAACATACATCATCTAATTTGAATTTTTTAGTTTATTTACCAGCTTGAATGGCAAAAATTACATCCTTCATCCATTGCAATACTTGGGATAGGAAACTGAAAGGAATATTGGTTTGAGGGAGAATTTGGGTTTGAGTAGATGGTTGGGAGGTCACAGGTGGAACACTTTAACCAAGGTATGATGGAGCTACTTATTAGGGTACATTGGCTTGGTTGGGGAATGGACTAGGAATACGTATACATGGATTAGGATGTACTTGAAATTACACACTTGGTTGTGTGATATTTTGGTTTGGGTTGGCAATAAAGGTTTGACTTGGAGGATTTTCTGCTTGGGATGGAGGGATATAACTATACTATGCTTGTTATGGTTGAAAAGGGACATGCTTATGACTAATCAAACCTTGATGTTGAGTAGGAACTTGTGGACCAAGACCCTATCTCTAGATTTGTGGCACATTTTGAACTAAAGGTTGTCTAATAGATACCTAAGAAACATATGGACCTCCTTGTTGCATGAATCCCTATGAGGAAGTGAAAGCAGGTTACAGATTTAAAATCTGTCACTGACCAATATTTGTACATTGTTGAATAGTCATTTATTGGTTTTGGATTAGAATATTATTCTATGACTGAAGATTTATATTCATCATTACCTAACAAGGTGGAACATTTGTTGCCCGTGATTAAGGTGGTAATGTATTTGTCCTCTGTTACATTGATACACTAGATTGTGCCTATTATTATGGAATACTACTCATTACCTATTGAGGAGGAGTAGGATTTGTCACATTTTATAATTGAGGCATGATATTGGTCATTTTTTGATTACCTAGCCTCATAGGTTATACATTTGAGGTAGTAGTCAGTTGAGGTTGGGGTGTAGAAACTCCCACTCCTTGGTATGATGATCTATTCATAGGATTAACTACAAGCACATGTTTTGGCTAGTTTTTTGTGGATTAGTACCACTTTGATCAAGATTGGATGTTGTGTGCACATTATCTACTACATTTGGCTCACTATTCAATGTAGAGGTTGAAGACACTTCTTCAATAACAGGCATATGTTTGAATAATAGTTTGTATAAATGGGTCAGAATTTAGATTCTCTTATCCAGTTAACTCTATCAATACTCCTATTGAAGGAACTAGGTCAATGAGAGGCTTGCTTACCATGTTCATCTGATTGATATCATGTGATAGATTCATATATGTTTGATATGTTATCTGCATTTGGTTAAAGTGCTCTTCCATGATGTTTTTACCTCGATCAAATATATTAGGATCTTGGTACGTTGTTTGGACTAGAGTCATAGGATTGCTAGAAGAAGCTTGTTTATTGTAAATTGTATTGTGGGGCACTCTTACTAGACTTGGTAAATTTTCATGGGGGACGCCTATTGGAAACTTAGCCCTTACCTCTGTATATCTCATCCTTGTTCTCTAAAAAATGGTGCTCAAACAAAAATGGATCATACGTGGAAGATGTATTAGAAGAATATGACTATTGAAGTACTGGCTCATCCATTACAGGTATTATAGCTAGGTATTATGTGTTTTACTCTTGGTCCTATTTTGAATAACATGGTGTGTTAACCAGATAGTTTTCCAATGGATCTTAGCTTTGTGCCCCTTACTGAGTATTATAAGAGGGATAAGAATCCATCTCATAAGCAATATTATAGAGGTCTTGCACCATTTCTTCCTGTGTAACCACATTACTAATCCTTGGATTGTACATGAGTCCACTACGAGTGTAGGAATACATGTTGGGATCCATAGTCAATGTTTTTGTGATAAAAGGTCAAAAAGTTCTACAAACTCTAAAAAGGACAATCTCTAAAATAGATGATGTCCCAACTTGGTCTAGATTTGTCAAAAGGATTAATAGGTTTATCTAAATATTTATGAGGAAACAAGATAGCATGAAGTATCTAACACTTCACCGTTCACACAAAGATAAGCAAGTAAATGGTCCTAAAAATCAAAATGATAAAATCTATGGTCAAAGTGTTTCAAATAAGTCTAATCTAGTAATTTAAAAGTTGCTAGGTCTTTTGGCCATATGCGGCATCAAAATCTAGGCTCAAACAAGGCATGTGTTAGGACTCTTGGCCAAACAACATCAAAATCTAGACTTTTAAAATAGATGAAAGTTTTAATCTAACGGATTTGAAACACTTATAACAAATACTAGGCATTTGATTTTTGGACATGAACTTGGTCAACTAGGTATAAGGTATGAAATAAAAAGCACTTTAGAAATAGTTTATTTTCTCACAAAAAAATGGTATAAAACTTGGTTTTTTTGACAAACAAGCTAGACAAAGGTGATCGGTATAACTATGCTTTAGACAAAGGATCACAAAAAGTATACTCAGATTGGTCTAAAAACGTAAGAACAAATTTGGAATGCTATGTAAGAAGGCCTATGAAACAATATTCAAAATGTTTTGGGTAGCGTAACGATGCTATACTACCTAAAAAGGTATGATAAAAAGGTTTGTTTCAAAAACTCTCTAAGGTAAAGATGCTTTCCTACAATTTTGATAGCATAACACTACCTTTCTTGACTCAAAATATTGTGGTACATAGACTTAAAGTGCGAGTGTTTAGCACAAAATGGCATAAGTCTATCAAATGTTGATGATTATGAGTTTGAAACAACCTTCAACCCAAACTAGAAATTAAACCTAATTTCCCTCAAGTTTATTGCAAATGGTGAACCCACTTAACACATAAACCTTATGAACTTATAAAGGCACAATTTTGAATTTAGGTTATAAGTGAAGGACTTTAAACAACTTTGGTAAAGGTCTAGACTCAATTGGGTAGCATAACTATACCAAAGTGGATGATATGGCTCTCAATATTTTGATGAACTTTTGAATAAGGCAAATCGATGATCTCATGTAGGCAGCATAACACCTCTTTGTTCAAAGGAAAATTTGGACTATGTGTTTGGTTTGGATTATTTGTTTACAACAAGTTTTGGCTCCAAACAAGACTTTAATCTAGGACAAGACCAACTAATTAACCGTTCTTATATGATAAAATAAAAAGGTTACATGGTATTGTTAGAATCCATCAATCTATATCATTTGAGAGGATTTTAAGTATACATCCAAAATAAAATGTGCATTATATAGTAGGATTTTTACAACCCCCCTTATCTCAAATGACAGTACTACAACATGGACCTTGAGGTGCACCTTACACCAACAATACCTCCATGGTAAGTGGGGATTTGTCTAAGATCTAACAAGTTTTAGAACGATCTAGGGGAATTGATTGCATAATAACTTTCACTCCAAATAATGCAAAAAAAAAGCATGGATTTTGGGTATGTATCACTTGGCTTGTTTTAAAAAGGTCTAGTCCTTTTTACAACCACTACATCATATTGTTTACTCATTATAGTGCAATTTCCAAAGCTCCACTATGTCCTGTGTGCAACTCCAAAGGAGCCAAATGAATTTAATGATAGGAGATAAAACCCTGGGTCAAAGCTTCCCAAAAGAACTTGCGAGAGGTGATAAAGTCCCCCTCGCAAGCCAAGGTGCATAAAAAATAAAGAAAGCATGAAAGTAGAAAGACTTTAGGGTCATTTTCAAGGTCACCCAAACTTTGATGAGTTTTTAGGGAGTGCTTTAGACAACTTTCTTTTTAAGCCTTGGACTAGGCTCTTTGCAATAGGAATGGTGCTTTTGATTCCAAGGGTTCCCTATAGGGGACAAATGGAAGATCATACATGCAGCAATGCTCTTTTTCCCAAACAAAAATTTGATTAAACAACTATTGAAAACAAGAATTGACAAGTGTGTTCAATTTTAAACCCAAAAATGAAAGATTTGGTGGTTTTCATTTGACCCCTTGGTCTAAGTCACAAACTTTGAAAACATTCACCAAAACATATAAGTCCTTTGTTAAACACCAAAACAAGGTTCCTAATTGATTTTTAAGCATGCAAAGGTGATTTAAACATGTTTTTAACAAATATCAAACTTGGTTCTATAACAAAAATGTTTGCATGTCTTTTAGCTTTGAAGTTCTTTTTAGCTTAAAACACTAAACTTTGGAAAAATAGCTCTCGGGTCTATGTCTTTGGAAAAATATAGTGACTAACATTGGTTATTACAACTGATGATGGTTACCTTGGCTAACTAAAATCTAATCGATGTCATTTTTTCTAACCGAAGTCAGTTAAGCCATGTAACCAATGTCGGTCTTACTTGCCGACATTGGTTTGTGTGTAAAATTATGTTAACCAAAAATGGAAAAATAAAGTTAGAAAATCAATTTGCAGGAGTTTTAAAGGTCCAAATAAATATTTTAGACTTAAAAAATGATCTTCTTCAGGTGTGAGATGTTTTTATTCCCATCGGGTGTGCCATAATGTGATCTATGAATTTGACTCAAGAGAGGATGGTTAGTATGGTGTTAGTTCTAAAATGAAAGAAACACACTAATAGCATAACATCTCTAGGCCTAAACACTAAGGAGAGCTTAGTTTTTTAAAAAAATGACAAACACAACTAAAAATCAAAGAATGAAAACACAATAATTCCTTCACCTTCCTTGGATGCTCCAAATGCATTTGTAGTGGTCGTTTTCTCAGCTTGTGCTCGTGAAGTCCTAGGTAATAGAAGCTTGTCTACCTCCATGTCTCCTTAGCACCTTTGGCTTTGGCTTGGCTTGGCTTGGAATCAATTTGTCATGGTAACACTAGTTTTAATGGATCCTTGAAGATATTTGTGCATTATAACTTTGCACCAAATAGCTTAGAAATGATGTTCATGACCTCTCTATTTATAGATTTTTGAAAATGTCTATAATCAACGTGAACTGTCCATCTCAAGATTGAGATGTGTGGTTGAGGATTAATTAAATTTTTGGAATTAACTTTTTAATTATCCTCATCATGATATTAGAATAAGGGTAAATTAAGAGGCATGGAGGGCATTATGAAAGGCATTTATGAGGCATGTAGGGCATGAATCCTGATATTTATGGCATTTATGGTCTAGGGATGTCTTCCCAAGAAATGAGGTAACCTGATAATGCAGATATTCAATATTCATTTCCAAAAATAATTTTCCATGGAATTATTTATTATTCCTTGATTTGGGCTAATTAGCTCTTAAGCATGATTAAACACTTTGTGCACAAATTACTCAAATTAATCAGAATGCCTTGTTATTGGTCCAAAATTTGACTGGATTGGAATTGGAAGGCAATGTCAAATGTGTTAGAGTTTTTATCCCATTTAGGATGTTACCAACAAAAAATAATAAAGGCACGCATCTTGTGCAAGAGATTTGATAGGAAAGAGTAATCCAGAGCACCCAAGTGCAAAATTGGCATTTTGACTCGAAATGATCTGATCAAAGTTAGCTGGCCCATAATTACACTACCCCATTTAGGGATACCCTGACCAAAATCAGCACTTGAATATGTCAATTTCACACCTTTTGGTGCATTTTAGTGTTTTTAAGCCAAATTGTGTGTTTTGAGTGGAAATTGGCCAAAAGCCTAATTGGAGGTTATCGATGGCCAAATTTAGGTGTCTACACTATATATATGAGGCATTGGTTAGTATTATAGGATCCATAGTCTCAGCCATATAATTATCATATTTTACTCTTATATCAATCATTTGTGTGGACCTTCTCTATTATTCTCTTATTATTTTGATTCACTATTATTGATTTGATCTTGATATTTATAGTTCCATCCATTGTTGTGACTTTGATTTATCTATCTTTAGAATGATATATACATGCAATGAAATCATATAATCACAAGTAAACACATCAAGAAAATAAGTAATCTCACCATAAGATATAACATGGAAAACATTATAAACACCTAGTTTTAGTACAAAACTCTATTCCATAGTGTTTTTTCTTCATTTTTCTATACTTATTCCACTTGTGCATAATTGCCTATTTTTAGGAATTATCTTACCCCACACTAGCTTTGATTTATCCTTAAACTTTATAAACATATGTAACACTTAAATAAATCATTTATGTTTATATTTGAGCCTATTTGCACAGATGTGTGTGTGTGTGTGTGTGTGTGTGTGTGTGTGTGTGTGTGTGTGTGTGTGTGTGTGTGTGTGTGTGTGTGTGTGTGTGTGTGTGTGTGTGTTTCTTCTCGCATCTTTTACCTTTATCTCCCCCAAGATGTAATATTTGGTTATGATGTTTCTACCCTATACAGAATCATTAAACCTATTGATTTTGTCTACCAACTTTTTGGGGCCCTTTCTCTTATGGTCAGATTTTATACACCTTTTTCTTTAGTTATTGATATTTTTTTAGGTTGGCATTACCATTTGTCATGTCCTATAGCATCCTATTTACACCAAGTCATATCAAGCCATTTCTATAAGTATCAAGTATCAAGTATCTACATTAAGCATCATTGAAGCCTTTGAACATCTCCTTTGTCAATTTTAGACTTCATTTATCATATTTAATACTACACTTGTGATGAATTCATCAATCTTGATATTTCAACCTTTTGTGACATCATTGTTTTGTACCTAAACAAGGTTTAGTAAAATGTGGATATAGTTGCATCCCCACCTAGGGAAGAAGATGTCCTAGCCCTTGCTCAAGATTCCATTTACACTATACAATAACTATGTGGGATCTAATTCATACTTTTGGGATACATAGCTACAACTCCCTTAAGGTTTTATGACCCATAAAAAAAATTTGTTGTGAGTTGATGACAAACTAGGTCAACAGAAGGAGAAGACTACATTTTAGACATCTTACCTATTATTATCAAAAAGTACAAGCATATGACTCTATATCATCTTGATATGAACCTGCACTATAAATTGTAGATCCCAAAATAATGTAGTATATAATTCGCAATGCAAACATAATTTTCAATCACCAATAGTTAGTGTTGATTCTGCCATGGGTAGAATCATCCATCAAGTAGTATGCATAATTTTTATTTATGTTGAGTTAGCAGCACATATTTCACATAATCAAATTTAGCCTTGCATAGTCTAGAACCATTTCCATAATTCAAAAGTGATCATAAAGTATTAATTTTATATCACTTTTAATTTTCATATTTCCCATTGCTTTTTTTCAAAAAAAATAATTATGTTTATTATTTTCAACCACTAGGGCATATTTCAATTGCTTTTTATTTTTATAAAAGGTATATCTCCATAGTGCATCTTGTTTTTTAAATTATGTGCTAAGTATTTAGACCTAATCCATATTCTCCTAAAACATACGCATGTAAATTTAATCAAGTAAGAATATCATCAACATATAGGAAATCAATTACATAAACACATCAAGGCATAATCATTAGAAACATGGCATACAATATAGCTGACATGAATAAAGATTAGATGTATAAGGAATTTGGATATATAATCATATTATGCACCTTAATGAAATCCATCACATAAATAAGGTTAACATAATGAACATGATAATTAATGCATTAAACACATGAGCATAATATATGATGGTAAATAAAGACACAAAATTGGTGTGACATCAACATAGAAGGATACAAGTGTAAAAATCATAGATATAAGCATGGAAAGCATCAAAATAATGTATGTAAATTAAAGAGTAAATAGTGATTTTAAAAAGGCATAACCCACATTTCTCATAAAATTTCCCACTAAACAAACATGGAATTGTCCCTGTCACCATGAAGCTACCATGATGAACCTACGAATTGCTGAAAACTTTGCATTTGTCTACTCAATCTTATTAGTACATTAAATGAAAAATAAATAAACATTTTCCTTCATCTATGTGCATATGTGTGGCATGAATTTGATGTTTTCAATCTAATACAATCATAAAGTAGACAATCTTTTAATCAAAATAATAAATAATGGGAAAACATGGCATAAATTTTCATAATAGGTAACAAACATAAGCAAATAATGAGTAAGTCTAACCAATAATCGAGGCATTAAGAATATAAAATCTAAATAAGGAGTGCTAAGGTACCAAAAAAATAGGGCATGATAAGTCATCCTTTGAAGCATCATTTTTATCATTGTTAATCATACTACATTCTGTAATCACTTAAAAGTGGTATTTGAGTGTTAAGAGAGTTAATTCAGACTACATATTCCTAGATTAGTTGTAGACCTATCCTAAATCCTATTATCACACTTTTTTAGCCTTTGTATGGACCAAAAGCATCCCTAGTCAGGTTAAATGTAGTCTCAAACCCTCATTTCCTAATCCTAGCCCTTCATGCTTAGTAGTCTACCAACTGGACATTAATGACATATTTAGGACATTAGAGCCTCATGGATCTAGTGTCCCTAAAATGATACTAATGTTTTTTACCCTATCTTTCATAAAAAAATATATTTTCAAAGGTAAAACCCTCTTAAGGTCAGCCTAAGCATATTTTATTATCTGCACAAGCTATAGAACACTATAAATACATTACTTTTAGACCACTATCCACTAGATGGAGATTAGAGAAAAATACTTATTCAAACACAAAACAAGTTGAGCAAAATCAAGGTTATTAAACCCTATTATGCCCTACTTATGTATACTACCATTTATAGTTGCCCTAAACTCAGATTGTATAGATTTCTAATCTTAATCAGACTCAAGACATTTAAGACCACTATCATTCTAGCATCACTTGCACTTGCACCAGCACTTAGATGGGGAGAACTACATTAGGCTTGATCCCTCTTCAAAGTATTGGTATATAGGAAACTCTCTTTATAGTGGGGTGTTGAAAATGTCCAACATATCCTATTAATGAACACACTTTTCATCTCATACCTTACTTGGAAGGAGGATTAGGGTTTGCATAATAAATTAGCTATTACAAGCACAATACAGAGTTTTAAACTTCATGCATGTAAGAATAAAACCCATAAACATAGATGTAAGTACACCCATAAATTTATATTAGTCTTGCATAGAGGACACTAGTGCCATTATCAAGACACTAAATCCACATGGCACTACTATCTAAATGTGGTGATACTATATATGAGGGGTTCTGATATAAGTATCTAATTGATGACACTCAGTCTTGTTCATATCTTAGTTTTCATCACTCAGATATTTTATATCAGTATTTTTTAGATAAGTCTTTACTCACACATATTTATTACTATTTTTAAAAATTCAAAGCTAGTCAAAATATATAACAAATTAGTGTTTATTTATGCATATTATTTCACTAATTTATACTACTCAACCCTTTAATCAAACATAGGATTTACATAAGTAAAATAGTAAAAGGTTAAAACATTTGGTGAACATAACTTCTTTGAATATTGCTCAAACCCTAACCCTAGATGATCTTAGGGTTTGTATCCTTATTTTTTCTACTTTCATTAGTTTCTTTAAATTTTTTAGATTTCATATATTTTGTTTTAGTATCTCTATTCCAATTTTTCTAATATATGCCATCTAAAAAATTTCTCTTTCATTAAGAAGAAGTGATAGACTATGTCGTAATCCTATAGATCATCTTCAGATTCCTACTATTCAATCTTATTACATGGATAAGGGACTTATTATAACTCTAGTTATAAACCCTTTACACCTTGATTATGTGGATTTCAATGATAATGCATTCAAATATTAATAATATAATCAAGAATAAGATGATATACAAATTGAAAATTGGGACACTCTCCCTCCACTTAATAATGATAACATGATTATCAACAAAGATGATATATTACAGAGCTTTAGATATATAATTCGGTAACAACCCATTAACCATGCACAAATCCTATAAGCCATATTGGAAATCAAGAACAAAACAAACAATATTCAATCTTCAACTCCCCCTGCTAATAACATTGTTACACCTATAGTGGGGCCAACTCAACTAGCACAATCTAAAATTGTAATTCAATAACCATCAATGATGGCTACACCTCTTATGTCTAGTTCCTGCACTCTATATGTACACTCCCTTATGCATGAGGTTCATATTCTATAAGCTAAGGTGTTACATCTTGAGAAGGGATCAACTAGGCCATCACATGCCTTGGATCTTAATATTCTCTTACATACACCTTTGGCACATCACATAGAAGTAACTCCCTCACCATATAGATTCATGTCACCTAATCTTACATTATATGATGTCAAAGGTGACTCATAGCACCATCTTAAAGCTTTTCACATAACATATGTGGGCTAAATTTCCAATGATTCACTTCTCATGAAGTTATTTGCATGTATTTTAAAGGATTCTGCCCTACAATGGTTTTATGACTTACCAAATCAATCTATCATAGCATTCAATCCTTTGGTAGAAATGTTTCTAGAACACTTCTTCATCAATATCAGTGACAAGATCTCATATACCCAAGTTGCACATTTGAAATAAAAGTCAAATGAGCCTATTGTAGAATTTTGTCTTATGATACAAGACTATATTATCTAAATTAACTAGTGTTATGGTAGATAAATAGCTTTTGGACTTCTTCAAATAGAGTCTTTTACCAACATTACATGAAGCTATCTTGTTTAATAAATTTCTTACATTCACATATTTATTCCACATAGTAAAAGAAAGGAGGTCAAGATTTTATCAATTGGAAAACTAAAGTATATCAAAGGATCAGAATCAATTATTAAAAGATCAAATAATCCTCCATACAAGGTAAGGGCCACTAAAAATAAGAGTGATCAAAAGGACATAGTCAGTTTAGCTTATGAGGCATCTCCTCGATTGGTTTTATTTGCTCCTCAATGTCGAATCTTCACAAACCTTCCAAAGTCACCAGTGTGGATTTTACAATAGCTCTTAGAATACAATGTCATATCTCTCCCTCCAATTAAAGAGGTTAATATGACACATCATCTTCCAAATAAATATGATTCTAACATATTATGAGAGTACCATAGGGTACTAGGCCATATAACAAACAGATGCATAAGCCTAAAACATAAGATACAATATTTAATTGAGGCTAACATTATTGATGTGGGAACACCCATAGAGACACCAAAAGTATATCAAATAGAAAATAAGACGTTAAATATATTCTTAGATTTATTTCCAAAGCACACAATGAATGAGGCAAGGAGCACATTAGGTGCTCACTACACATATCATGCACATCCACCACCAACTTCATATCATACTTTTGTCGAGGAGGCACACTCATTACAAGAAATCATTGGCATGTACCATATTATAGTCCCACCTATACCACTTATCATTTTCTCAGAGTAGGGGGTTATTGTTGACGATACATATTTTCACACTCTTTATACGAGCATACATAGATCATCATCCTATCCAAAGTGTTATGGTTGATAATGGTCCAAGCATTAGTATGTGCACAATGACATAGAGTAGGATATATTCCCAACATATATAGTTATTAGTGGTTTTAGTAGTCATGTTTAGAGCTCCATCAGGGAGATTATGCTTCTATTATAGGTTGGACTAGCACATATAGCCATTCAGTTCTTAATCGTACCTAATGCAAGCATGTTTGACATGTTATTGGGTAGGCCATGGTTATTAAAACTATGATCCATACAATCCATAGTGCACATATGCCTGAAATACATACATATAAACTAAGTGGTAAAAGTTGAGGGTTTCCCATATGAGTATCCTCTACCTATCCCATAGGGAATTATAGCATAGTCACTAGTTATAGTTTTAGCACCATTACTAGATATAACATAGTGATCAGCTATATTTTATAGTACATTTTCTATGGATACATCATAGATTTTATTAGATCCATTAGTGCAAATGAGGTTTACTTCTACCATATCAACACGTACATGTACTCTCCCATGAAGACCATTATTAAAAATACCCCTGCATTAGATAAATGTCATAGATTGTAGAGGTTATTCCTCTACTTAGTATATGGCAAGATTAGTATCATTGGGTTATCAAGGTTCTTAGCATAGGGAACTTATGTCACCTACAACTTTTTCTACTAAATGAGTTCATAATACCCCTATAGTTAATAGGACACCATAGTTAGTGTCACAAATTCATAGCATCACTACACAAGTAGATGCAGACATAATTATAGATCTCTCAGTATAGTAGATTATGGGATCACAATTTCCCTTTCACACAGCACACATGATCATAGTTCAATTATTTGACATAGGTCACAATGATATTGAGTCTCCCATGAGACTCATAGGTTAGTATGGTTCTTAACCTCTTGTACAAACTTTCCTTTTCTCTTACTCCTTGTACATAGTTCATTTTTATGTTGCTTGTGCATAGATTATATCCAAAAAATATGAAAGCAATATAATATTTTAAGAAACATAAAAATATTCAAATATTACTCAAAAAATATAAATCTTAAAAATTATGCATTACCATGTTTACATTTCTTATATTTTCTAGACACTACATATGCTAGCTATCATAGTATAGTCCATTTTATCATATATGCATGCTTCACTTGTTCTTGTCAAGTGCTTGTAGGTTACTTAAAGGATTTAGGTCCACTACACTAATATAAACTTGCTATTATCTACCACTAAGGGCATATAAATTGGTTCATGGTTCTTCACTTGACACATTTTCCCACTTGAAGGCATCTTATACATAATTTTGATCACCAAGTTCTAACCTTACATACTCTACATTCTAGTTTTAGCATTATTATATCTTGATATTGATCATTGCTAATCATAGTCAAATTTTTGTTGGCTATCACTAATTTATACTCAACATATGTACATCCTAGATCTTACATAAATTTGTACTTCATTCATGTTTGCTTTCATTTATAGCTTTCACAGTTTAGACTTGATTGTATCTTTATGCTTCTTCTATTCGAGGGCATTTGAATATATCAATTTTTTTAGATCTACAACACTTCTATTCACAATATGTATGTCTTGGACATGTGCTCATGCCCCTTGCATGTGTTTTCCAAATTGTGTATGTGGACATTTGAACATGTCTTTGTATGTGGTTCTAAGCCAACTTGTTTATTGATTGTGTATGTAGACATTTGAACATCCTCATATGTCTTGTCTTCTCAGATTTAGTGACATGTACCCATATCCCTTGTATTATGGCTCCTTGTCCTACTTTACATTTCTCATGTTTTTTGTATATATGTTTTATTGTGTGTCATAGCCATGACACTTATCTTTGATTGTTACACACACCAGTTCTTGATTTCATGAGGGACCTCATGTATCTACCCTTACTACTTAGGTGTAACAATGGACATCATGCCCCATTCCCATAGGTAGTTAGTAAATTCTACTTAAATTTTTTGTTATATACATTGATTATATCTATCTTGACACCCTTTTGTAATACTAGACATGACATGCATCTTATATTACATACTTATGCTTAGATTTTCTTACATTTTGATGTTATGTTCACACATTGTATTGGATTATCATGTAGTTATCATATATTCTCTAACTAACACACATTTTGTAGAGCTATTTATTTTGAGGATAGTTATTACACATGTTTAACAACTACCCTCAAAAGAGGGAGAATTCATAAGGGTTTTTCATAGAGATCAAGCTCCTATATTACATACATAGAACATTTTTCAGCACACAGGTTCAATTTTAGAAAATTAGACACAAGTAAACACAGGAAAAGACAAAGACTCAAAAAGCAGTATAGTGACATAGATTTTAGACCAAACAGACATTAGTGACCAAATAGGGACACTAGCACCACATGGTTCCGGTATCCAAGATGTGGTGCTACTATCTAGTAGCCCTAATTTCAAGATAGTTCAAATTAACCCACCAAGTACAGTATAGGTTTACATAGATCTAGTTATAAGTTTGACAATTATGCTTAGATTTTGCTTAGATTCACACTAGTTTAGATTAGATTCATATCAGTTGCTTATATTGGGGGCATATATGCAACATGATCATTCCCAAATTTGGTTCAGATACTTAGATATAGTTATTACAACTCAATCTAGAATCAATATACTCAGATATCAGATTGGGGGCATGTGTGTGGCACATTATTTCCATATGATCAGTTACACACATGTTAATAAGATGGAATGGTAAACTATATGTCATTCTCTACATTGTATACACTTTACATCATATTATAAGTTATCACTAGTTTCATGCCTAATGTACCCAAGTGGCCACAAAGCTGACATACATAGTTAGATATACTCATGTATTTACATCACTTTGCATAGTTCAATTTTAGATGCATCTAATATACATGAATGTAAAAGAATGGAGTCATGTCCTATTTGAATTATTGAGCAACCCATATGAGAGGATTAGACACACTTTCAGTCCAATCTAAGTTATTCACAAGTCATGATCTACCAAGCAATGGTGGGCAATGATGGAATCAAAACCAAATTGAGTTTTTTAGCCACCCACAAATGAGGATTGACCAAGATATCAACTTGGTCCAAGTTATTCAAATATTTGATCACTATATACATGCACACACATAGGTTATTACCAAGTTCATTCATTAGTTCGCATACCCAATGAGGTGTATTCATTCCTTTTTTCTTTCCCATCTCTTTACTCAGTTTTACTCAATTACTAATTTACTCAGCATAGTCTTTTGATTTTGATATATTTTAAGTAAGGATTGATTTATGCACATTTCACTGCAATTCATGATTTGGATCATGCTTCATATACACAGACCTACCTTCACATACTCAGATTGAGCTTCACAGGCTTCACTTCTTAGATAAGTCTAGGTACACATTGTTTTCCTTTATACTAGTCATTTTTCTTTATTTCACTTCTATCATAAAGGGATGGTAAATGTAATAACCTAAAAGTGGTATATGAGTGTTAAGAGTGCTACTTGAGACTACCTATTCCTATCTTAGCCCTATACTTATCCTAAAGACTATTATCACACATTTTTAGCCTTTGTGCGGACCATAGGCATCCCTAGTCACCTTAAAAATAGTCTTAGACCCTCATTTCCTAATCATATCCTTTTGTGCCTAGTAGTCTGCTAGTTAGACATTAGTGCCATAATAAGGACACTAGAGACATGTGGCATTAGTGTCCCAAAAATGACAATAATGTCATTTACCCTATCTTTCTTGAATAAATATATTTTCAAAGGTAAAACCCTCCTAAGGTCATTCTAATCATCTTTTATTGTCCTCACAATCTAAATAACACTATAAATACATGACTTTTATACCTCTATCCACTAGATAGAGATTAGATGCAAAATACATATTCAAACATGAAATAAGTTGAGTAAAATCAAGGTTATTAATCCCTATTTTTTCCTACTTCTACATACTACCATCTACAACTACCCTAAGCTCAGATTTTCTAGATTTCCAATCTCAAGCACACTCAAGGCACTCAATACCAATATAATTTTAGCATCGCTTTCACATTCACCAACACTTAGGTGGGGAAAACTATATTGGGCTAGATCCCTCCTCAGAGTATTGGTATGTAGGCAAATCTCTTCATAATACGGTGTTGAGGATGTCAAGTCTATCCTAATAGCAAACACAATTTTTATCTCATGCCTTACATGCAAATAGGATTAGGGTTTGCATCATAAATTGGATATTATAGGCATAATATAGAGTTTCAAACTTCATGCATGTAGGAACAGAACCTAAAAACATAGACGTATGTACACATTCAAGTTTAGAACAGTCTTTTATAGAGGATATTGGTGCCATTATTAGGACACTAAATCCATATGGTACTACTATCTAAATGTGGTGTTACTATCTAGGAGGGGTTATAATATAAGGATTCAGTTGATGACACTTAGACCTATTCATATCTCAGTTTTTAGCACTCAGATCTTCTGTATTAGGTGTTTTCTAGATAAGTCTTTCTTTGCACATATTTATTTCTATTTTTAGAAATTCAAAGCTAGTTAAAACATGTAATAAATTAGTGATTATTTTATGCATATTATTTCACTGATTTGCACTACTAAGATCTTTAATCAAACATAGGATTTACATAATTAAAACCCTAAAATGTTAAAACACATTCATATCATTTCAATTATACGATCATTATATCTTGTATTTTGTGCCTTGATTTCATGTTCTTAACAAGCATAAGCAATCAATGAATAATGCTAACTAATAATAGAGTCATAAGTGCCAAAAACATCATAAGAGGCATTAGAAGAATAAAATATAAATATGGGGTGTTGAGGTACCCAAGAATCAAGGCATGATAAGTCATCCTTTGAAGCATCATTTTTATCATTATTAGTCATACTAATTTCATATCCTTTTGTTTGTCTAATGGTTCTAGGTTATATCGTGTGCCTTGTTTTCACTTTATTTGGGATATACTTATGCACCTACACTTTATGCTCTCTTTAAATAATTATTGACCTTGGTTCCTCACATATTAGGACTTCTTCTTGTTCTTTCTCTTTTGGAAACTCTTTATTTCTATGAATTTAAATAACTTACCCCTCGTGTCCGAATTGAGACATTGATGCAAATTGGAAGAGATTGATTTCATTTTGTGTATCCAAGGTCTCTCAAGTAACACATGGTATGACCCATGACTAGGTACAATGTGAAATAATTTTTCAACATTTTTTTACTAAATTGGATAGACAAAGATAAATATCTAAGGGTTTATTTTCTGACACCATAATAACATTGTATAACTATTTAAGTGTGTGTTAAGTCTTCCTTACAAAGGCCAGGATCATAAATAAATTTATCAGTGTATAAATTCAACTTAAGCCACTATCTACCAATATAAATGAAGGACCATTGTATCAACTATCACATGGAATTTCTCTTCTATCAAAAATAATCAAAAGGAAGGATTTATGCCTTCTAGTTGAGTTAAGAATGTTAATGAATTCATCAAGTAGGTGAGTTCCATAATCACTTTGTTACAATATACCTTGTCCACCTTATAATCATTTGACTTATCATCTTCTAGGTTGATTTCGTTTGGAAGAGGATTAATAAAAATCTCTAAGTGTTGATTTGGATGAGCAACTAATTCATTCAAGTTGGTATCATTTATTTCTAGTTTAATTAGGATTCCTTTCAATATGATATTAGATCTTATGCTTTAAATCTATGCACGCATTTTTTTAATTTCCTTAAATTATATGATAGTCAAAAAATGTTTTTAGATCATAATTTCTAATAAAGAGTCTTAAAGGATCAAACTCCCTTATTGGGGATAAGATGTTATATTACACTCTATCAATTTCTTCAAGATTACTTTTGGTCTTTCACTAAACCTAGTGAATTTCCTATGCTCTTTTATTTGGCTTAAGATTAGCTTATGAGATGGTTGTTATATGGAATTGACCACATTTTAATGATCATTCTTGCTTAGAAAACTACCATCATTGCTTCTATTATTAAAGTGTGACTTGTTTGAAATTTTAGAAGTGTTGGAAGAAAAAGACACATTGGGAGAGTACTTGAGAATATTAGAATTTAAGAAACTGATTTCAAATTCTCTAATAACTTGACAAATCTCATCAAAATCAGTATAGGAATTGAATGTGACTTTATCTTTAATAAATGGAATCAAACTATCCATAACTAGGCTTTGAACCCCATTATATGGAGTTCTTAACTCATCTTGGTAACTATATGCTTAAACCTAAGCACATAATCACTAATGTACTCATTGGCTACTTTTATGATTTAAGTTAATTTAACAAGAGTAACCTTATAACCATTATTAATTTTATAATGATTCAAGAAATGATCGAATAGAGTTATGAAATAATACATCAATCTGTCAGGAATATCTTAAAACCAATCAAGAGCATAATCTTTTAGACTTCAAGGGAAAATTTTGGTTAACCTATCATCGTGAGTAAAATATAAACAAGAATAATAAAATGACCTAATATGACGTGATGGATATCATTTTCCATTAAATAATTTAAACTTTGGAGCAACAAAACCTATTGTAGAAGGATGAGAAAAACATTTATATACCACAAGATTTATAATAGCATCATTTGAAATAACCCTTTTATTTCAACATTGTGGTCTTTAGGAAGTGATTTTAATCTAATTTTGCACATCATGAATATTTCACACCATGGGAGCGATTTCATGATGAGTTCATCAAAATGTAACATTGATAAATGGATTACATTTAAAAATAATGCAATAACCTAATTATTGTTAATTAAGTTTCAAAACACATGTAATATAGTAACAATGCCTAGTTAATATTTACAAATCAATCAGTAGGGAAAACATAAGGTTTTGATACTTATCTTGAATAATTTTTGATCTAGTGATAGTGATCTGAATTTGAATCTAAAATTAAACGCCTAGTAATGGTAGTGAGCTCACCTAGAAATCATGAACTGATCAAAGATAGATGTAAGGAGCATATTTAGCATTTCAAATAAGTATAAAGTGTCAAAGACACTTTGGAAAAGTACAAAGCATATAAATTGCTTCAAATATGTTAGGAATTAGTGTTCCATGTTAGAATATTTATGTAACCAATGTGTTGGAATATAGTTGTAAATGTGTTATATAAAATAATATTACTATTAAGAGTGAACTCTTAAAATAACTCAAAATATAAAGATTGAGAGAAATATTAGGGGAATTTAGGAATGATGTAGGGGATTAAAATCTTAGGTGATATGATTGGTTAAGTGATTGTAGGGATTTGTAAATGTAATTCCCAAATTTTACATCCTGGACACACAAAAATGACACCAAATTTTTTTTAAACACACTAGCTCCTATGCATACAAAGATAGTAACACTAACATGGCATACAAAATCAAGTGAACACAAAAATATGATGTCACTACAAAGTTGTGATCCAATCGATTATGCTTCGATCTAATATGTAAAGCAAAATATGCAAAGAGTCAAGGCTCAAATATAACCTGAATCAATTATTAGTGATTTGGGTACCAACAGTCTGACCCAAGGTGAATGCCAAATGATGCAAAATCATGCACAAACACTTAAGGCTAGACAAGTTTCAATTCTCTTTACAATTTTTTCATGAACTCCATATCCACATAGAAAATATTGTTTATAAGTACAACTTTGCAAACAAGAAAGGTTCAAATCCTAACTTAAGTAATATTCAAAAGTATAAATTTAAGAATAAACACAATCATAGGAAAAATTGGATCAACACTATAGTTGAACAAGTCAAAATTACACTTAAGGCTACAAAGGTTCGACATGACTAAACAAGCTGCAAAATGATGCTAGAATAAATACCTAAAGAAATGTTTACACTATTATAAAATAATGGGTCAAAATTATATAATAAAATCATCCCAACATAAGTATTATTTTGTAACAAGGGTAAACAATATGGAGAAAATTATATCAAACCAAACAATATTTAATGACATTTTCTATCATTCTCAGAAAAATAATGACAAATAGGGTTCAAGGAAGACTCACTAAAAATATCAAATAGAACTGAAAACTAAATATGAAAAGTTATATGTGAATATGAAACTCAAAATGAGAGGATAAAACTTTTAGATTCAAGAAATGTTAAATTAAGTGATTATTATAACACCCTTTCCATAGTGACTTCACAAATTAAACCAAAATAACATAAATTTTTTGAATAATTTTGATTTTAAAAAGTGTCATTAAAAATAGTAAACATTAGTGAAATATGAAACCAAAATCTCCTACATTGATATTGAGGTAAAAGTATTTTTAAACAATTTTAGTTTCTCATGGAACCAATTTCTAACTATTTATTAGACATTGATACTAGAGTGCATTTACTAAAAAATCAGTGAGGTAAAAAGGATTTCCCCTGCGAAAGCCTTTTGGAATTGAGCTACCATTTTGGCTCGAATGAGATAAAAATTAATGTGGTACCAAAAATCAATTCTTTTAGGTAGTGAAAATTTTGATCGAGACTCAGATACTAGATTAGACCAATTTAGTTATTTTTAAAATTTAATTTTTGAAGAGCAACTATAGGCTAAAACATGCAAAAAAATTGCCATTAGGAAAAAATTTAGTTAATTCGATTCTTTAATTTACAAAAATGTTTGATCTATTGTGTTATAATTATAATTAAAATATGAAGGTCACATAAGAGAACAATACTAACAATCGTGCTTGAGAAAATGAAATGTTTGCTTATGGTTTTGGTTGTCTAATAGTGGATTACACTTTAGTTTATTTGACGCAAAGTTGATTTATATAACTTATTGGCTTGGTTAATTTATTAAATGTTTCAAAGTTTAAAGAATTAAATGCAAGGTATTATGCTCATTGCCAATCCTTTTTAAATAGTTAGAGCCTCTATTGATTCATCATAAACTATGAGAATACAAGCCTAAATCCATATTATTAGAGATATTGTTAGTTTTAGTTATCAAGTTGCATCATTATGATTAAAAGAGCTTATATTACATGAATGAGTTGATATAAATCTATGGCTTTATAAATTCAACCCTACATAAGAACGTTATATCTAAAATCGCATGACATCATGATAAAATAATAATTTATAAGATTTAAAAACTATCAATTTATGAAATAACAAAGAAATATTTTATTGTTAAACAAGATGCATTAATTTTATTTCAACAACTAAATGATAGCATTACAAATCTATAAAATACTCTAACTACATACACCACTATGTGTATAAAATTTAACTTGACATCAAGTATTTACAAATCATCTAAAGCCTATCCCCACTTACGGGTTTGGATTACAACCACCTCTTCATAAATCACGTAATAATAAATAATATATTTCAACAATCTCATTTATAAGTTAACTTTTACAACACAAAAGATATTAAATTCTTGTAATCTAACTACTACTCATACTCGCCAACCTGCACTATGACATAGTCAAAAAAGGGGTTAGTTTACACTGAGAAAGAGACTTTTCCTTCTTAAATACTTCATCTTTATAATTTAATAGACAAATTAAACAAAGATTTAACCAATAAAACATAACATATTGTTATAGCTTACATACTAAGCAATAAGAAGGGTTGATCTTATCAAGACAAAAATTATCTGGTTCATACCCAAACTCGTCATCAACCAATGTAGGTAATTACAATTTTATTATAATAATAACATAATATTATAATACGAAATGCTAAATATTGAATCACACAAACATGAAGAATTCTACCATAACAAAAAAGAATTGTACAAACATTGCAAGAACATTAGATTTCTAAAACTCCCCTCTAAGTGTGAACAAGAAAACAAATAAATCTTCTACATTGGTTTCCATTTGCAAATTTCTCTAAATACAAGACAAATAAGCTAACTCATCACATACCTATTAAGATGAGAATTAGTTTTGTCATCACTCCCAAAGTACCCACAAGTGAACTAAACTATCAAAACCTCAGACTAAAATAGCATTACTAAATTTTTTGTATTTGTATAGCTAACAATCAGAATAAAACTTTTAATAAAAGGAAAATTTTCATTCTAAATCTATTAGACTATGTCGAAGAGGTATTTTATTATGTGTAGAATCTCCATAAATTTCTAAATTACTCACAGATTAAATCCATTCTTAACTGTAATCAAGAAAAATCTAACCTCATATCCTTTACACAAAAGTGGATATGTGCTTCAATTCCATAATATATCCACATATCGAAATGACAATATTGACAGCGTTAATAAAATAGAATTGACAATAAACTTATAAGTATAAACTTTACATGTGTCTTGGAATTACACACACACACACACATAAAATAATACTTTGTCTTTATTAAAAAAAATAACCCAAGTCCTAAAAAGGTTGGTGGCCCATGGCCAATGACAGGGGCTGAAAGCCATGGCCGCAGCCATGGTCATTGGTTAGGCCCTATTGGAGCTAGGGTGGGTTGGCTGGCTAGTCCGCCTCCCCTCCCTATTATGGGAGGGGGTTGGGATGGCACAGCGCCCCCCCAACCCCACCCCCAACCACAATAAAATATATTTATTTTAATACATTTAAAAAATAATAATAATACAAATCATAAATGTAATATCAACGTGTGTGTGTGTGTGTGTGTGTGTGTGTGTGTGTGTGTGTGTGTGTGTGTGTGTGTGTGTGTGTGTGTGTGTGTGTGTGTGTGTGTGTGTGTGTGTGTGTGTGTGTGTGTGTGCGCGTGTGTGTTTGTGTTTTAAAAGATGAAAAAATCTATTATATTCAATTTAGAAGGCAAAATAAAAATAACCCAAATGGTTTAACAGATCTAAGGTTTTTGTTCTTTTTTTTTTCTTTTATAGATTCAAACCAAAAAATCTAGAAAATAAATGTAATTTTCATACCATATCAAAACTATAGATATGAATCAAATACCCACAAGCAAGAAGCGATTTTTTTAAAATAAAACCACTTCAAAAAAGACTCTCCTTACTTTCATTTCATGTTTTATATGTCCTTTACTTTATAAAAAATCATGATTTAGGAAAGAGAAAACTCTTGCCCGATCCATGGAAGCTCCCTGCTTCCCTGGTTGCTTCATTCTCCTCCATGCATCTTGGACCTCTCCTCCTGGTTAGGCCATTCTCCTCCATTTTTCCTCCTTCACTCTCCTTCCACCTGTATTTCTCTGTTGACAAAATTTTTAAAATAGCTCATCTCTCCACTAGGTTAACTATTTAATAGAAAAAATAATGCTTGTTTATTTATTATTTTAATATGTATATTTATTTATTTTTATTTTTATAATTAGGGTTCCCACTCTTCTTCAATCAACCATCCACCTATCATTTATTTAGTTCATTTATTTATTTATCGATATTTTTATTTTTATTTTTGATTAAATTAATTATACATTGAAAAATCAAATAACTGAAAGTATATTAAATTTATTACAAAACCAATAAGAATATACGGCTATATGTGATAATGTAGCAGATAAAAACATAGTAGAAAAAACATAGTATGATAAAAATGTCACATGGACAAAACATAGTGAGGAAAAATGTAGCGGTGTTGGTAATGTCATAAAAATGTTGTGAAAAGCATAATTGGAACATTTTAGTGATTATCACATTGTTTATTTATTGTCTAGTTCATTTTGGTGATAGTAGTTAACATTTCATGGTGGAAAATTAATGCACCAAATTTACAAGCAAAATAACAAAGGAAAATGTGATTTCGTGAGTTTGGACCTTTACTTGAAAGTTGTGTCATCTTATGTGTGAGTGCATCCTTTACCATGTTTTGTTCTTTCGATGTTTTGTCCTTGCTACTTTTTTCCTTGTTACGTGTTATCCTCGATATATCTTTCACACTACACTTTTAACCGCTACATTTTTGTCTGTTGCGTTATTAATACATATAATTATGTGCATTTAATTAATATTATTTTAACTTATATTGATATATAAATGCATATATTAATACATATAGATACTGAAATAGTAATATTTGATTTGAATTTATTTATTTATCCAAATTATGAAAAAATATACACATTTTTGTATTTCATTTATTTATCTACATAATACCATTTTATTATACATATATTTATATAAATATGTATTTATATATAATCTTATTTATGTCCATTATTAAAGGTTATCTAAGCTAGGTCACAATAATATTTATGTTATTGTTCACATTTTGAAAGTAAATTTTGTTGTCGAAACACCAAGAAAGTTGAAAGTCAAATAATTAGGACTGACTTATCATAACATGACTACTCGACAGGTTCAATCAAAGTGTTTGAATTAATTCAAATTTGGTCCTATGGATAAACCTCTCAAAAGTAACTTATCGACACAAAAACTCCTAGTAAGACATAAATGTCATAGTAAGCAATAATATGAATTATTAACATTAAAACACACACACCCCAAAGTGGTCCTACACAAGTCACAACTAACCTAGTTCCATTTCATCACAACAAGGTAACCGAAATCAATATTAACAACTAACTACAAAACATCTCACTCGCACATCATGCACAAGGACACACTCAACATACCAGTAATTTAAATGATGTCACATCATTGAGAAAACACTGTAGAGCTTGAGAAGGATATTACATTAACCCCCTCTTGAAAATGGCATCATTTTTTATGCTTCTAAAATAAAATCATGTAATAGAATCCACCACATTCCCTAATTATAATAATCTACTATTGAATGAATCCTCACAATATTTTAAAACTCATATAGTCACTTTTCAAACAGTCACAAAAAGTGATAACACCAAATTGTTGCTATCAATACTTTGATATGCTAGAACATAAGTTCATATTCCAAATAACCCTTATGCCATCTCATGGTATAATATAAATAAGAAAGATAGTGTCAAAACATGGAACCAATGTAATTACTGTAATACCACTTAGTTATATAATGCTGAGCCAATTGTTAATCAAAATATATTGCCATGTTGTACCTACTGAACAAAATATCATAACTTTGAATAATTTTTATATATAATACTCACTACCAAATGATTTTATGAACTATCAAGATCACTAAACACAAGTATAATTATCAATCCACCATAAAATAATATTATATCCACTATGCGGTAGGCATTAATGAAAATGACTACCAAGTCATATAAGAAAGCATATAATGATGAAATAATATCAAGAACAATCTAGTGTGAAAAGAATAATAGTCTCCATCAACTGCATAATCAACAACATCTTATCAAAACTCCTTAGACCTCCCATAATTACTTAGACCTCTTAAAACCTCTTTATTCCCTCTTTAGATCTCCTGGCCTCCTTAGACCTCCCAAATAAATGGCCATAATATATATATATATATATAGAGAGAGAGAGAGAGAGAGAATAATCAACACCATGTCTAGTGGTTGAGAATGATGGTGGCATGAACCTATCACACACAGGTTCCCATCTTGACCCAATAACTTTTTTAAGATACTTATTCTCCCCCAAACAATGCACACTACACACATTACAATGTATATATGGAAAGCACATGAACCAAAATTTGTTAACAACTAAAATACCATAAAATTTTTGAATAATCAATTGTCAAAAGTAATCAATTTAAGATTCAATAAGTCAATGAAATCAAAAAAATAATTTAGAAAGTCATAAATCAAGTTCAAAAGAAGTTGGTGCCAATAAATAAAACAAGTCCAAATCATAATTATCAAGTCATCAAAATAAAAAGATAAAAAAAAATCCAATTGCAATCAAATGTAAATCCATTTATTTCAAATTTAATTAGAATAACTTATAAAATTCCAAAACTCCAAAAGAACAATTAAATGCAAATTCAAGTTCAAGAACTAGTGTTGGTTCTCAAATTAAAATCAAAAATATCAC
The DNA here is from genome assembly GCA_037957365.1 of Torreya grandis. Lineage (NCBI taxonomy): Eukaryota > Viridiplantae > Streptophyta > Pinopsida > Cupressales > Taxaceae > Torreya > Torreya grandis. The sequence goes on from JARHVA010000157.1 coordinate 4,339,307, forward strand.
ATTACACAAACTATGTGACTATGAAAGTCACCCAAGGGGAGAAGGAATCAATAAAACTCAATCACCTCTCAGAGGTAAGAGAACAAAGTAACTCAACAATCTCTCTAAATTAGGATAAAGCATTACATCATCCTCCATATAGCTACCAAAAGAGAAACATGATTACCTACCAGAGGTAATAAAGTAAGACTCAACTACCTCCTAGAGGTAAGAGAAACAAGAACAATAGTAATACTCCCTATGCCTCCCAATAACAAGTGCTGATGTGACTATGTAGAAATAAACCAAGTGTGAACCTCATGCCTGACACCTAGTGCCAAAAATACCCCAGAAGATCTGCCTACTATCTGAAAGTCTCTTAATCACCTGATATACAAGTCTCTCATCATATAATATGTCATTTTTTATTGTTGCACTTAACTTGAATGTTTTTCTAAAAACAATATGTTCAATCCTGGTTATCTTGTTGTAATTTAAATTAATAATATGTTTTGATAACTCTTGTGTAATATCACTAATGCAAGGATCACAGTAATTGCACTACCATAATTGGTTCACAGGGATATATCATTATTCAACTTCAATTAACATCTCCAAAGTAGAGTAATTATATATTAAAAAAACTATACTCACACTTACAACCACTATTCCATGTTAAAATGAACACCCAAGTGAACCATAATCCCAACATAAATGGTCATCTCAAGAGAAAACTAAATAACTTACTATTTCTCTCATAGGTAGGAAGGTGTATTCATTATTCATAATGAAGAGGGGACAAAGCAATCTAGCAAGACCCTACTTGCACACGTACTTTTGAATCACTTGTGGTTACATGCAAGGTCAAAACTACATAACTCAAGAACAGGGTTAGAACTTACAACACTCTTGTTCAAAACGTAAGGCATCTAAAACATATTAGGTACCATCTGGTTACATAACAACCAACATGCACAAAGTTAATAATGCACTAGGTTTAACTAAACTCTATAATTACAACATAATAAAACAAGGCCTCTTTTTAACCTCATTGCTTATGCTTAACCAAGATGAACAATGAAAAACTAACTAAAGTATACTAACTTATAGCTACCACTGCTAATGGTTTGATTTAAAAATAATCAATTTTATCATATTGTTAACTATAGACGCATTCTATTATTAGAATCATATTCGCTCAACGAACTAACACATAATCATTAGAAATATATGGTAAATATATTAAATTATGTATTTACCATGCACAAATATACATACATACAAATTTTATCCACATATAGTTATTTTTTATCAAGGAATAGCAAAAATTGATCAACATAAACATCCACTAATGAGACACGAGAGCAATACAATTAGCAAAAAAAAATTAAAATTTTATCATTTTATTCACTTTAGGGTCCAATGGTCCATGGTGGCTAGATACTCTACCACAATAGTATGCAAATAACAAGTGGATTCTTTTTAACATGATGCTCCCATCCACCAATGGATTGAATCTTGTAACCAACATTTAGTGATTCCCAACATAGTCCATGTTTGGAAATATGTACATTCTCATCGTGCCATTTCACTTGTACACACATGAACAAAAGTTGTAGAATACATGTAGCGAAACACCAAAAACTCTAGAGTTTCTAGTGTTTAACCATGCTCTAATACCAAAATGTAATGCCTGAAATTACATCTCAGACACATAAAAATCACACCAATTTTTTGTAAACACTCCAACGAACAAACTAGGTCATATGCATACAAATACAGTAATGCTAACAATGCATACAAACACAATTGAACACAAAAACATGACGTCACTACAAAGTTGTGATCCAACCGATTATGCTTCGATCTACTACACAAAGCAAAACATGCAAAGGGTCAAGACTCAAATATAACTTGAATCAGGTATTAATGATTCAGATGCCATTAGTCTGACCTAAGATGAATTTAGAATGACATGAAATCATGCACAAACACTTAAGGCTAGACAGGTCTCAATTCTCTTTACAAATTTTTTATGAACCCCACATCCAAACAGAAAATAAATTTTATAAGTACAACTTTGCAAATAAGGAAGGTTCACACCCTAACTCAAGTAATATTCAAAATTATAAATTTAAGAATAAAATTAAACATAGGAACAATTAGGTCAACATTATAGTTAAACAAGTCAAAATTACACTTAAGGCTACAAAGGTTCAACATGGCTAAACAGGCTGCAAAACGATGCTAGAATAAATACCCAGAGAAAGATTTAAATTATTATAAATTAATGGGTCAAAATTGTATCATAAAATCATCACAACAGAAGTATTATTTTGGAACAAGGATAAGTGACATGGAGAAAAGAATATCAAACCAAATAATACTTAACAACATTTTTTGTCATTTCTAGAAAAATAACAACAAACAAGGTTCAATGAAGACTCGCTAAAAATATCAAACAGAGCTGAAAACCAAATACAAAAGGTTATACATAAATATGAACTCAAACTAATAGGTTACAAATTCTATATTCAATAAAACGTTAGACTAGGTGATTATTAAAACACCCTTTCCGAAGTAACTTCATAGATTAAACTAGAACAGCATAAAAATTTTGAATAATTTTGATTTGGAAAAGTGTCATTAAAAAATAGAAAATAAAAATGAAATCTGAAACCAAAAAATCATATGTTGATATGAAGGTAAAAATATTTGTAAATAGTTTTTGTTTCTCATGGAACCAATTTCTAACTATTTATTAGAGGTTGATTCTAGAATGCATTCACTAAAAAATCGACAAGGTAAAAAGTACTTTTCCTGTGAAAGCCTTTTTGGAATCGAGGTACCATTTTGGCTCGAATGAGTTAAAAATTAATGTGATACCAAAAACTAATTCTCTTAGCAAATAAAAATTACAATCGAGACTTGAATACCAAATTAGACCACTTTTACTATTTTTAAAATTCAATTTTTGAAAGGCAACTATAGGCTAAAACATGTAGAAATTTTTATCACTAAGAAAATAATTTAGTGAATTAGATTCTTTAATTTACAAACACGTTTGATCCATTGTGTCAAGATTCCAATTGAATTATTAAGGCCACCCAAGAGGATAGTACCAACGGTCGTGCTCGATAAAGTGGAATGTTTGCTTATGCTTTTGGTTCTCTAATAATGGATTACACTTTAGTTTGTTTGAAGCAAAGTTAATTTATATAACTTATTGGCTTGATTCATTTATTAAGCATTTCATAGTTTAAGGAATTCAATGCAAATTATTATGCTCAATGTCAATCCTTTTTAGATAGTTAGAGCCCCTATTGATTTATCATAAACTATGAGAATACAACAAACCTAAATGCATATTCTTAGAGCTATTGCTAGCTTTAGTTATCAAGTCACATCCTTATGATTAAACGAGCTTGTATTACATAAATGAGTTGATATAAATCTTTAGATTTATAAATCCAGCCCTACATAAGAATGTTATTTCCAGAATGGCATGACATCATGATAAAACAATAAATTATAAGATTCAAAAGACTATAAATTTATGGAATAACAAAGAACTCTTTTATTGTAAAACAAGGTGTATTAATTTTATTTCAACAACTGAATGATAGCATTACAAATTTGTAAAATACTCTAACTACATACACAACTATGTGTATAAACTTTAACCTGACATCAAGTATTTACAAATCATCTAAAGCCTATCCCCACCTATGGGTTTGGATTAGAACCACCTCTTCACAAATCACGAAAAAATAAATAAGATATTTCAACAATTTCATTTACATGTTAACTTTTACAACATAAAAGATATTAAATTCTTGTAATCTAATTGCTATGGGTACTCGCCAACCTGCACTACTACATAGTCAATAAAGGGGTCAGCTTATGCTAAGTAAGAGACTTCTCCCTCTTAAATACTTCATATTTCTAAATTAATAGACAAATTAAATAAATATTTAAGCACCAAAACATAACAAATTATGATAACTTACATACTAATCAATAAGAAGGGTTGATCTTATCAAGACAAAAATTATCTCATTTGTACCCAAGCTCATCATCAACCAATGTAGACAATTACAATTTTATTACAATAATAACACAATATTCTAATACAAAATGTTAAACAATCTAATCACACTAACATGAACAATACTACCATAGAAAAAAGAATTATACAAATATTGAAATAACATTAGACTTTTGAGCTCCCCTCTAGGGGTGAACAAGAAAACAGATGAATCTTTTACATTAGTTTATATTCACAAATTTCTCTAATTACAAGACAAAGGAGGTAACTCATCACATACCTATAAAGATGAGAACTAGTTTTGTCATTGCTCCCATGGTACCTACAAGTGAACTAAACTGTCAAACCCTGAAACTAAAATATTGTTACTAAAATTTATGTATTTGTATAGTTAACAATCAGAATAAAACTTCTAATAAAAAGAGAATTTTCATTCTAAATCTATTAGACTATGTTGAAGAGGTATTTTATCAAGTGTAAAATCTCCATAAATTTCTAAATTCCTCACGAATTAAATCTATTCCTAATGGTGATTAAGGAAAATCCAACCTTGTATTCTTTACACGAAAGTGGATATGTGTTCCAGTTTCATAATATATCTACATATTGAAATAAATATACACCATTATATATAAAAACATATGCATTCGCATTTAAATATACACTCCACATCAAAGGATTTTTACTAATTTACTTATACATTAATATTTACATTTTAACTTAAAATCTTGAGAACATTAATAAAATGGAATTGATAGGACAACTACAAGAATGACAACTACAGCAATATCTCGCTCATGATTGTCACTTATGTTAGAACAAAGCCTCTACAAATTTCAATCCCAGACATATTTATTAGCAGGGCTTTTCAATTGTTCTATTGCAAATCAAAGATCCCTTTTGATCCATTATCAAGATGGGATTATTACAAGCCTCAATAGTGCATAGGGCAAAATGGGTGGTTTTGTTGCCTTCCCCAAAATAGAGGGCTATGCAACTGAAAATGGGGATAATGTGGACATTGAGTCTTCTTCATTGCCTTTTTTAATGTCAGCCATTGATTTTCTCATGATGTATCAGTTGCTCAAGATAAAACTAAAATCTATGAATGTACATCAAGTGTTTGACAAAATTCTTGTTGGAGATTTTTTATCCTAGAATGTTATGTTTGTGGGTTTTATCAAGGGTAAAAATGTAGAGTTGGTTCCCCAATTATCTAAAATATTACGCGACTATGATGAAGTCATCTGGCATGTGATTATGTCTAGATATGTCGAGCATGGTGCCTTTGATGAGGCCATGAATTTACTCTATTGTATGCTTTGGACAGGCTTTGAGCCGATCCTCCACTTAGTATTCATTGCCTTCATAGGGAAGCACCACTCCCCTTTTCTTATGTTTTAGCTAGGAAGAAGGATCCAAGGTCAAACAATCTTTGTTCAAGGATTTCATTTCAAGGCATCCTTTGGGGTCAACGTCATCTCTGATCACCTCCTTGGAGCTGCATATTTTAAAAAGACATTTTTCTTTCTTTGGAAACAGACATGTTTGCCAAATATGGTTGTAAGAAGGATGCACGATTAATTTTTGACATTTTGCCTTAGATATTTGTCATCTCTTGGAATACATTTTCTTTTTTTCATGCTTCAGATCTTACAAGCAAACTG